>CM037586.1:154120059-154720059 GCA_021018995.1 Chloranthus sessilifolius | reverse complement strand
ATTTAACTATCCGATAAAGACTATCTGATGAGAATTACTAAATTTTAAGTGTTTCAAGTAAATATAATCCAAGTGCATAAAACAGCCCTAGAATCTCGAAAATAATATCAAAACACTGCAACTTTAGGTCATCGAGAACTTAGTGCGACTTGCACCTCAATTTAGACCTTCAAGATGTCCGAATTATGAAATTTCTAAAACACATAAGTTGTAGATCTTTCTGTCATCTTGCCAACGCCATAAGAATTATATCAATCCGAGTTCGGAGTAGAAAGATATGGCTGAAATACCAAGGCAATATCTGATACAAAAGTGGGCTAAAATTCACGAAAATCTAAGAAGGTTGATCGATCGACCTTCCAGTCGATCAAGCGACCAAAATGATGGAGTTTGAGACGGAAAAGACTCCTAATCTAAATTTATAGGGAGTCGATCGATCGACTTCCTCTAGTCGATTGATCGACCCTGACTTTTCGAGCCAGGAAAGCTGCGCGACTTGGAGAGTATTTAAAGTCAAACCAACAACTCGAGAAGGGGATTAATTTTTATATCTAGATTAGATTTTTCTTTTTCATAGCTAGACGTAGAGATAGAGAATTTTTATTTTTTTTTAGAGCTTTTATTCTTTTAATCTTTTCAGCATTCCTTTATTCAATTTATTATTTTTGTTCAGTTAATTTCTAGTTTAAATTTAAAGATTAGTAGAGAGCATTGTTAATTTCGTTTTTGAAGATCATCGTACTTGTGGATCAAAGAATTTCTATTGAAGGTTGAGGTATTTTTAATTAATTAAATTGATGTTATTTTTCATTCTTTATTTGTTTATGTCATTTAATTACAGCATGTGTGGCTAATTTCTTAGGGATGGGGATATAATGATTCCCATCCAAGGGATGTACTTCTAATAATATAAATCTAGGATTAAAATATGAGACCTTATTTTATAGTTGTTATGTTATCACAAACGGATGAAATCTCCGCCACTAACTGGGATCGAGTGTGTCAAGCCATGCCCTGGATCTCAGATCTGTGACGGTAATTTTACCCCAATTATTGTTATATGGTCTTTTTACTTTCATCGTGTGGATCTACTTACGATTATGATCCGGGATCGAGTGTGCCGAGCCATGCCCTGGATCTTGGATTTGTAATGGTAATTTTATCTTAATTACTCCCTAATCTGAAATCAAGTGTGCCGAGCCATGCCCTTGATCTCAGATCTATGGTGGTATTCTTATTAGAATTTTTTACCCACTTTGGGGATATTTTTATTTAAAATCTAAGATCAAGTGTACCGAGCCATGCCCTTGATCCCAGATCTATACATGAAAATCATCTCTGAAATTAAGTTCTGATTACAGGGATGCAATGTGGAACCTATCCGGGTTTTGACCATTAATCTTCCATAAAAGATATTTTTCTTCAATGGTATATCTCATAAATTAATCCTTCGATTTGTATTATGGGAAAAACAAACCAAAGATGGGAGGATTTAGTATCTTCATCTTGTTCATCTTCTTCATCTTTACCTTTATTTTTGATTCATTAATTGAACTTTATTTTATAGTTAGCAATTATTGTGACAGCCCGGATTTCGGCACCCCGAAACTCGTGCCATCAGCACGATCATCTTGGCCGTGCCCTTTTGCTAAGCACGGAACACTGGTATATCAAGCATCAAAAGTATAATAAACGAGTTTGCAGAATTTAAATCCATAATAATTAACTTCCCAAAAGACAGTTCTACCCTCATGCCTGTGCATGAATGGAGAACCGATCCGAACCATCGATGATAGAAATCATCACGGATGGTTCGTCCCAAAAGAGAAATCCCAACTCCTTATATACATGATTTTAAACAGAATCAAGGCTTGACATACCAAGCCGTACAAATCCTCTCCAAAAATCCCTCAAAGTGGCACAACGGAGTCCTCTAGAAGAAGTCCTCTGGAGGTGGCTCCAACTCCACCGTCACGCAAGGTCCGACTCACGGGATCGCCTGCCTCCAAACCGGCGGATGCTAGTAGTGGACTGCACACGATATAGTCTATAGGGTGAGCTACATCCTAGCTCAATAGGAACAAACACAGCTTTGAACATATAAATTATAACTCACATGTATTCCATGATATGCCATGCATGATGTATCTATGCGTTGTTAATGAAAGATTAAAAGCATTTCGTTTCTTGTTGATTACTTATAGTTTCATTTACTCATGAATGATGCTGAAAAGGCCTAAAGCAAAACTTAAACTTTCAACTTAAGTAATCCCCGAGCAATATAGCATCGAGCCCCGATGAGATACCCTTCATCGTCATCTATATAGACAGTTTCAATGTATTCCCTGGGAATACCATATAGTACCCAAGCCCCTTTCCCCTGGGGATTGGTGGCGGGGTTTCACTTGTCTCAATCAACACCCCTGGGGTGTGCTTACTATGTACGGATAAGCCTCCGCACTGGCCTACGGTTTCGCCGCCGTATCGGTCACGGATATCCTGCCGTGTCAGTCGTGAATATCCCGCCACGTCGGTGGGGTAACCTATCAAACCTCAAATAACAAAAATATCGGTGCCTTACATATAGTTATTCACCGTGTAAGTGTGCTATTTTATATCAGTTAGGCCCTATCAGACATGATTCAATCTTTGGATACATCCCTGGGATGTGTCCATTTACTTGCATCACACCTGATGCTCTTATCTCTTTACTTCTTCATCCCCTGGGGATGGCTCATTAGTTTACTCTTATGAATATCACACACACACACACTTTTCACAATTCTTTAAGCAGTAAAATAATTGAATGGAAATCTATATCACTACATACATGCTCTTGTAAAATAAAGTACATGTTCAAGGTGTTCCCTACCTCAAGTCTTCATTCGATCATTGCATCAAAGTCCCACGTGGCTCCTTGTGCACTAGTCCACACATACCACCTATGGTACCACATCACAGGTGAAACACATCACAAAGGATGCAATAAAGAAGGTATAAGATCCCCCAAGAATCTTAAAGTCAAACCTAAAAGTCAACATAGTTTATCTCAGTCGATTAATCGAATTCCAAAATCGATTAATCGAATCTGATTCGATTAATCGATTTCCAAAATTGATTAATCGAAGGTCAATATCGATTAATCGAAGCAATTTCGATTAATCGAAATTCTCCTTTTCGCAAAGTCCATTCTCGCGCTCAATAATGAAGTTTTCATTCGATTAATCGAATCCAATTTCGATTAATCGAAATCCTTCTTTTCGCAAAGCAAATTCACTGTTCGAACAGTCGAGTTTTCATTCGATTAATCGAATCCAATTTCGATTAATCGAAATTCTTCTTTTCGCAAAGTAATTTCACTGTTCGAACAGTCGAGTTTTCATTCGATTAATCGAATCCAATTTCGATTAATCGAAATTCTTCTTTTCGCAAAGTAAACTCTCGGTCAACAAATGAAGTTTCACAAGTTGATTAATCGATTCCAAATCGACATCGAAAACTAAATCGATTAATCAAATCCCATTTCGATTAGTCGATTTTCCTCAAGTCATTTCCTTCAACCCCGGGGTCCACGGAGGTTCTCACGATTAATCGATCCCCAAATCGATCAATCAAATCCAAAGTCGATTAATCGAAATCAAATTTGATTAATCAAATCGGGTCCTCTCGACCTTTCAACTTCTTGGCCAATTTCGACATCGAAACCCAATTTCGATTAATCGAATTGTCGATTCAAATTTTCGAGTCGTTCTTCCCAATCTTTTTCCATACTTTTCTTCTATTTTTCTAAGTCATTATCCTAAGATTTAAACTATTTCCAACTACAACTTAAACCCTATAATCTATGCATTTTATTTACAAAAATCTTACCTTGAATATATCTCAATTTGATTTCAAATCTAGGGTTGGAAGGCTAGGGTTTCCAGCTTTGTTCTAACGGATCCCTTGCGCTGAATCAGCCTCTTTAATACTTGAATCCCTCTTCCAATCACCCACAATAACTCCTTGCTTAATCACCCTTTTTACTCCTCTCTCTCTCTTCTTTACTTCTCTCTCTCTCTTCTTTACTTCTCTCTCAACTACCAAACATCTATTTTAGGGTTATTAAACCCTTTTATCCCTCTCCTAGTTTGTGTGTTGGGCACATGCACCTCAATAGGTGTATGCGACTTCATATTTACAATACACACCACGCAATAATTCAAACTATCACATCTCGTCCGTTCATTTCATCCTATACCAACTCTTGATCTCCTAATTGGTCAAACTTGTGACCAATCGGGCACGGATCCCGAGGTCATAGTTTTGCGTGATTTTTCGGGTTATTACAATTATCATCTCACAAAACCGCTTAAATCATAATATTGGTAGGGTACTGTTAAATCTTGGTAGATTTCTTAAGTTGTTGTTTTATCTATTTAGATCTTCTGCATTGATCCTCGTGGGAACAATCTCGTACTCCGCACCAACTATCTACAATCTGATTTGTGCGCTTGCAAGTAAAATATTATAATTAAAATTCACATCAAGTTTTTGGCGCCGTTGCCGGGGATCTAAATCAAGAAATTTTGAATTTTTAGGAAATAGACAGTTAATTTTAGAAATTTCTTGAGATTAAAATAGTATTCCTGCTTTAAAAAAAAAATCAAAAAAATTTTGAGATCGATTGATCGACCTGAACTGTCGATCAATCGACTCTAAAAAAATCCGAAAAAAAAAATAAAAAAATCTCTTCTGTAATCTTTGAATTTTAGATTTTTGAAAGTTACAAAAAAAAAAAAAAAATTTCAAAATTTAAATTCTCGATCGATCGACCTGAACTGTCGATCAATCGAAAACTATTTATTGAGTGATCGATCGATCAACCTAAGCAGTCGATCAATCGATCTTAAAAAAAAAACAAAAAAAAAATAAATAAATAAATTTCAATCTCTTTTGAGGTTTTTCATCCTGAAACTTTCACTTTGTGCATCATTTGCATGCACACTAGGTCTTCTAAAGAAAGAACTTTAGAGCCTTTAAATTCTGAGATCGAACGTGCTTGCCGATCAAATCGTAAGTACGCTAGATCAAGGCAACAATTTTCAAGTGAATCATCCACTGAAGTCAATATGACTTACAACATGAATGGACAACTCGAACAAGAGGAAGAACCAACATTGAGAGAACTGTTTTCTCCAATCACTACAAATACCCCATCATGCATTGTATACCTCGTCACACCTGGCGGCCGGTTTGAAATTCGTACAAATGTCATCCAAATCCTTCCAATCTTTCATGACATGGAGAGAGAAGACCCATACCAGCATGTTAAAGACTTCGTCGAAGTCTGCTCATCTGTTTATCAAAACTTCAGCGAAGAATCTGTTAGGCTACGCTTGTTTCCTTTCTCTATAAAGGATAAAGCAAAAGTCTGGTTAAACTCTCTACCATCGGGATCCATAACCACCTGGGATCAGATGGTCAAAAAGTTTCTGTCAAAATTCTTTCCTATGGCGAAGACGAATGCCCTCAGACGTGAAATCACGGATTTCATCCAGGAGGAAGATGAGAGATTATATGAAGCTTGGGATAGATTCATGGATCTCCTACTCAAATGTCCACACCGTGGATACTCAAAGTGGAGATTGGTCCAGTGTTTCTACAATGGACTAAGTCAACCAAATAGACATCTGGTGGAGTCAATGAATGGCGGAGGATTCCTGAGCCTCAAGGAAAATGAATCCTATTCTTTCCTAGAAAAGCTGGCTGAGGATTCCCAACACTGGGATTTCACAAAGACTCGGGAACAACCAGTCAAAGCTCGTGATCAATTCGGAAGTTCAACCAAGAAGGGAGGACTATACGTAGTAAAGGATTCTCCAGATCTGATGGCTAAAATTGATTTCCTCACTCAACAAGTGGAGGAATTGAAATTAAAGAAGAATGTGCATATGGTAAATACACAACTTGAGCCATGTTCAATTTGTGCAAGTCCAATGCATATGGCAGATGATTGTCCTTCAATACAGAACTACCATGAAGACACATCTGAACAGGTAAATGTTGTAAATAATTATGGGCAGAATCAAGAAAACGTTTTCAATGAGAAGAACCCAAATAGTTGAAAAAACCACCCAAATTTCTCATGGAAATAAGATAATCAAAGAATACAGCCCAAGAAACAGGGGACGAACTTTTATCCCCAACAAAATTTCAACCAAGGACCGCAGCAAAACTACAGTCAAGGGCAATTTCAACAACAAGGGTTCAATAATCCAAATCAATTTCAATATAATCAAAATCAGGTTGGACAGCCACGACAATTGAACCAGAATTATCAGTTTGCACAACCAATGGGAGGTTATCAAAACCAACCACAACAGAATTTTATGCCAACATTTCCACCACCTGGATTTAACAATCCACTGGGAAATACTGCCCAATGTCCTCATACACAAAATCCTTCTACTGAGGACCTGATGAAACTTATCCATTCTCACAC
This sequence comes from Chloranthus sessilifolius, assembly GCA_021018995.1. Classification (NCBI taxonomy): domain Eukaryota; kingdom Viridiplantae; phylum Streptophyta; class Magnoliopsida; order Chloranthales; family Chloranthaceae; genus Chloranthus; species Chloranthus sessilifolius. The sequence continues at coordinate 154,713,575 of CM037586.1, read as the reverse complement.
ATCCTCAATCTCTAAAATTGATACCCAAATTGGGCAATTGATAACTTTTCTCTGTGAAAGAGAAAAAGGATCGTTTCCTAGCCAACCAGTTCCTAATCCAAGGGGTCAGATGGTTGTTGAACAAACATCAACTTCATCACAAGATGAAAATCAACAATAAATTTGGGCGATCACAATATTGAGATCTGGAAAGCAAGTCGATAACAAAGTAGTGTTGCCAGAGGAGGAGGAAAAGTTTAATGGAGAGAAGAAAGTTCCAGAGAAAGAAGAAATTGAAGAAAAAGTACAAGCAGAAGAAATAACAGAAGAAAAAAGTGAACAGAAGAAAAATTTTGTTCCTAAAGTACCGTACCCGCAAAGATTGATGGCACCACGAAAAAATCATGATGTGGAAGGAATAAATGAAATTTTTAAGTAATTAAAAATTAATATTCCCTTCCTGAATGCCATCCGACAAGTGCCTACTTATGCAAAATTCTTGAAGGAATTGGTCACAATCAAAAGAAAGACAAATATTTCGAAAAAGGCTTTTTTAGCTGAGCAGGTTAGTTCAGTGTTGCAAGCAAAGCTCCCAATTAAATACAAGGACCCCGATTGTCCTACAATCTCAATCATCATCGATGATAACCGTATTGATCATGCCCTTTTGGATTTAGGAGCAAGTGTCAACTTGTTGCCCTACTCTGTTTACAAGGAGCTCGAATTGGGAGAGCTTAAGACCACTGCAATGACCCTTCAGTTAGCTGATAGGTCCGTAAAGATCCCTCGTGGAATTATGAAAGATGTCCTCATCAAGGTGGATTCTTTCTACTTTCCTGTAGATTTTATTGTTTTAGACACTGAACCGGCATCAAATTTGAAGAATAACATTCCAGTGATTCTAGGAAGACCATTCCTAGCAACCTCCAATGCGCTGATCAATTGTCAAAACGGGATCATAAATCTGTCATTCGGGAATATGACAGTGGAACTCAATATTTTTAATATTGCCAAGCAGCCTATGGACAATGATGAACATGCACAAGCATGCATACTCGATGAAATAGTAGAAGAAATATTTCATGCATCCGAAACTGAAGATCCTTTAGCAGCTTGTCTTACGCATTTTGGAGAGAATTTTGATGTGGATCAATTGATCCAAGAAGTGAATCACATGTTGGACTCCACACCACTTCTGGGAGAAGAAAAGGAAATAGATTGTGGAGCTCAAATTGAATTAATCAAGGAAAAGCCGAAAGAGGAGGAGAAAGTGTCCTTAGAACTTAAACCTCTTCCGAAAAATCTTAAGTATGCCTACCTGGGGGAGAATGAAACTCAACCCGTCATAATCTCATCAAAATTGGATGCGAATCAGGAAGGCCAACTCATGAATGTACTCAAAGAGCACAAAAGTGCCCTCGGATGGTCGATAAAAGATATCAAAGGTATTAGTCCGACGGTGTGTATGCACCGAATCCATTTGGAAGACAATGCTAAGCCTTCTAGGAAACCACAGAGGAGATTGAACCCTATAATGCAAGACGTGGTCCGAAATGAGATAATAAAACTTTTAGATGCTGGAATCATATATCCCATCTCTGACAGTAAGTGGGTTAGTCCCACACAAGTGGTCCCTAAGAAGTCGGGAGTCACAGTGATGAAGAATGAGAAAAACGAACTAATTCCTACAAAAATTCAAACAGGTTGGAGAGTGTGTATCGATTATCGGAAGTTAAATTTGATGACGAGGAAAGATTACTTTCCACTTTCGTTTATCGATCAGATGTTAGAAAGATTGGCCAGGCATGATTACTATTACTTCCTCGATGGCTATTCCGGTTATAACCAAATAGTCATTGCACCTGAGGTCAAGAGAAAACCACATTCACATGCCCTTTTAGTACTTTCTCCTACCGACGAATGCCGTTTGGGCTTTGTAATGCACCAACTACATTCTAAAGATGTATGCTGAGTATTTTCTCGGATATGGTCGAACGATTCCTCGAAGTCTTCATAGACGACTTCTCAATCTATGGAAACAGTTTTACTGACTGTTTGAATCATTTGTCACTAGTGCTTGTACGATGCCAGGAGAAGAACCTTATTTTTAACTGAAAAAAATATCACTTCATGGTTAAAGATGGCATTATTTTGGGACACATCATATCATTCCAGGGTATCGAGGTTGACAAGGCTAAAATTGATTTAATTGCTAATCTACCACCACCGAAGACAGTTAAGGAAATAAGATCTTTTTTGAGACACGCTGGTTTTTATCGGCATTTTATTAAAGATTTCAGCAAGATAGCGCGACCGCTATGCAGCTTACTTTCAAAGGATGCCCTATTCCTCTTTGATGATAAATGTTTGCAAGCCTTTGAAACCATTAAGGCTGAATTGATAAAAGCCCCAATAATTCAATCTCCGAACTGGGATTTCTCGTTCGAAATCATGTGCGATGCCTCTGATTATGCAATTGGAGCTATTCTGGGACAATGAATAGAAAAATTACCGCATGTAATCTACTATGCGAGTTGCACTCTCAACGATGCCAAGTTGAACTACTCGACCACCGAAAAGAAACTGTTGGCGGTAGTTTTCGCGTTGGATAAATTTCGATCCTATTTATTAGGGTCCAAAGTCGTGATATTTACAGATCACGCTTCCTTGCGTTATTTATTCTCTAAGAAAGATGCTAAAGCACGCTTAATCAGATGGATCTTGTTGTTGCAAGAGTTTGATTTAGAAATCAAAGACAAGAAAGGCTCAGAAAATGTGGTGGCAGATCACTTGTCACGGATAATCATTGAGAAATCTGATGATCCTGTTCAGATATTGGAGCACTTCCCGGATGAACAGTTGTTTGGGATTGATTACCCACCTTGGTATGCGGATCTTGTCAATTACCTAGTCACCGAGAAATTACCTCACCATTGGTCTAAGAATGAGAAATCCATTTTCTTAGCTCGGGTGCAACACTACTTTTTCGAAGATCCATATTTATTCAAATACTGTCCCGGTCAAATCATACGAAGATGTATTCCTGAATCTGAGCAACCACGGATCATCTCATTCTGTCATGAGTTAGCTTGTGGAGGTCACTTTAGTTCCAAAAAGACTGCAGCAAAGATCCTCCAAAGTAGTTTTTACTGGTCGACGATCTTTAAAGATTGTCATCAGCATTGCAAATCTTGTCACAATTGTCAAATGCTGGGCCGGATCTCAAAGCGCAACATGATGCCGCTCAATCTAATTTTAGAAGTTGAATTATTTGATGTTTGGGGGATCGATTTTATGGGTCCTTTCCCGAATTCGTTTGGAAATACGTTCATTCTTGTCGGTGTTGATTATGTCTCGAAATGGGTAGAAGCTGTGGCCTGTAAAATGAATGATCATAAAGTAGTGATCAAATTTCTCAAGGATCAAGTGTTTTCACATTTTGGTATTCCAAAGGCGATAATCAGTGATGGTGGAAAGCACTTTTGCAATAAAGTGTTCACCCAATTAATGAAGAAATATGGTGTCACACACAAAGTTGCTACACCATACCATCCTCAGACAGGTGGCCAAGTTGAAGTCTCTAATCGGGAGCTTAAGCGGATTTTAGAAAAGACAATCCATCTGAACCATAAAGACTGGTCGCTAAAACTGAATGACGCTCTATGGGCGTATCGAACTACGTTTAAAACTCCGATTGACATGTCGCCGTATCGGTTGGTTGTTGGTAAAGGTTGCCACCGGTCGAACTGGAACATCGAGCATTTTGGGCCATTAAGTCATTGAGTTTTGATCACCTGAAATCTGGTACCCAAAGGAGTTTACAAATAAATGAATTAGAAGAAATCCGTGCTGATGCATATGACTGCGCTACATCGTACAATGACCGTATGAAACGGGCTCATGATCAATCTATTCTACGTAAATCTTTCGTCGTTGGTCAACAGCTTCTACTCTATAATTCCCGACTTCATCTATTTCCGGGGAAACTAAAAACCCGTTGGAGTGGTCCTTTCAAAATCTCTCGAATACTCCCCAATGGGGCAGTTGATGTTATCAATCAGAGATACAGAAATATTTTTCGAGTTAATGGTCAAAGATTAAAACCGTTCCTAGAGGATGCAACTGCATTCTCTGACACTCTTTCTTTGAGTGATCCAGTGGTTTACCCTGACTAAGCAATTCACATGGTCGAGCTATCGACATTAAACTAGCACTCATTGGGAGGCAACCCAATTTTGTATAATTTTTTTTCAATATATTTAAAAAAAAAAAAAAAATTCTACTTTTTTTTATTTAAGATTTCTCTTTCGTATGTTTATTTCTAGAATATCCGTTTTTAGTTTAGTTTAGGTTGTTTTTATTTCCCTAAATAGTGTAGCCACATTACCTTCAATAAATTTTTAGTCTCGTTGGTTGGTCATGTTTCAATTTAATGCACATCTTCTCTGCACCTGATCTTTGTGTTGAAGTACTTTTCAACAGGTTTGGGGGTGCAATACATATTTCAATCAATGAGGACATTGCCATCTTTCGGTTTGGGGGTATAGTTATCTATTTTGCGTCACTTAATTTATATATATATTTTTTTAAATTTAAAAAAATAAAATTAATTTTGAAGCCATCATGCACACAATTTTTGGCGATTGTTTTCAAACTTTAGTTGATAATGCATGTGAATTTAATTTTGAGAATATTGATGTCATATTTTGATTACTTGTATCTAGGATGAGGAAGCTTAATGTGATATTGTGTGGATAATTTTGACATTCATGCTTAGAATTTTTACACTTATACCAAGCTGAGACTTTGAAATCGATGAACTGTTTTGAACGTTGAATCTTAGGTTCTTAGTAGAGGCTAAACCCGGTGAGCTTTAGAGCTAATTTCCCGTCATTGATGAGTGAATACATAAACTCGGAGTTTTCTTTGAATACGAATTATTTTGCATGATCTCATACACTTCACTTTGGCTTGTGACTTTGCATACAATCAAATTCATATTATTGTGTTAGAACATACTATATATCTACTCAAGACAAATAGGCAAGGTTACCATCTTTTAAAGACATGAAGGCCATCTTTGACTCGTTTGGGCTTCAAATACCCCACCTTATATAAATTTATCCTTCTAATACCCCTTTGAACCTATTGAAAAAATTTACCTTTATATATTCTTTGATAAGCCATGTTAACCTTTACCCTTTCACAATTTCTGAAAATTCAATTTTACCCTTCTTATTTCTAAGAAATTAGGAACGAGGGATGAGAATGAACTAAAAGAGAGTAAGTGGTGAGATACTGAGTTGTGGTGTTTACTGAGAGTGTATGGCAAAAATAAAAAGAAAAAAAGGGGGAGAAAAAGAAAAAAAAAACTGTAAAAAATAATGAAAAATATGAGATGCTTCAAGAAAATAAAATTCAAAAGAAGAAAAAGGAGTGAGAAAAGAAAAAGAGAAGAAATAGAAAAATCAAAAGTTCTTTCCTTTCCGATTTCTCAGAAATTTTGAATCCCAACTTCCAATTCTTTCTTACCCTTTCCTGAGCCCCATTACAACCTTAAAAAGACCTTCATGATCTGATCTTGCATTGGTAATTGTCTTGTGGAGAGTAAATATGTGATATTTATGACACTTGATATGACATGCTTAGGATATACAAGTATCTTCTTATGAGATTTATTTTTGTTCATTGATTGCATCGTGTTTTAATTATCATGTGAGAACTTTTTACTTGTTTTGTATTGATCTCTTACATGTATGCAAAAACTTACCCATCATTGGAGTGATTTTATTTCAAGAGTATACCTAAAGTGAGGATTGAGTCGAAACAACAGATCCGATGGTTTCCCGTTTGGACTAGTTCTGAGATGGATGAAATCTTGGTTTGGGTATGCACACACTACACGTTTAGGCATGAATGGATGAGTTATCTAACGATCTGAGCATTAGACTAATTTGAATGGATACTAGTATGATTAGTATAATATTGTTATTTAAAATTAAGAATTCGCATGTTAAATTGATTAATGATTTTGAGTTTTGAATGGTATATATATTATAAAAATCATGTTTTGAAAACTCAATTTTGCTGATGGTTTGAAATTTTTGGAAGTTTGTGGGTAACTTCACTGTAAACCCTCAGGAGAAACAACTCCTCCACTAGGGATCACCTAGGGGTTTAAAGGCTTGTTGCACACGCTAAGTGCAATCGTGCTCCTTACGAAAGTAGCATTTATTTTCTTTAGTTTGCTTTGCTCGAGGACTAGCAAAGTGTAGGTTTGGGGGTGTGATGAGTAGTGAAATATGATGATATTTCACCCTTAAATACCTATATTTAACTATCGAATGAAGGCTATCTGATGAGAATTACTAGATTTAAAGTGTTTCAGGTAAATATAATCCAAGTGCGTAAAACAGCCCTAGAATCCCGAAAATAATATCAAAATACTGCAACTTTGGGTCATCGAGAACTCGGTGCTACTTACATCTCAATTTGGACCTTCAATATGTCTGAATTATGAAATTGCTAAAACACAAGTTGTAGAGCTTTCTGTCATCTTTTCAACGCCATAAGAATCATGTCAATTCGAGTTCGGAGTAGAAAGATATGGCTAAAATACCAAGGCAGTGTCTAACGCAAAAGTGGGCTGGAATTTACGAAAATCTGGGAAGGTTGATCGATCGACCTTCCAGTTGATCAAGCGACCAAAATGATGGAGTTTGAGACGGAAAAGACTCCTAATGCAAATTTATAGGGAGTCGATCAATCGACTTCCTCTAGTCGATTGATCGACCCTGACTTTTCGAGCCAGGAAAGTTGCGCGACTTGGAGAGTATTTAAAGTCAAACCAACAACTCGAGAAGGGGATTAATTTTTAGAGCTAGATTAGATTTTTCTTTTTCATAGCTAGACGTAGAGATAGAGAATTTTTCTTCTTTTTGAGAGCTTTTATTCCTTTAATATTTTCAGCATTCCTTTATTCAATTTATTATTTTTGTTCAGTTAATTTCTAGTTTAAATTTAAAGATTAGTAGAGAGCATTGTTAATTTCGTTTCTGAAGATCATCGTACTTGTGGATCAAAGAATTTCTATTGAAGGTTGACGTATTTTTAATTAATTAAATTGATGTTATTTTTCATTCTTTATTTGTTTATGGCATTTAATTACAGCATGTGTGGCTAATTTCTTATGGATGGAAATCTAATGATTCCCATCCGAGGGATGTACTTCTAATAATATAAATCTAGGATTAAAATATAAGATCTTATTTTATGGTTGTTATGTTATCACGAACGGATGAAATCTCTGCCACAAACTGAGATCGAGTGTGCTGAGCCATGCACTGGATCTCAGATCTGTGACGGTAATTTTACCCAAATCATTGTTATACGGTCTTTTTACTTTCATCGTGTGGATCTACTTACGATTATGATCTGGGATTGAGTGTGCCGAGCCATGCCCTTGATCTTGGATCTGTAATGGTAATTTTATTTTAATTACTCCCTAATCTGAAATCAAGTGTGCCGAGCCATGCCCTTGATCTCAGATCTATGGTGGTATTCTTGTTAGAATTTTTTACCCACTTTAGAGATATTTTTATTTAAAATCTGAGATTAAGTGTGTCGAGTCATGCCCTTGATCCCAGATCTATATGTGAAAATCATCTCTGAAATTAAGTTCTGATTGCAGGGATACAATGTGGAACCTATCTGAGTTTTAACCATTAATCTTCCATAAAAGATATTTTTCTTCAATGGTATATCTCATAAATTAATGCTTAGATTTGTATTATGGGAAGAACAAACCAAAGATGAGAGGATTTAGTATCTTCATCTTGTTCATCTTCTTCATCTTTACCTTTATTTTTGATTCATCAATTGAACTTTATTTTGTAGTTAGCAATTATCATCTCACAAAATCGCTTAAATCATAATATTGGTAGGGTATTGTTAAATCTTGGTAGATTTCTTAAGTTGTTTTATCTATTTAGATCTTCTGCATTGATCCTCGTGGGAACGATCTTGTACTCCGCACCCACTATCTACAATCTGATTCGTGCGCTTGCGAGTAAAATATTACAATTAAAATTCACATCAATAACTTTTCTACAGTTGTAGCACAACCACCCATTGAATCGATTCTGAAGATTTTCTAAGAGGAACTTAAAAACGAAGGATTATGATCTTTTATAAGGAGAGTCAAGAATCTGAGTAACTTAAAAATGCATATGAGAAAAGTCAGAAATCTGAATCTGTTAAAAATCCGTAGGAATCTAAGTGTTCAAGAATCTGAGCTTTTCTAAGAAAAACCAAAAAACACCTAAAAAAATTGTAGTAAGAAACCATGTTACTTCACCAATTCGCTTGATTTGAATACGGGTTTAGAATTCGCAATTCAGTATCTTCACATGAACCTAATTCGCTAGGGGTAAGATAAGTTATTTTCATTTTGTAATAAACTTCAGAGTGTAATTGATAGCTAGTGCACAGAGGCTAATATATTCCTAAGAGATGCATTGTGTGCACTTCAGATGCGGACAGGGTCGACCATTTCCTTATTCACTGTTCTTTTGCGTCGACGATTTGGAATTCCTTTCGATCGAAGCGGAGGCTTATGGGATGCATGCCGATATCTTGCGGAGAGCTCATTGTCGAATATTGGAACCGTCACCAACTCAAAGCCAAGCCACTGTTGGCAGGGGATAGCCGATTGCTAGTTTTTGGGCCATTTGGAGGGAATGAAATGCCATAGTTTTTTTTTAGAGGTCCTCTAATCCTCCTGCCAATATCAGCGCTGATGTTCTCAGACACATTCAGTTGTGGGGTCATCTCTGGGGTAAATACGATAGGGCGGAGATCTGTTGCTGATTATTGGTTTCCCTACACTATCTCTTTTGGGGTGGGTGGCTGTTTGGTCCCTGTTCCTTTTTTTTTTTCTTTGGTCCCTTCTTGTGTTTGCTTGTTATCTTTTCCCGAGATTCTCTCTCGCTCCTTGTTCATTGCTGTATTTTCTTTTGCCTTAATGAAATATTGCCTTACCGATCTAAAAAAATAAACTTCAAAGCGTTATTAAAATACATAGTTTAAAGTTATGTTTTAAACATAAAAATAATCATAGCTTTACTATTTAGGCATTAGGTGTGTTTCATTGAGGTAGTGGGATCCAGTATGCTTGCGCTGTTTTCCGTTTTAGATCGTTGGGCAAACCATCGAATTATGTATCATAGGTAAGGTACGGGATCCGAGCACTAACTTACGCGCTCTAAGTCAATTTCCTTCTTACAAAATAGCAAGCACGAGAAGGTGTACAATTACTTATAAGCACCCAAATAAATGGAAATATACTTTTGACCATTCAATGAAACAACTAAAAGGCAGCAATTTGTTCACCACAAACTTAGACATGTAAAAAGCTAACAGAAAGATTTCCCTTCATGGTGGGTTTCCCCTTGATAAAAGGTACTTCTTACTTCGTATTCTTTAACTGCCTGAAGGAAATATAGGTGAGCTTTCAATGTCTTGGGAGATGGAATTTTAAGTTTGCATGCGTGGGTCTGAAAACTAAGGATGGTATATGGATCATCTATGATAGACACAGTGTCACCATTGTAAAGTGATCGAGATCATTCATAAGAAAGATGGCGATGCCAATTAGACACATCAGAAAATGAAATTAATAAAATAATCCTATCCAATTATGACACGTTGCACTTCCAAAGTTCTCTCCTCCACTTACAGGCTTTGATTGGCTATATTATTCAATCAATTTAAATTAGCTTGACGCTAATTAGAAACAAGTGAATAAATAGAACTAATAGAGTCCACCCCAAATAGATGGGATAAGGCTTTGATGATGATGATGATTTGGATCTGTACAGTATTTAAGCTACGTTCAATCGATATGGTGGCCCCTTCCTTGAGGGTCAGTCGTACCCAGTGCGCAAAGCTGTGCTTTGAGCGGTATCTAGGAAAGATAGATGGTAGGCATCCTTACTGAAGAGAAAGCGGAGCTGTTGTACCTTGACCGCTGCTCTGTTTTATTGAGAGAAGAAGATTGCATTATATACAACCCTAAGGAGTCTTCTAGCGATGAGAAAATATTTGCTTAACAATTATGGTTGATGTGTCACTTTGAGGTGTGATTTGGTGTATTCCTGATACACCCCCTCAAGTTGATGGGGAGATCTTCTACCATTAACTTGCTTTGAAGATAGCTGAACCTTTGGCCGGGTAGAGGTTTTGTAAAAATGTCAGCCAATTGATCGATGGTGGAGATATGTTGAACACGAGCTTCTTTGTTGACAACCTTCTTTCGTACAAAGTGGTAATCGACTTCGATGTGTTTTGTTCTCGCATGAAAAACCGGATTTGATGCTAAGGATATAACGCAAATATTATCGCACCATAAGACCGGAGGAGGAGCTTGTCTGATTTGAAAGTCCTTCAACAAAGTTTAAATCCATGTAAGTTCTGCAACCGTCTGAGCCAAAGATCAATATTCGGCCTCAGTGGAAGAGCGGGCCATAGTCGTTGTTTCTTATCACACCACGAGATGGGATTTGGACCAAAAAATACACAAAATCATGTCGTAGATCGGCGATCATTTCTGTCCCCAGCCCAATCGGCACCCGAAAAGGCGGTGAGAGTGAGTGGTCCAGTTTGAAAGCGGAGGCCATGATGAATGGTTCCCTTGATGAACCTGAGAATGTGCTTGACTGCATTGTAGTGGCATAATTTAGGATTGTGCATGTGTTGGCAGGCAGAATTTACAGCAAAAGAGAGGTCAGGTCTAGTGATTGTAAGGTATTGAAGGGTTCTGACAATGCTGCGGTAGAGGGTGGGATCATGAAAATTGGTGTTATCATCCGAGGAGATAGTTGATTTGGTGGGGGATGGAGAGGAATATGGCTTGTAGTCAAGCATTCCAGCACGTTCAATAATAGAGGTGGCATATTGGGATTGAGAAAGGGTGAAACCGAGAGGAGAACGAACAACCTCAATGCCCAAGAAGTAGCTCAAGTTTCCAAGATTTTTCATGGTGAATGTTTGGCCCATAAGATGAATTAGGGTGGCAACTTGAGAAGGATTACTGCCGGTTATCAGAATATCATCAACATAGATTAAAACTATGGTGATGTGACCGTTGAAATGTCGGATAAATAGCAACGTGTCTGCTGATCTAGTCTTGAGCCCAACTTTGTGCAGAAATCTGGTGAACATATTAAACCAAGCCCTGGGAGATTGTTTGAGGCCGTAGATCGCTTTCTTTAATTTGCAAACATGATGAGGAAATGTTGGATCAATGAAACTAGTCGGTTGGCACATAAAGACCTCTTCGTCTAAACTGCCATGGACAAAAGGCATTGGACACGTCCAACTGTTGTATGGGCCAATTGCAATGGATGGCCAAGGAGAGAACTATCTGAATAGTTGGATGCTTGCCCACCGGGCTGAATGTGTCATTGAAGTCAACTCCTTCCTCTTGAATATAACCTTGTGACACAAGCCGTGCTTTAAAGCGAGAAATCGAACCATCTGCATGTGTTTTAACACGGAAGATCCATTTGCAACCCACAATTGTTCGGTTTGGAGGCTTGGGCACGAGTGTCCATGTACCTTGAGAGATTAAGGCATTGAACTCTTCAAACATTGCAGTGCTCCAGTGTTGATGTTTGGCTGCCTCAGCATACTTTCTAGGTTCAAGTTCAGATGTGGAAACAATGGACAAGGCATATTTTTTGTTTGGCTTAGAAATACCACTTTTGGGCCTAGTGGTCATGTGGTGAGATGAATAGGTAGGGGGATCATGTGTTGGATGAGATGCTTCAGTAGGGAGTGTACTTGAGGATTCGGGAATTGGTTGGAGTTGTGAATTAGAGGAAGGTGAAGTTGGTTGAAGTATGATGGATGGTGATGGCAGTGGAGTTGGATTGTGACATGTGGGAGCAGGTGAGGGATGTGATGGAGTAGAAGTTGAGGAAATTTGGTGAGGAGAGTTAAAGATAGGATATGATGGCATTCTAGGATGTGTGGGTGGTGGAGTTGGGTTGTGGATTGGCAGAGGAACCCGAGTAGTGCCTTGTGAGGCAAATGGAAAAATATCCTCAAAAAAATTAGCATACCTTGATGTGAAGACTCGACCAGATAAGGGATCCAAGCAGCGAAAACCTTTTATGGCATGACAGTAGCCAATGAAGACACACATGCGAGACCGTGGTGCAAGCTTGTGTGAACCATATGGGCGTAGCCAAGGGTAGCACATACACCCAAAGGATTTTAGGATGCTAAAATATGGTGGGCTTTTCAAGAGCATCTCATGTGGTGCTTTGAAATGTAGGGTTTGTGTAGGAAGCCGGTTGATAAGGAAGACTGACATACACAAGGCATTTAACCAATAAGATTCAGGCATGGAGGAGTGGCGAAGCAAGGTGATAGTAGTCCCAATAAGGTGCCGATGCTTCCTTTCGACAATACCATTTTGCTCGGGAGTATGGGGGCAAGACCGTTAGTGGAGAATGTCGTGGTGAGCTAGGAAGTTACTCATTTGGTCATTGACAAATTCTCCGCCATTGTCGGTTCAAAAGATTTTGATGGAGTGAGACAATTGATTCTCAACAAGTGATTTGAATTCCATAAATTTGTGTATTACTTCAAATTTAGTTTTCACGGGATATAACCAAACAAAACGACTAAAATCATCAATAAACACAACGTAATAACGATAACCACAAAAAGAAGTGATGGGAGAAGGTCCCCAAACATCCGCGTGTATTAATTCTAATGGATTAGAGACAATAGATGTAAATAATGGGAAGGGCAATCTACGAGATTTTCCTTCATTACAAGATTGACAAATGAAATTACAATTAGGAGGTAAATGGAATTGACGAGTAAGGATGTTGTAGATGTTGGATGATGGGCATCCAAGTTTATGGTACCAAGTTGATGCAGAGGAGCAGCGACCGAGAAGAGCTGTGGATTGAGACTGGATTGGAATGGGATAGAGTCCCGCATTACAAGGCCCCTTGAAGATGAGTTGACTCGTGGCTTTTTCCTGAATTCGAGCGCCAAGGGAATCAAAGGTAAGCATACAGTTATTGTCTCTTGCAAGTTTATGAACAGAAAGCAAATTGTGAGAAATATGTGGTACATGAAAGAATTTTGAAAGAGAGACATTTAGACGACAAAGGGAGCAAACCGGAGCCGGCATGTTGAATTGGGATGGAGTGTCCATTTCTAACTGTGACTCGATCACCTCCATTATAATCTCTGTGGATTGACATATTTGACAAATCATTTGTCAAATGATTGCTTGCTCCACTATTGAGATACTAATTTGAATTCGGAAGAGACGATTCAGAAGCAAAATATGCTTGTGGCTGGAACGGAGGTCGAGAAGGAGCAAACTAAGAATCTGGACGATACCAGAAATCAGACGCATAGTGGTTGTTGCGGCCACAGAAGTTGCAAAAGTACTTTGGTGTGCTCTGCCACGGCCTCGGAAATTGTTAGTGGCTTGAGAGCGACCTCTGTTCAGGCCATTGTTGCACCCATAATTTCGACCATCAGATTGACTACCACGGTAATTATTAGAGTTGCCTTGGCAGGTGCCTGTAGAAGAGGATTTGTTGATGTGAAGGTAGTGTTGATTTCTGATGGGGTTAAAACTGGTGAGTCCATGGTAATGTTGACTTCTTCAGAACCGAGGAGAGAGTTGAGCTCTCGTAGGCTGATTTGGCTCTACCCTTGTGCAGATTGCGCACTTGAAGGAAGAGTATTCATGGGAGAGACCGTGCAGAGTGAAGAAAATAATATCTTCTTCCGACAGGGGTGCTCCGACAGTAACAAGCTTGTCTTTGTAGTCTTTGATTTTCTTTAGATAGGTGATGTGATTTTTAATTGTGATATTTTACTCGCAAGCGTACGAATCAGATTATATATAGTGGGTGCGGAGTACGAGATCGTTCCCACGAGGACTATTTTGGAAGATCTAAAAAGATGACACAGTAATTTCAGAAATCTATCTAGGACTAACAGTACCTACTAATATTATGATCTAGTTTTGTGAGATGACAATTACTGACTACAAACTAAAGTTTAATTGATGATTAAAAATAAAGGTAAAGATGAAGATACTAAATCCTCCCATCTTTGGTTTGTTCTTTTCGTACTATAAATCTAAGGATTAAACTATAAGATATACCATTGAAGAAAAACATCTTTTATGAAAGATAAATGGTCAAAGCCCGGATAGGTTCCACGTTGCATCCCTGCAATCAGGACTTAATTTCATAGATGATTTCCATATATAGATCTGGGATCAAGGGCATGGCTCGGCACACTTGATCTCAGATTTTAAATAAAAATATCCCCAAAGTAGGTAAAAATTCCAACAAGAATACCACCATAGATCTGAGAGCAAGGGCATGGCTCGACACACTTGATTTCAGATTAGGGAGTAATTAAGATAAAATTATCATTACAGATCCAAGATCCAGGGCATGGCTCGGCACACTCGATCCCGGATCATAATCGTAAGTAGATTCACATGATGAAAGCAAAAAGACCATATAACAATGATTGGGATAAAATTACCGTCACAGATCTGAGATCTAGGGCATGGCTCGGCACACTCGATCCCAGTTAGTGGCGGGGATTTCATCCGTTCATGATAACATAGCAACTATAAAATAAGATCTCATATTTTAATCCTAGATTTATATTATTAGAAGTACATCCCTCGGATGGGAATCATTAGATCCCCATCTCTAAGAAATTAGCCACACATGTTGTAATTAAATGACATAAACAAATAATAACTGAGAAATACCATTAATCTAATTAATTAAAAATCCCTCAACCTTCAATAGAAATTCTTTGATCCAAGCTTAATCCACAAGTACGATGATCTTTAGAAACGAAATTAGAAATACTCTCTACTAATCTCTAAATTTAAACTAGGAATTGATTGAACAAAAATAAATCTTGAAGAAAAGAATGCTAAAAAGGTTAAAGAACAAAGCTCTCCAAAAAAGAATAAACGTAGGGATAGAAATTAAAAATCTCTATCCCTACGTCTCTCTAAAAATCTCTTCTAAAAAATTATAATAATTATCCCCTCAAAACTCGTAGCTTTCTTTTTATATGGTCGAACAAACCCTAACCCTAATAACCTTAATCGATTAAGAATTAAATCTCAATCGATTGACTTTTAAGTAGGGACAAAGTTGTCTTCTCCTGTCAATCGATTGACACTTAGTCCTCAATCTATTGACATCAAAAAGTCAACTTTGCATCAGACACTGCCTCAGTATTTTGGCCATAACTTTCTGTCCCAAACTTATATTGAGGCGATTCTTACGGCGGTGGAAAGAAGACGACGAGCTCTACAACTTTTGTGTTTTGGAAATTTCTTGAATCGAACGTTGTGAAGTTCCAAATTGAGCTGAAAGTCACACTAAGTTTTCGATGACCCAAAATTGCAGAATTCTTGGGCTGTTTTATGCACTTGGATTGTATTTACCTGAAACACTTCAAATCTAGTAATTCTCATCAGATAGCCTTCATCGGAAGGCTAAATGTAGGTATTTAGGAGTGAAATATCATCATATTTCACTACTCATCAATAGGACTCCATGGAGAGCTCTCCTTTTTGGATCTGGTAGAGCTTGATTTTGATTTTATGGACATGTGAACGAGATAGCGAGTGGAAGCTTTGGGATAGGGCAGCAACAATCTCGGAGATATGGGAGAGGCCAAGAGTGTAGGGTAAAATTTCAGAAGTAAGAGTAGGAATAATGCATCTAATAATATGTTGATCAATTGCAATCCATTTGAGATATTCAGGGTTTTGAGTAGTATTACCTTCATAATCAAGGGTTTCTGATAGAAGACAAGGGATGGTGCCATCGACATATCCAAGGAGCTGGTTGGCACGTAGGGCATGTGTGAGTTGGGTGTTCCAAGTGATGAAGTTGGAGCTGTCAAGTTTGACAGTAATGAGGGAGGAGATGTTAGAGATGAAGAAAAGAAGAGCAGGTGGTAGAGAGTTAGAAGGGTTTGTGTTTGAGTGAGATGCCATTGTTGAGTAGAGAAGTTTGGTGAAGAAGAAAAAGGAAAAGAAATTTGGATTGAAGTGAGCTCGGGCCCTTTGGATCGAATGGAGGCGTTGGCTAATGGCTCTTGATACCATGAAGAGAAAGTAGAGTTGGTGTACCTTGACCGCTGCTCTGTTTTATTGAGAGAAGAAGATTGCATTATATACAACCCTAAGGAGTCTTCTAGAGACTCACCGATGAGAGAATATTTGCTTAACAATTAGGGCTGATGTGTCATTTTGAGGTGTGATTTGGTGTATCCCTGATACTTACCCCCATTTTGGATAAGCTGATTCCCGAACTCAAACCCAAGATCTATAGCTTTGGCTCTTCCTTGTGGGTGATTTACCCCAATGGCATGTGTTTGTTATAGACTTTGGTGGTCGGGTTCTACTACATAGTACTAACTCCAAAGTATTTTTCTGTCGTTTATAAGTCGCCAGATATTGTATAAAATTGATTCTTCTCCCTGCATCTCCCATGGGGGCACCACTGGCCCCAACTTTTGAAAGAAGTGCAGATGACCTATTAAGCCTGAGCACAAATTCTCTTGTTACTTTTATTACTTTGGGGATGTGTGTCATGTGAAATCATCATGTGTCTCATTAAATTTAATGCCCATGATCTAAAGATCTATAAACAATTTCTATTGTCTGATTAACGATTGTCAAATGACATCTAAAATTGATGCAAGCCTATTTAGATGGAGTTTGACTACTTTGAATCAAAAGATAGAGGTCCTTTTCCCTTCCATTCTTTTACATGAAAGATCTTTAGATCATGTATACAAAAAGAGATTTGAGTATCGGTGGGATCCTTAGAGATGAATTAGGAAATCATATCGCCAGCTTTCATGACCCTACACTTGCTTGCGAAATAAGCCATGCCAAAATTATCGCAATTCATCATGGTAATATACTTGTTGCTGACCTCCATTTATCAAATCTTGCAGCTGAATTGGATTCCCTTATCACAATCCGATGCATTACTGATTGATGCGCTCTTCCTTGGAAGTATATGTTTTCTTTTCGTAAGGTGAAGGCTCCCTCTCATAGTTTTCAAAGCTGCTCTTTCAAACATATATGGAGAGAGATGAATTATAGCGTCAACCTTCTTATGAGGATTGGAATGGAGAAATCTTATGTAATTAGATGGTTTGATTCTGATATTCCTTCTATTCTTGACTCTCGTGTGAGAGAAGATTTGATTTGTCATAACTATCGATTGTAATCTTCTCTTTTCATTAATAAAGGGTAGGGTCCCTATAACCCCATTAATTATTTATGTTTTAAAAAAGGCGATTTGAGTACCTAAGTCACTTGGCGCTTAGGCTGTTAACATAATACTAATCACTTTCTTTTATTGGGAATTATAACCCTTGCTCTCTCTCTCTCTCTCTAAACTTAGTCTACATTCTCCTTATCCTAGGCTCTGTTTTGTTGTTTGCCTTTTTTTTAATGAATTCTAATAATTATTAAAAAAATAAAAATAAAAAATTGACAACCTTTGGCAACGTAAAAACTCAGGAATAAATTTTATCCATTTCGCATCGTTTGGCTCTCTTAGAAGAAAATCATGGCTCTGCCCTTGATGGTCAGGCACTTAGTGTGATATTGATAAATCATGTACAATGTTGGTCTAAATATGGTTATTAATTATGGCTATGCCCTTGATGGTCAGGCACTTAGTGTGATATTGATAAATCATGTACAATGTTGGTCTAAATAGGATTATTAATAGGAGTTGTTGGGTCGTCAGCCCAAGCCCAAGCCCAACCCCCCGTGGGTACTTGGGCAAATCAAAGGAGTAGCTAGGATAGGTGCATTATTTGGCAAGGTGCTAGATTTAGCCTATTAGGGGTGTTAGACCTTGTTATCATGAGCCTACCACAGTACCTAGCTAATAACTTTTGCCGAGATGTAATGTTTGGATATGTGTGGCTCAGATTGATAGTCATAACATATGTTGATAGCCCATAAGTGAGTAACCATTTCATATCTGGGAAGTGGCTGAAAAAGCGTACTACTTGGTCTCTATTGTTATCAAAAGCCTAGAAGATCGTACAAATGGACAACAGAGATGACCATTTTCAAGGAAATTTACCTGACCGACCCTGTCATATGTACCTTTTACTGCAGAGACCCTATAGTTTCACCTTTACCCAAATCGACCAGCTCGAAGCCGAGTCGACCCTAAGGAGAATAAAAAGTCCATATTACCCCCTTCTCTGACTTTCTTTAACCCACGAATACATCCATTTTTTCCTCATTTTAATCTGCACTAGAGTTACTAAGAAGTTAGAGGTGGTGAAGGTGATGATGTCTTCTGCCTCAGATCTGCTACCTGGAAGAAGAAAACAGAGGTTTAGGAGTTGAAGATCCTGTAGTTTCCCATTTCGACGTGAGGTATGTTCAAATCCAGTGTATATTCGAAAGTTATTTTGAAAATTTGATTTTACTGGTTAAATAAATGCAAAGAGTCAATATCGATTGCATAAAATCTATATCGACTGTTAACACAATCAATATCGATTATAAATAAAATCGATATTGATTTTATACGCAATCGATATCGATTGCTTATACAATCGTTATCGACTTCATAAACAATCGATACCGATTGTGTTAACAGTCGATACCGATTGCTTATCCACTCGATATCGATTGCGTATAAAATTGATATCGATTGTTTATGAAGTCGGCACCGATTGGATAAGCAATCGATATCGATTGTGTATCAGTGGTTTTGCTATCAATTTGTCATTCGTTTTGTTCATTCGTCTTATGACTCCTTCCTTCTCCCTTCTCCTTCTTAAACAGGCGATGTCTGGTGTGGAAATTCCTCTTCTCTATCACTTTGATGGCTATGTTGTAAACGATAATAGTTTGTATCAAGGTGACTGCCGGAGGGTTATTACAATTTCGACAGGTATATCTTATGAAGGGTTCAGAAGGCAAATTTCTACTGTCAGTTTTGCGAGAGTAGATGAAACAATTTTCATAAAGTTCTCTATGAAGATAGTGAATACCCCTGTGCTTGCCAACGTTTTGGATTCGGATGATTTGACCACCCTATTTTCGTTTTATAAATTTGGGTCAAACATTATAGAGGTATTCATCATTAAAGAACCATCCTCCTTTCAATTCGAAGTTGAACAAGTACCTCTAGGTGGGAGTAATTTTGTGAGTAACCATTCCTTCCAACCATGTAAGTTTGAGGAAGGACTTACATATGATACTGTTCAGTTAGGTGATGACGGCGATTTTGCGGCAAACATATCTACCATGAAGACAACTATTGGTCTAAACCATGTCCCAGTTGAATCATATGATGACCCACTACAAAATATGCATGGGGCACATTGTAGTCAAGAGTTAGACTACATGTCTCTAAGAGTGGGAGATGAAGACGATTTTCATCATATCTTTTCTGGTGGATTCACAACTTAGATGACTCACGAATTATGTTCTACTATGCCATCAATGGGGATTAACGAAAGAGCTCAACCCTATTTCCATACATATAATCACCCCTTCGGTGAAGGGACTAGTCAACCATGTCAGAACCCGTTCGGTGAAGGGCTTAGTCAGCCATGTCATGACCCGTTCTGTGAAGGGCCTAGTCAACCACATCAGAACCTCCCTTCGGTGAAAAAGGATCTAGTGAACCACCTCAAAATACTGCTAGTGAAGAGAACGTCGAAGATTATGACAATGAACCAGATGGGTTTATAAAAGAGGATCCGAAATATTTTACGAGAGGCATTGATAATCCATTAGTAGATGGAGCTTACGAAGTGTCAGAGACATCGGACGATCTTCCGATCAAGAGGTGGAAACCGAATATCGAAATTGAACGTTTGAAGTTGGAGAGATCTTCAGAGATAAATAAACATTTCAAAGAGCATTGAAAGAGCACGCGGTGGAGAAAAACTTCCAAATTCGGCCTTTAAAAACCGCTAATTACCGAGTGACAGCCGCATGATACGAACCCGATTGTTCATGGCGAATACATGCGTCTAAATTAACTGGGCTTGACACTTTCCAAATCAAGACATTCAATAGTACTCACACATGCGGGGCTGCTAAGATCGGACTGCACGGTCACCGTAATACAACAATCTCGTTCGTAGCCAACTATGTACAGGAGAAACTTATGAAAGGATTCGACTACACCCCGGCGTTGATAATATTTGATATTAAAAAAACTTATAATGTGCAAATCTCATATGCTAAGGCTTGGAGGGAAAAAGAACTTGCCCTTAATGATATTAGAGGTAGTTGGAAAGGACAATTTGTGGATCTACCAGCCTACGTGAAGGAGATGAAGAGGGTAGATCCTAATGTACGAACATCCTTTCAACTAACGCTTGACGATAAATTTCAAAGATTTTTTTGAAGTTTCGGCCCTTACATCGAAAGCTACCGCAATACACTTCGTCACACACTGCTTGTAGATGGCACACACCTACGGGGACATTTCGAAGGGATCCTACTTATTGCCTCAGGACAAGACGGTAATGACCATATATTACCGTTAGGATTTGCCGTCGTCGAATTAGAAGAAGAGGATACGTGGATGTGGTTTCTTGAACGAGTAGGTGCGTTTGTGATCGGTGAGTTTACCAAAAATTTCATTTTTTATCACGGATAGGTCGGAGGGTTTAATTAAGGTGGTCAAACATATCTTCCCTAACACACACTACAACTATTGCATGCGACATATGACACAAAATTTGTAACACAAGTATCCCAAGAACAATGTGAAAGGTTTATGGTGGTGCGCCGCGCGTGCATATTCAGTAGATAAATTTGATTATTTTATTAACAAAATGAAGGAAGATCCTGCTGATCCTTGGGCCGTAGAGTATATTTTGAAAATAGACCCAAAGCATTGGGCACGCGCACATATGAAAGGAAGGCAATATGATTCTCTTACTACGAATAATACCGAAAACTTAAACAGCGTACTAAAGATAGCTCGAGAGAGACCAATTATCGACCTAATCAGAACTACTAGAGAGAAAGTCGCCGATCATTTTCAAAAGTGCCGACAAATATCTTATAAATGGACCACCCTACTCTGCCCAAAAGCAGACGAGCACATGAAGAAGGTACTGCAATGGGCCGGTAGGAAGAGAGCTCAACCATATGGGCGCGATCAATTCCAAGTCAACTCTGAAAATTTCATTCATCACGTCTACTTGGAACACAAGACTTGTACATGCTGCCGTTGGCACATTCATGGCTTGCCTTGCTCTCATGCCATGGCAGCCATCAATCGGAGAAGTTATGATTATCATAACTTATGTGAGAAGTGGCTTTTCACTATTTACTTTAGACAAACATACGACGAGCAATGGCTTCCCACACTCGATAAAAGCCAATGGGCATTCCAAGCTGAGCAACTGCCTAAAAATGTGAAAGTGAGACCACCCTACAATTGTCGAAAGCAAGTCGACCATCCAAGAAAGAGAAGGATAAGGTCTAAGGGTGAGGTTAGGGCCCTACAGTGTAGCAGGTGCAGTGAGTATGGTCACAATCGCAGGAGTTGCACGGCAATTTGGCCAATGAGTTAATACAGTACAAGAAGTCGGCTATATATTCAACTACATACCACAGTCCACTAGCTGTAAATTTTCCAAAAAATGTAAAGAAGTATGTTTTCTTTTTATGCATTTTCAAAATGTTTTGTCAGCACAGACAGTCAATATCGACTGTAAATACGATTGATATCGACTGTAAATACGGTTAATATCGACTGTAAATACGATCGATATTGATTGCTTATGAAATCGATAACGATTATTTATGAAATCGATATTGACGACGAATACAATCGTTATCGATTGGGATTACAATCGTGTTCGATTTCATAAGTAATCGTTATCGATTGGATTCGCAGTCGAACACAATTGCGTATTCAACCGATATCGACTTCTTATAAAATCGATATCGATTGTATTCACAGTCAATATCGATTGCTTGAGCACTCTTTTATAGGGTCTGCGACACGCCCAAAACCAGCTTATTGTTAATCAGCCTATTGTTAGCCTATATAAAATTTTTACATATTTGAGATTAAAAAAATTTTTAAAAAAAATTTATAAAAATTAAAATTGTCATTTACAAATATCTTTGAATGTTCTAAGATACAACTGCATACAATTTTAACTTTTGAAAAAACTAGGCATCAATTGTAGGTTCTTCATCGGTGGCTTTCTCGGCTTCTCCGTCGGCAATAAATTTAGCGAGGACTTGGCCAATTTTTGCCCTGATCTGACTCATATTGCCTTGGCTGAAGTCAAATTTCTTTCCCAACATGAAGTACTCTATGTACTTCAAAACAAATACCCCACAGTCCCACCCATTGCTCTGTCGAGGTACGGATTTGACCCTGCAATCAGAACTTGACCACGGATAGGTCTCAGCGTTCAATGCAGTAGAGTCTCCGTGTACATGTAAAAGCGCGAAAAGATATTTGGTCTGTTTTAAAAAGTGCAATGTCAGATAATGTTTGATAAGATAAGTAGCTAAGTTAAGCACACAATAAAAATACTTATAATTATTGTTTTATCGATTGCCAAAACAGTCGACATCGATTGTATAAGCCGTCATTAACGATTGTATAATAACTCATTACCGATTGTATAATAAATCGTTACCGATTATATAATAAATCGTTACCGATTATATAATAATTCGTTAACAATTGCATATCCAGTCGATGTCGACTGCTTATACAATTGTATTTTGAGGGCGATTAAATAAGCATAAATTAGAAATAAATTGATTTGAAAGTATAGACAATTCTTATCAGGACGTTGATTTGGATGGGATACTTGTCCTTAGAGGGCCTATCCAAAATTGGATCAACGATCAATATCAATCGTTCTAAAACCTTAACTATTGCAAGCGCCCAATGTAAAAGACCATGACTATGGACTGGGACAAATATCTGAAATGAATAATATATATATTAAAGGACACAATGGTAAAAATTATAAACAAAGTTTGCAGAGACCATAATATACCGTGTTACATTGGTGAGCCCACAGATCTCTCAACCTATTAAAGAAGAAGTTTTGGAGCACCTTCTTGCCTGGGTTGGCTTCTTCCTTCAGGGCAGCCCACTGTTCAATTTGCGTGGCCATCGGTTGGCGGTTGAGTTTTTCAGTTTCAACAAAGAATTTGAAATCATTATAATCCATGGCGATATATGACAAACCGGTGGGGCTCATTAGGAAGAATTTATTCGCAACTTTAGGATGAGCAGCGCCATCCATGACTTCCAAAAGTCTTAGGTAGGCTCCAATTGTCTTAAAGATAATAAATTTCAGTTACCGACTATTCAGAGAATCGTTATCAATTCTATACAGAGTCGATATCGACTGTTAATCCAATTGCTACCGATTGCCTAGATAGTCGTTATCAACTGTTATAACGATCGTTAACAATTGCTTAGATAGTCGTTATCGACTGTTATAACGATCGTTAACGATTGCTTAGATAGTCGGTATCGACTGTTAAGACGATCGCTAACGATTGTCTAGATAGTCATTATCGATTGTGTAGACAATCGTGATCCACTATCTGGACAATCGTTCTATTTTTAATCAGTCGTTACCGTTAGAAAATAACATCTTTGAAAAGAAAGAATTAAGAAATTGAATATAAGATATTTGGTTACTTACAAGATTATCCAGATATGCCCTGCCTTCTAAACATTTGAACGTATGCATCCAGAGTGTATAATCACCCACGGAGCTTACGTAGATGTTGCATATGTTTTAAAAGCCAAGTTTTAATTTAAAACGAAATTAACTTCTAACTAACAACTAACTATCATCGAAAAAACGAACAAATTATGAATATATGTAACTTACTCGACATCCTTTTCAGGAGCTGTCCAGATGGCATTCATGAACCTCTACTCATCTGTCAGCTCAACCGTAGGAAGGGGCATCGTGGGCATTGTCTCAATTGGCGATTTTTTTATCGGTTGCTGCTTTTTTCCTGTCCTAGGCTTCACGGCAATAAGTTTTGCTTTCATCCTAGGCCTCAGGCGAGCATCGAATGGTTGCTCGGATTGCTCATCACCAGCCCGACCACCCTTATCATCATAATTGTGGAATTGGTTATCAGCTGCTTCCAACTCCTCTTGCGCGGGAGGAGCTGGTGCCACATATGCTGATTGGTTATCAGCTTCTGCCACCGTTGCTGCCAACTCCTTTTGTGCGGGAGGAGCTGGTGCCACATCTGCTGATCCCAGGTCGGTTGGACCAGCAGGTTCTGGTCCCATATCGGCAGTGAGAGACACTTCCGAGAACAACTTCGAAACAGCATCATCCTGAACATCGAAAGTCATAAAATTGATAAATAAGATAAGAAAAACTGAGGAGAATAGAATGACCTATTAAAATAATAAATCGATCCTGAAATCGATCTAAACCGATCGTATTTACATTCGGTACCGATCGTATTTACATTCGATACTGATCGACTAACGATTGAAGTTACAATCGATTACGACTGTACATGCAATCGATAGCGATTGCATGGACGATCGGTATCGATTGTTTATAAAAACAATCGTTAGCGAATCAATAAAAATCTAGTTAAACTGCCAATCATACCTTGGGTGTCACCTCTAAGATTGTTTGAAGGAGTTCTATAATTTTTCCTTGCTCTTTTCGGATCATCTTGTTAAAGTGATCCGCCGTTTGCAATTGAACATCCCTTGAAGTGAGCCGGTCTTCAAAGGAGGTGCATTGTATCCGGAGGAGCATTGTATCCGGAGGAGCCTATTCTCCTCCACAAACCGCTTCTTTCCTTCCACCAGTTGGTTAACTAACTCTTCCAAATGGCTGACTTTTTGGTTGAGTTTCAAGTTATCCAACTCCAAATCATCAATCCTCCTCAACAACTCTTGATTAGAGGAGGGTGGTGTACTGCCGCTTGTCTTTACGGCGACCCTTCTAGGCCGGTCTAATTGGACTTGGACCTCATCTGACGAAGAGCCTTCTTCAGACGTTGTTTCGTCCTCAAATTCTTCCTCTTCAACTTCTTTGACCGGAATATAATTTCTTTTTTTCTTGGGACGCACATCAACTTTCACAGGTTTCTTGACCTCCTTAACCTCTTTCCTCTTCCCCCCAATTTTCACCCCAACAGCCTTTAGGCCCCGCTGATAATCCCTTACGAGGGGTATCTCCAACTAGAAGGTAACAGGTTCCAGGGGAGCGTAAATCTGTTACGAAAAAAGAGAGGTTGTAAACTAACATAGAAAAATTACAGAGAAAATTGTTCAATCACTGTAATATAATGACTGCTTAACGACTGGAAATCGATTCCATCTAAAATCGATACCGATTGTGTAGGAAGTCGATACGGATTGCGTATTCAGTCGATTCCAACTACGTAGGCAGTCGATACCGATTGTGTTTGAAGTCGATACCGATTGTGTATGAAGTCGATACCGATTGCGTATTCAGTCGATTCTGACTACGTAGGCAGTCTATATCGATTGATTTGGTAATCGGTAACCTCCACTTTACTCTTTAAAGTTCTTACGAATTTACCTTTACAAATTTGAATTATTTAAAATGACATCATACCTTACTGTCCACCATCTTCACAAGAGTGTAGCCTTTAGTCCTCGTTTGGGGCTTCTCCGCCCACTTCAACAATCGGGGGAAAGGGTTTATCATTGACGTTCTTTGAGGTGAGACGTCAGGTATCATCTCATAGGCCCACCACTGAAGTACACACATACAACCATAAATATTATACGGCTTAAGGGCTTTATCGTTGTCGGTAGTCTTTCTATTTGCCACGCCCTTCTCTATATACTCCAGCAAGTCTTTGAAGACGTAGAGATCCCACGGGGATTTTTTAAAGTTTTTCACGTCATCGACGAGTTCAACGTGGGCTTCCGACATTTGAAGATGGGACCCGGGAAAAAGGAATATACATAGAACAAAAAGAAGAGTCAACTTGACGAAGTCGTCATCACTTTGCGCTAGCCTCAATCCACTTTCAATATGAGACCGAAGAATTTTTTCGACCGGTAGGCCCCGAAAATATTTGTATCGAATGGTTTCCTCTTCAGGTACTTTAATGGAAGGGGAATACTCTTGGGGTTCAACCACCACAAGGCCTAGTATTAAGGCAATGTCCATCTTCCGAAGATAGACATCTCTCCTCCCAATTCGGAAGTGGTTATTCTCAACCCAAAAACTTAACATGGCATCCACAACATCTCCAGTAAAACTAACACCCTTTGGCATTTGGAATATTCTCCCGAAAACTGATGCACTTAGCAACTCCTTCCGCTGAGGGCTAGCGTCATCGTAGATCTTCGAAATGCCAGTAGGAGAACATTTGCCAACAACACGTTGTACAATCATTTTGCCGGCTTCTATATATGAACTGTAATAAAATTGAAAGAGATTGTTTATGATCAGGATACATAAAAACTCGCCGATTCTCTAGACAATCGTCATCGATTGTTTATACAATCGTCATCGATTGTAATCATCATCGACTGTTTAAACAATCGTCATCGACTGTTCAAAACCACGAAAACCCTAATTCTTCCCCAGAAACTCCACTTCTAATACACAATCGCACCAAAACAACCTATTTTCTCCACAAATTGAAGGGGGAAAAGAAACCTCAAAAAATCAAAAAAGAAAATACAACAGGCCTAGAAAACTTATCTGGAATTAGGGTTTTCCAAAAATTACGAATTCAAAACCCTGAAAATCCTAATTCTTCCCAAACTCCGCATTAACAATCGAACTTGATTGGGTTATAGTAGGTTTTAGGGGTTTTATCATCGTCGTCTGACATTGGGAAATATAGGGGTTAGTAGGGATAATAGGGAAAATCATTTGCTGGTGATGGTAGAATACGAAGCTATTTTACTCATCCTTTCGAGCTTTCTTGCCATAATGGTTGAACAGAAGGTTAGTTGACAATAAATTGGACATCGACTGATATAAATAAAATAAAATAAAAACATCATATTCATTATGGGTGAAGGCTTCAAAGATTTAATATGATGGGTCCTATCTTGACAGTTTGTTAAAATTTTATGAACAGAGTCCCATACTAAAAAAATGAACTGTAATATACTTTATATCGATTGTATATATAGTCGATCGACATCGATTATAAATCGATTGTGTTTATATTCGATATTGACTATATATACAATCGATATCGATTATAAATACGATCGATATCGATTATAAATACGATCGATATCGATTATATATACAATCGATATGGATTGTATTTATAGGAACATTAAAAATTTTGACAAAATGGACACCGACGAATGAAGAAGAAAAAACTCAACAGCAATTAATGAAAATTTATTAGCTAATGAAGAAGAAAAAACTCAACAGCAATTAATGAAAATTTATTAGCTACTTACAGGTTGGTAGCTTGAAGATTGAAGAACAGAGACCCTAGCGACTTGCGACCGCCTCTCCACCGACTTCGAACGAAAAAGTAAAAAAGTAAAAAGGTACACAATGAAGGGTTTGGTGAATTATTACATTAGGGGTAGATCCGGTATTTCCTAAAGGCGGAAGCTGGCTCGGCGCGCAGCGGGTCGATTTGGGTAAAGGTGAAACTATAGGGTCTCTGCAGTAAAAGGTACATCTGACAGGGTCGATCAGATAAATTTCCCTTTTCTTTTTGAAAAGTCGTGCACCATCACATCAGAAATTAGTCACATACATAGTCTCCATCTCAGGCTCGTTTTCATATAAACGCATTTTACTCGTTGTCAATTGAGTTATAAAAGAAAAGTTGGTGAAGTCGCTACTACCCCCACGAGTAATTAAAGCGATTACTTCCAACAAAAAATTGGAAAGGACCAGTAAATGAACAGGCAATTGAGCTGGCCGGAGACATTAATCAATCTTAATTGCTAATCAATTTAATTTGTGTATAAAAAAGTAAAAAAAAAATTTTGTACCTTCACATTTTCAGCCCAAGAGTCTTCCTTCTCACACGCTTCTAACTTTGATAACTTTATTAAGAGGATATAGATCGGTTTTTGTTCCAATCTTTCATGCAAGAGATCTTGAGATTACGGTGCTTGTCAGTCAGATTTTGATTGCACACACACACATCTGGAAAAGTGATCCAAGAACCACAGTTGATGTATGCTTATAATTATGTTCGAGAACATCCAATGGTGAACGGACTCTTTTATCAAGAACATCCATTGATCTGATGGACATCCATTGATGAAGATACTCGTTTTGCTAAGAAGCTCTCTCCTTCCATTGTAAGAGTTCTAACAGACCCTTTTTTCCGTCTTCGATGAGATATATGGGGTCTCCCAAGCTTGCACTTGGACTAATCCCTACTGAGTGTCATCGCACCACCATGCCATCAGTATTTCAGGATTTACCCACCTTATGCGGGCACACGTTTCTAGCAGAAGTTGAGTCGTTCCGAATAGACTCTTATTGGCAATGAGTAAATTGGTTTTCTTCAACAAAGTGAGCTTCAATACTGGAATAGAAGAAACAAAATAAGATGGAGATGGCTGAAAACAACTTGGAGTGGGTCGAGGAGGGTTCCAAAATCGCCATTGAAGGTTTGTTGATCAACCTATTTTGGCCAAATTTCTTTACCTCTCTTCAATCCTCCATTGGATGGGACCATCGAACGATGCAAAAGTAGCGCACGGTTGCATAGGTGAGTACCTAGCAAGAATACGAGTATCGAAGTGCTAGAGTAGCATCGAGAAGAAGGTGGACTCAGAGCCAAGGTTTCAAATATCGGTATCAGTCACTGGTCAGCCTAAAACCGATCCGAATCGAGATAGGCGGATTGGATTAGGCGATCCCAATGCCAAATAATTTTGAGGGAAAAATTACAATAATTAAATATTTTTTTATTGTTAGCTGCCAAATAAGTTGTTCAAATCAGTCACTAATAGTGTGTTTTTATGTAGAATTCATGATACGCCATAATTTTACATTTACAACACCCACATTAAGAAAACCAATAGCCCAATTATACTTAAAAATACAAGTACAATACCTTTTGAATGCATTAAGCATCTAAGTTTGGCTCTCAATAGCTTGATCTACAAAATGATCAGAAAACCTTAAAAAAAAAAATTATTTTTTCTTTTTGTCCTCCACTTGAAGTAGATTTATAGTATTAAATAAAAACTTCACAATAAAATAGTCAATTTATAATCACGATATTTAATTTATTATAAACAAATATTTGTAAGTAAGTTTGAAAAAAAGCAGAGATCACTCTAAAATATACTCAATAAACATAAATATAAGAATAAAAAAATATTAAACTAAAATACTAATGTACTAGAGTACCATTCAAAAAAAATTGTTAACGTATTACAGAGGACCTCAAGTCCACAACCACCATGATCTACCAAGTAAGAACCTCATGACTCTCTATTGTCATCTGGTGGTGTGTCAAGGGGACCCGTGTCAATATGGCGAAAAAATGCATCACTACATTGAGGAACTTGAATATCATCTCAAGAAGGAATTATAGGAGTTGTATTACCATAAATAGGAGGACGTGAATAAGGATGAGAATAGAAAGTTTGATGCCCAACTGCGCCAAGTTGAGCAGTGAATGGACCATAAGCCCATCCAGAAGTTTGTTCATAAGGCATAAAACTAGGACCATAAGGACCTACGAGTTTGCCCTCGCCATTTACCCGAATATATAGATCATCACTCCAATTATTCATGTTGTACCCATCAGTAGGCACCCTACCAGCATCGTAAGTAGTGTGACTATCCTCAATTGATCCACGTCTATCACCACTAATAGTAAAGTGATCATCATTTGTTCCTTCTTCAATTCTATCATTGTCATTATCATCTTCATCATCACTTGTCATTATCATCTTCATCATCACTCATTATCATTGGCTGACTAATAAATCGCCTTTTCAATCTTGATGTTGATAAATTTTCTCCATCACAACAACCACCTAACTCTTCGTCTAACCAAGAGTTCGGTTGACCATCCAAAATTGGAGCCTCTTTCTCAGACAATCATGCATTTAGAAGATTGTTATCTTTAAACAAATAGTCTAAATCTATTGGCTTGTAATCACTCTCTTTGTTCTTTTTAAAATCCTCAGTCTCATATTGTAGTGTACAAAAACTAAGTGATCTAGTTTTTGTGTGTATGAGAGAGAAGGTGTAACAACTCGGATTTTTAGATTTTATTTTAACGGTGTTAAATAATGCACCACACTATCTATTGTGCTAACGCTCTACATCAGAATCGAAACTCACCCTTTAAAATAGAAAATTTCTAATTTTTTTCATATCAAAATTAGACTCATTGTGAAGTGCTCGTCAATACGATTCCAATGATATATAATTTGACGACTTCTGACAAGAATGTAAAAAGTTATGCCCATTTTAAGTGATCAAGCAAGTCAAAGGGTATAATTGTAATTTCGGGAGAGAAACACCAATTGCTTTGGTGCTTATGCAAAACGCTGGAACGAAACATTTTCTCAAGCTATCCAAGTTACGTATGAATTCTTATTCCGTGTAAAAATCTCCTATTCTATTAAATCTCCTACGAAAAGTGTTAATTAGAGTTGACCTAAAATTTTATACCATCATAAATAAAACTTTAAAAGCTCTCTACTCTTTATAATAAAAAATTATTCTCTCTCAAGACTTAGACGAACCGACGCCTTGGGCATCGAACTTTTCAACCCGAATCGCCGTTGAGCTTTCGTTCACGCTTCAAGAGGTGGGTACCCATCAATCCATCTTGTTCTTCTCAGATCCCGTCGCGTAGGATGCGTTCGATCGTGCATCGACGAGTTTAAAAATCTTATTTAAACCCAAATATCTCATAAATTAATAGACCTATATATTAAATATATATTTTCCCTTGAAAGTTGTATATTCTATAAATTAGGTTTATATGTTATTTCTCTTTTCTTTTCAAGAATCCCCTTTGTTTGAGCCATTAATATTTTACCTTATATTAGGTCTGCATATTTAATATGTTTACTTCCTCTTTTATATCTGTAAAATTAATTAAATTCTAATACTTATAAATTTGATAGATTGACTTAATCGGCATAATATCATATTGATATTATTTATTTCCAAATCTATATAGTTATAAATTTATCCTTCTACTAAAACTATAATAATATATATTATTGTTGTAAGTCTATATTATTATTTATTTAAAATTAATTAAGCCTAAAAATTAAATTATATTTTTATTTTATTTAAAAGAATAATAGATTGCACCATCTTAAAGTTTTGGATCCGAACCTGCGGCTACGAACCCAAATTCGCGGCCACGAACCCGAGCTCGCAACCATCGATGTATTGGTCTCGGTAGTTTGGCCATAACTTTTTATTCCGACCTCGGATTAATGTGATTCTTACGGCATTAGAAAGAAGACAGCGAGCTTTACAACTTTGTATAAAATAGCCATTTTACGAATCTGACATTTTAGAGGTCAAAATAGAGCAACAAGTCGGGTTCAATTTTGAATGACTCAAGGCTATTTGAATTTAGTATTATTTTTTTATTCTCATGACCAAAGTTCCTGTGTATATTATATCGTAAGGTCTTTTGATCGATGGTCATGATAAATCATAACTTAATAATTATAAATATCATTTAATTTAATTATCTAATTATTATATATATATATATATCAATTTATTGCTTCAACGCGACCTCTTCGATAACACGAAGTGTTAGGAATTCGATACCTCGTGAACATCGAACCCCGACCTTTCCGTTATTGAGAATATACTTATAATTATCCTATTCTATGTTGTATTAGAATGCGTGTAAATAAATATATATATATAAGATAATCTAATATAAATATTTTTGTACATCTGACCTTCTGTATTTTCATTTGAATTACATTATATGAGTTATGAGTAAGTTAGGACATATGTACGAGAGTATATGAGATCATGCCTACGCTTGGGCGTGTGACTCACTGAGATGGTATCGAAGTGAGAAATACACCGTATTCACATGCCTTATAACTCATGGTGGAATGGGACCCATGACGAGTCGGGTGAGTGTGAATTCAGTATAACTTCGTACACGGTGGCATATACAGTGATCCTACCACCCCGAGTTTTAATACGATAGGATAAAATATGAGATATGATACGAGAATCGGGCTTTGGGCCTTAACTGTGGTGAGGTTTCTTTTACGGTCACGTGAAACTCAGAATATTGGCGTCTATGTACGGATGCAACACCTCTATGGCAGTATAAACTACCACACAAAGTACATCCAGGTTACTACGAAACCTTTTTCTTAGAAGCGTGAATTAGAAAGGTTGTCTCACTATAATTTATCATAGAATTAAGTATAAGAGTATGATAAGATATGAGTATGAGATAAGATAAGTTATGATTATGAATACGATAATAAGACATCGCTGTGTAGGCCCTCGGAATGGGGTAGAATTTCGGGTCGTGACAGAAGGTGCTCCAATTTCTCTCACAACCTGATGCTAAACATATTTGACTTAGGATTCGTATAGCTATTTTTTACAACTCTGGAGTATCTTCCCCATAACTAGACCACCATCTATTTGAAAATTATAATAATTAAGAAGCATTAATAAAAATTAGAACTAATAAATTACCTAATAAACTGAAAGCCAACATGACATAAAAATAAAATATGAATATATATATACTTGTCGAGTACTCATACACTACGTTTTTAGCATTTGATGAGCCAAATTCTTTTAGCTGATACTTGAAGGTGCTAATTTGATAAGAGATATAAAATTATAATATCCCTGATATTTTGGACTTGTTTTCGATTACCTTGGTGAGTGTGCCCAAAAAATTTTACGGAATGAATCAGGTTTATTTAGGTAGGTTAGGGTATGATGAGATATTGGGTCAAAGGATTTTGGTTTTGGACTTGCAGAAGCTATATGTTTAGCAACATATACGTTAAGTTGTGTGTATGCGCTTAACACTAAAAAAAATAGCAAGTTAAGTGGATAGAATTTTAAAAATAAAAATCTAGATATTTTTGGTTTGCTTATTAGTTTTATAAAGAGAGAAGTATAGAGGAGAGGCTTCACTCTTCTCTCTCTCATGTGAACTTGAATTGAAGCCTTTAAACCCTTTGCTTCCTTGCTTAGATCCTAGATCCTTGGAAATTTAAAGTCTCTCTCCCCATCTCAGCCATTGACAAACCTTATGATCATCTTCTCATTTGTTTGAGATATTGAGAAGGAAGGCTAGGGGAGAGTGGATAGTTCTGTGTGTAGTCTGGACAACCATTGCTCTCATAGCAAGGTTGGTGATGGACTGTGATGAGTATTGAAAAATGATGATATTTCACCCCTAAATACCTATATTTAGTTATCCGATGAAGGCTATCTGATGAGAATTATTAGATTCGAAGTGTTTCAGGTAAATACAAGCCAAGTATAGAAAACTGCCCAAGAATTCTGAATATAATGTCAAAACACTGCAACTTTGGGTAATCGAGAACTTGGTGCGACTTGCGGCTAACTTTTGACCCTCCCGATGGCCGAATTAGGAAATTATCAAAACATGAAAGTTGTAGATCTTTTCGTTCACTTTCCAACGGCGTACGAATCACCTCAATCTGAGTTCGGGACAGGAAGTTATGGCTGAAATATCAAAGCAGTATCTGATATAGAGAAAGTACTGAATTTCACGGATTTTTGGGGTCGATGCATCGACCCTATAGGTCGATTAATCGAGGATAAGTCAGAGTCTGACACGAAACTGATACTGTAAAGCTAATTTTTAGGACTTTTTGGTGGCTCGATGCATCGACCGTCCCTGGTCGATTAATCGACCCTAAAATTATGGCTTGGGAGACTTCCGCGACGAGGGGTCTATTTAAAGCGACTCAAACACTTCGGAAAGGGAGATTTTTTTTTAGATAATTAAGTAGAGAATTAGAGAGAATTAATTTTACGAAAGAGTTTTAGTTTTAGAGTTCTTAGTTTTTAGCCTTTATTTTTCATAGTTAGACATAGAAATAGGGAAGTTTTATTATTCTTTTTAGAGCTTTGTTCCCTTAATTTTTCAGTACTCATTCCTTCAGTTATAAATTTTGTTCAAAGTTTATTCCTGCATTAAATTTCGTTTCTGAAGATCATCGTACTTTTGGATCAAAGTAAGTTCTTTTGAAGTTTGAGGTAATTTTAATTTCTTAAATTAATTTTATTTTCCCTTATTTATTTATTTATGTCATTTAATTACAATATGTGTGGCTAAATTCATAGGGATGGGGATATAATGATTCCCATCCGAGGGATGTACTTTTAATAATATAAATTAAGGATTAAAATATGAGAATTTATTTTATGGTTGTTGTGCTATCATGAATGGATGAAATCTCTACCACTAATCGGGATCGCGTGTGCCTAGTCATGCCCGGGATCTCAAATCTGTGACGGTAATTTTACCCAATCATTGTTATGGTCTTTTTGCTTTCATCGTATGGATCTAATTACGATTATATTCTGGGATCAAGTGTGCCTAGCCATGCCCTGGATCTTGGATCTGTAATGGTAATTTTATCTTAAATACTCCCTAATCTGAATAAAGTGTGCCCAGCCATGCCCTTGATTTCAGATTTATAAGTGGTATTCTTGTTGGAATTTTCACCCACTTTGGGAATGATTTTTATTTGAACCTAAGATCATGTGTGCCTAGCCATGCCCTTGATCCCAGATCTATATATGAAAATCATCTAAGTCCTGATTGCAGGGATGCAACGTGGAACCTATTAGGGTGTTAACCATTGATCTTCCATAAAAGATGTTTGTTACCAATGAAATATCTCATAATTTAATCCTTAGATTTATATTACGGGAAGAACGGACCAAAGATGGGAGGATTTAGCATCTTCATCTTTATCATCATCTTTACCTTTCCTTTTGAATTATCAATTGAATTTTATTTTTGTAGTCATTAATTACCATCTCATCAACCGCTTAAATCATAAAACTGATAGAATACTATTAGATCTTCATAGATCTCTAGAATTGCTTGTCTCTTTTAGATCTTTCAAAATTAGTCCTCGTGGGAACGATCTCGTACTCCGCACCCACTATATACAAACCAATTCGTGCACTTGAGAGTAAAACATCACATTAAAAATATCACATTAAGTTTTTAGCACCGTTGCCGGGGACTAAATTAAGAAAATCTGAATTTTTGGTAGACAATAAATTTTAGGAATTTTCGAGGATTAAAATAGTATTTCTGCTTAATTAAAAAAAAAAAAAAAAAAAAAAAATTTTGCTGGGAGTCGATGCATCGACCCCCATTGTCGATGCATCGACCTTGCCTCGATTGATCGAGACTCACACTCAATCAATCAATCTCTAAAAAAAAAAAAAATATTTCAGAAATTTCAATTTTAAAATTTTAATTTTAAAAATAATAATAATAATAAATAAATAAATAGATAAAATTCTGAGGTTTTCCTGCCTGAAACCTCCACTCTGTGCATCATTTGCATGCACACTAGGTCTTCTAAAGAAATAAATTTAGACCCGTTAAATTCTGAAATCGAACGTGCCTGCGGGTCAAATCGTAAGGACGCTAGATCAAGGCAGAAATTTTTAAGTGAATCATCCACTGAAGTCAATATGACTGACAATATGAATGGGCAACTCGAACAAGAGGAAGAACCAACATTGAGAGAACTGTTTTCTCCGATAACTACAAATACCCCATCATGCATTGTATACCCCGCCACACCTGGTGGCCGGTTTGAAATTCGGACAAATGTCATCCAAATCCTTCCAATCTTTCATGGCATGGAGTGAGAAGATCCATACCAGCACGTTAAAGACTCGTCGAAGTCTGCTCATCTGTTTACCAAAATTTCAGCGAAGAATCTGTTAGGCTGCGCTTATTTCCTTTCTCTATAAAGGATAAAGCAAAAGCATGGTTAAATTCTCTACCATCGGGATCCATAACCACCTGGGATCAGATGGTCAAAAAGTTTCTGTCAAAGTTCTTCCCTATGGTGAAGACGAATGTCCTTAGACGTGAAATCACGGATTTCACGCAAGAGGAAGATGAGAGATTATATGAAGCTTGGGATAGATTCATGGATCTCTTACTCAAATGTCCGCACCATGGATACTCAAAGTGGAGGGTCCAAGGTGTTTCTACAATGGATCGAATCAACCAAATAGACATCTGGTGGAGACAATGAATGGCGAAGGACTCCTGAGCCTTAAGGAGACCGAATCTTATGCTTTCCTAGAAAAGCGGGCTGAGGATTCTCAAAGAGGATTTCACAAAGACTCAGGAACAACCAGTCAAAGCCCGTGATCAAGCCGGGAGTTCAACCAAGAAAGGAGGACTATACGTAGTAAAGGATTCCCCAGATCTGATGGCTAAAATTGATTTCCTCACTCAACAAGTGGAGGAATTAAAATTAAAGAAGAATGTGCATATGGTCAATACACAACCTGAGCCATGTTCAATTTGTGCAAGTCCAATGCATATGGCAGATGATTGTCCTTCAATGCAGAACTATCATGAAGACACATCTGAATAGTTAAATGTTGTGAATAATTATGGGCGAAATCAAGGAAACGTTTTCAATGAGAATAACCCAAATAGCTGGAGATACCACCCAAATTTCTCATGGAAACAAGATAATCAAAGAATGCAGCCCAGGAAACAGGGGACGAACTTTTATCCTCAATAAAATTTCAACCAAGGACCGCAGCAGAACTACGGTCAAGAGCAATTTCAGCAGCAAGGGTTCAATAACTCGAATCAGTTTCAATACAATCAAAATCAGGTTGGCCAGCCACGGCAAATGAACCAGAATTTTCAGTTTGCGCAACCAATGGGAGGTTATCAAAACCAACCACAACAAAATTTTGTGCCGACATTTCCACCACCTGGATTTAACAACCCACAGGGAAATCCTGCCCAACGTCCTCATACACAAACTCCTACTGAGAACCTGATGAAACTCATTCATTCTCACACGTCCTCAATCTCTAAAATAGAGACCCAAATTGGGCAATTGGCATCCTTTCTCTGTGAAAGAGAAAAAGGTTCGTTTCCTAGCCAACCTGTTCCTAACCCAAGGGGCCAAATGGTTGTGAACAAACATCAACTTCAACACAAGAGGATAATCAAAAACAAATTTGGGCAATCACAACATTGAGATCTGGAAAGCAGGTCGATAACAAAGTAGTGTTGCAAGAGGAGGAGGAAAAGTCTAATGGAGAGAAGAAATCTGAAGAGAGAGAAGAAATTGATGACAAAGTACAAGCAAAAGAAATATCAGATGACAAGAGTGAACAGAAGAAAAGTTTTGTTCCGAAAGCACCGTACCCGCAAAGATTGATGGCACCACTGAGAAATCGCGATGTGGAAGGAATAAATGAGATTTTTAAGTAATTAAAAATTAATATTCCCTTCCTGGATGCCATCCGTCAAGTACCTGCTTATGCTAAATTTTTG
This sequence comes from Chloranthus sessilifolius, assembly GCA_021018995.1. Taxonomy (NCBI): domain Eukaryota; kingdom Viridiplantae; phylum Streptophyta; class Magnoliopsida; order Chloranthales; family Chloranthaceae; genus Chloranthus; species Chloranthus sessilifolius. Next base: position 154,675,966 of record CM037586.1, on the reverse strand, counting down.
AAGGAATTGGTCACAATCAAAAGAAAGACCAATATTCCGAAAAAGGCTTTCTTAGCCGAGCTGGTTAGTTCAGTATTGCAAGCAAAGCTCCCAATCAAATACAAGGACCCAGGTTGTCCTACAATATCGATCATCATCGGCGATAACCGTATTGATCAGGCCCTTTTGGATTTAGGAGCAAGTGTCAACTTGTTGCCTTATTCTGTGTATAAGGAGCTCAAATTGGGAGAACTTAAGACCACTGCGATGACCCTTTAGTTAGCTGATCGGTCCGTAAAAATCCCTCGAGGAATTGTGGAAGATGTCCTCATCAAGGTGGATTCTTTCTACTTTCCTGTAGATTTTATTGTTCTAGACACTGAACCGGCATCAAATTTGAAGAATAACATTCCAGTGATTCTAGGAAGACCATTCCTAGCAACCTCCAATGCGCTGATCAATTGTCGAAACGGGATCATGAAGCTGTCATTCGGGAATATGACAGTGAAACTCAACATTTTTAATATTGCCAAGTAGCCCATGGAGGATGATGAACATGCACAAGCATGCATACTCGATGAAATTGTAGAGGAAATATTTCATGCATCCGAATCTGAAGATCCTTTAGCAGCTTGTCTTGCGCATTTTGGAGAAAATTTTGATGTTGATCAACTACTCCAAGAAGTAAATCACATGTTGAACTCCACACCACGTCTGGGTGAAGAACAAGAAATAGAGTGTGGAACTCAAATTGAATTAATCAAGGAAAAGCCGAAAGAGGAGGAGAAAGTGTCCTGAGAACTTAACCCTCTTCCGGAAAATCTCAAGTATGCCTACCTGGGGGAGAATGAAACTCAACCCGTTATAATATCATCAACACTGGATGCAAATCAGCAAGGCCAACTCATGAATGTACTCAAAGAGCATAAAAGTGCCCTCAGTTGGTCGATAAAAGATATCAAAGGCATTAGTCCGACGGTGTGTATGCACCGAATCCATTTGGAAGGCAATGCTAAGCCTTCTAGGGAACCACAGAGGAGACTGAACCCTATAATGCAAGATGTGGTCCGAAATGAGGTAATCAAACTTTTAGATGCTGGAATCATATACCCCATCTCGGACAGTAAATGGGTCAGCCCGACACAAGTGGTCCCTAAGAAATCGGGAATCACAGTGGTGAAGAATGAAGAAAACATACTGGTCCCTACAAAAATTCAAACAGGGTGGAGAGTGTGCATTGATTATCGGAAGTTAAATTTGATGACGAGGAAAGATCTCTTTCCACTTCCGTTTATCGATCAGATGTTAGAAAGATTGGCCGGGCATGAGTACTATTGCTTTCTAGATGGCTATTCTAGGTATAACCAAATAGTCATTGCACCGGAGGATCAGGAGAAGACCACTTTCACATGTCCTTTTGGTACTTTCTCCTACCGACGAATGCCGTTTGGGCTTTGTAATGCACCAGCTACATTCCAAAGATGTATGCTGAGTATTTTTTCGGATATGGTTGAGCGATTCCTTGAAGTCTTCATGGACGACTTCTCGATACATGGAAACAGTTTGATTGACTATTTGAATCATTTGTCGCTAGTGCTTGCACGATGCCAGGAGAAGAACCTTGTTCTTAACTGGGAAAAATGTCACTTCATGGTTAAAGATGGCATTGTTTTGGGACACATCATATCGTCCCAGGGTATTGAGGTCGATAAGGCTAAAGTTGATTTAATTGCCGACCTACCACCACCGAGGACAGTGAAGGAAATCAGATCTTTTCTGGGCCACGCCGGTTTTTACAGGCGTTTTATTAAAGATTTCAGTAAGATAGCACGGCCGCTCTGCAGCTTACTTTCAAAAGATGCCCCATTCATCTTTGATGATAAATGTTTGCGAGCCTTTGAAACCATTAAGGCCAAATTGATAAAAGCTCCAATAATTCAATCTCCGAACTGGGCCTTTCCGTTCGAAATCATGTGCGACGCCTCTGATTATGCAATTGGAGCTGTTCTGGGACAACGAATAGAAAAATTATCGCATGTAATCTACTATGCGAGTCGTACTCTCAACGATGCCCAGTTGAACTACTCGACCACTGACAAGGAACTTTTGGCAGTAGTTTTCACGTTGGATAAATTTCGATCCTATTTATTAGGATCTAAAGTTGTGGTATTTACAGATCACGCTGCTCTGCGTTATCTGTTCGCTAAGAAAGACGCTAAGGCACGTTTAATTAGGTGGATCTTGTTGTTGCAAGAGTTCGATTTGGAGATCAAGGATAAGAAAGGCTCAGAAAATGTGGTGGCCGATCACTTGTCACGAATAATTATTGAGAAACCTGACGAGCCTGTTTCGATCTTGGAGCACTTCCTGGATGAACAGTTGTTTAGGATTGATTGCCCACCTTGGTATGCGGATCTTGTCAATTACCTAGTCACCGAGAAATTACCTCACTATTGGTCGAAGAATGAGAAATCCATTTTCCTAGCTCGGGTGAAACACTATTTTTTCGAAGATCCGTACTTATTCAAATACTGTCCTGATCAAATCATACGAAGATGTATTCCTGAATCTGAGCAACCACGAATCATCTCGTTCTGTCATGAGTTAGCTCGTGGAGGTCACTTCAGTTCCAAGAAGACTGCAGCAAAGATCTTCCAAAGTGGTTTTTACTGGCCGACAATATTTAAGGATTGTCATCAACATTGCAAATCGCCACAAATCCAAATGTCGGGTCAATCTCAACGCGCAACATGATGCCGCTCAATCCAATTTTAGAAGTTGAATTATTTGATGCTTGGGGGATCGATTTTATGGGTCCTTTCCCGAATTCGTTTGGAAATATGTTCATTCTTGCCGGTGTTGACTATGTTTTGAAATGGGTAGAGGCCGTGGCTTGTAAATCTAGTGATCACAGAGTAGTGATCAAATTTCTCAAGGATCAAGTGTTTTCACGTTTTGGCATTCCAAAGGCGATAATCAGCGATGGTGGAAAACACTTTTGCAATAAAGTGTTCACCCAATTAATGAAGAAATATGGTGTCACACACAAAGTTGCTACACCTTACCATCCTCAGACAAGTGGCCAAGTTGAAGTCTCTAATCGGGAACTTAATCGGATTTTAGAAAAGACAATCAATCCGAACCGTAAAGACTGGTCGTTAAAGTTGAATGACGCTCTATGGGCGTATAGAAGTGCATTTAAAACTCCGATTGGCATGTCGCCGTATCGGTTGGTCTTTGGTAAAGGATGTCACCTCCCGGTTGAATTGGAACATCGAGCATTTTGGGCCGTTAAGTCATTGAATTTCGATCTCCTGAAATCTGGTGCCCAAAGGGGTTTTCAAATAAATGAATTAGAAGAAATCCGTGCTGATGCATATGACTGTGCTAAATCGTACAAGGACCGTATGAAATGGGTTCATGTTCAATCTATTCTGCGGAAATCGTTCGTTGTTGGTTAACAGGTTCTACTCTACAATTCCCGACTTCATCTATTTCCGGGGAAACTAAAAACCCGTTGGAATGGTCCTTTCAAAATCTCTCGAATACTCCCCAATGGGGCAGTAGATATTATCAACCCGAAACACGGGAATGTTTTTCGAGTTAACGGTCAGCGATTGAAACCGTTCCTTGAGAATGCGATTGCATTCTCTGACACTCTTTCTTTGAGTGAGCCACTGGCTCACCCTGACTAAGCAATTCCCAAGGTCGAGCTATCGACTTTAAACTAGCGCTCATTGGGAGGCAACCCAATTGTGTACTTTCCGTTTAGTTTTGTTTTATTTTAAAAAATAAATAAATAAATAAAAATAAATAAATAAATAAACAAAAATAAATAAATATATTTTTTTTGGGGTCGATTCATCAACCCACCCTGGGTCGATGCATCGACCTTCCTTTTGGTCGATTAATCGACAGGATTTATGGAGTCTCCTTTTTCAAGGAGACTGCATTTATGACGGCTTTTGGAATTTTTCTTTAGTCGATTAATCGACTCCTTGAGTCGATGCATCGACTGCTATTTTGAAAATCATGTTGTTTTGAAAATCTATCCGTTTTTGTTTTTATTTGGTGTCGATTAATCGACTCTTTATGGGTCGATTAATCGACTTTTATTTCGGGGCCTGCGTTTTTGGTTTTTATCTGCCTCGATTTATGTCGATTAATCAAGGAAGTACGTCGATTAATCGATTTTTCCACTTCCGGACGTTGCGTCTTTTCACTTAAAGACGTTGCGTGTTTCCATGCGTCGGGACTTCTGACGCGCCTGTTTTCAATGGATTCGATTAATCGACCCTTTTGGTCGATTAATCGATTATTTTGATGTCCATCAGAGGACGCTTTGCGCTATTTAAATGGAGCGCCTCACCTCGATTTTCATTCGGTTTGTATCCTATTTTTCCGATCGCCTCGACATTCCGAAAAGCAATCATGGCTTCGACCCGCCGCCGCAAAGACTTGTCCAACGCTCGCGGTCATCCACGTGATCAGCCAGCCGTCACCCGCGACCTGTGTTCCAAATATGTTTATGATCTCGCGGCTTTTCAAGCACTGCCTATCTGCGTCGTTTCCCTCGCCTATGCGATGGCTCTCAATGCCCATTTTCTCCTCACTCCACCCGTGATCAAAGTGTCCGAACGTGTTGTTCGGTTATTCTATCAGCACATGGCATGGGTGCCCGCCTCCGTCGAGAATCAAGTCGCCGCCCACTTCACTGTTTCAATTGATGGGTGGTCGCACCCGATTTATTCGCACACCATTGCGGAGGTTTTTAATGTTTCGTGCGAGCGCCCTCACAATCACACTTTGGGTGAGGAACTCGACGAGTCTCAGGAGGATATAATCAACGAGATATGCCGCGGCATATTTTCTTCTGGGATCGCCACTAGGCGATCGGCGTTGCCGCGTCCGCTTTTGTTTTGGGATAGTGTGGTCAGTAATCCGCCTCGGGCTACGTTTTGAGCGTTTAATCGGTGATCGGGTTCAAGCGCTTTATGGTGCCCACCGAAATTCATGGATCAACGTGCCTAAGATTATTCACGATGGCATGTGGCGATGCCATGACGAACTCACTAAACCTACCACTGGTGAAGCCCCGTTGATCTACTTCCCCCATTATGTTATGAAATTACTTAATTTCCTTCGTTTCCCGTTCTATCGGGATGATGATATCGGGGACCTTGCATTCTATCGTTATGGTGCGCCCCAATGGAACCGCAGTATGCGTCTCTTGGGAAATGTCTCTAATGCCCCTGCTGATGCACCGGCCCAACCGGCTCCCCCGTGCCAGCGCCGCCGCCTCCGTCAGGATGACCAACATGCACCTGATCAAGGACCCGAGGAGGGTGTGTCGCTGGGTTCACTCCAAGCCCAAATTAACTCTTTACAAGAGGAGCAACAGCGACAACATGGTGCACTCCTGCGCCGTAGCCACTATGATCGTTCCTTCCTCCATCAGATTAGGCAGCGCATGTGGCCTGATAGTTATGATGAGATGCGCGCCAGAGCCCGCCAGGCTGAGGAGGATGGAGATGATTAGTTTGATTAGTCTAGGATTAGGATTTTTTTCGTATTGTGTTATTTTTTCTTTCGTTTGTTTAGGCTGTTTATTTTAGGTGTCCAATCAGAAGTGTCCTTGTAATCATCGTATTTATCAATGAAAAAGTGTGTTTTCTAATCTGTGTGGGATTGCCAAAATTTTGCTAATTATATGTTACCTTTAGAGTAGTTTAAAAGCACCATTAAACTGCCATTTTTTTAAAAAAATTCAACTCTCTGCCGAGATGGTGTCGATTAATCGAGGGTTATACTCGATTAATCGACCCAATGTTTGCGAAAAAAAAAAAAAAAAATTTATTTTTTTGGGAGTCGATGCATCGACCCCAATGTCGATTAATCGACCCCCAAAGGGTCGATGCATCGACCTTTAGGGATCGATTAATCGACCCCACTTTTTTTTGTTTTTTTTTTTTTTTTTCCCGACGGTACTCCTATTAGAACTCTAATTTGCCACTTTTCTCTCGTCCGTGGACTCCCTTAGACGTACTACCACACTTTTCATTATTTTATTTTTGCAGGACACCTCTTTCCACTCCTACTCCAACTCTATATATTTTTTCCTTTATATTCCCCTTTAGGCTCACTTTTCATTACTTCTGCACAATCTTTCTTATGGCCCGTCGATTAAATCTCACCAGAGCACAATTATCAAAGATGGAGGAGACTGCTAAAAAGCGGGAGCACCGCTCTCATCGGCCGGTCCCTTTTGTGCCAAACATTATTGAAATCATCGACCTCGATCCGATGATCATTCCTTACTGGGGAGAACCATTTAGAAAGAAGGTAAATCGTTCCAAATCTCCTACACCGTGCATCAATACTTATATCGAGATAATTGATGTGATGTCGTCACCGTCTCCCCCATTTTCATCTCCTACTTTCGCCTCCCCACCTCCATCCATACAATCGGCGGTGTCTCATCAATTTCCCCTTGATCTTTGGGAGAAATTGTTCCCTGTGCCTAAGAATATCAATTTAAGTCACTCGAGGTGGATGGGTCCGCCTACCAATGACTAACAGAGTTGGATTCATGTTTAGTTTAGGATTTAGGATTTAGGATTTATTAGTTTTTTTTTTTTTCCTTTCTTTCCTTTTTATTTTATTTTGTTTACTTTAGGTTGTTTTTCTTTCCCTACATAGTGTAACCATATTCCCTTCAATATATTTTTTGTCATTTTGATGCACATATTCTCTGCACCTGATCTTTGTGTTGAGGTACTTTTTTCAAACAGGTTTGGGGGTGTGCTACTTCTTTCAGTCAATGCGGGCATTGTCATCTTTAGGTTTGGGGGTATGATTATCTATTTTACGTCACTTATATTTTTTTTATCTGAAAAAAAAAATCTGAAAAAAAAATTGAAAAAAAAAATTTAATTTTGAAGTCATCATACACATTATTTGACGATTATTTTCAAACTTTAGTTGATGATGCATGTGAATTTAATTTTGAGAATACTAGTGTCATATTTTGATTACTTGTATCTAAGATGATGAAGCTTAATGTGATATTTTATGGATAATTTTGATATTCATGCTTAGAATTTTTGCACTTATACCAAGCTAAGACTTAGAAATCGATGAGCTGTTTTGAATGTTGAATCTTAGGATCTTAGTGGAGACTAAACCCAGTGGGCTTTAGAGCTAATTTCCCGTCATTGATGAGTGAATACATAAACTCAGAGTCTTCTTTGAATACGACTTATTTTGCATAATCTCATACACTTCATTTTGACTTGTGACTTTGCATGAAATCAAATTCATATCATTATGTTAAAATGTACTGTATATGTACTCAAGACAAATAGGCAAGGTTACTATCTTTTAAGGACATGATTGAAGGCCATCTTTGGCTCGTTTGTGCTTAAAATGCCCCACCTCAAATAAATTTATCTGTCTAGTACCCCTTTGAGCCTATTGGAAAAATTTACCTTTATAGATTCTTTGATAAGCCACGTTAACCTGTAACCCTTCACCATTTCTGAAAATTCAGCTTTACCCTTCTTATTTCTGAGAAATTAGGAACGAGGGATGAGAGTGAACTAAAAGAGAGTAAGTGGAGAGATACTGAGTTGTGGTGTTTACTGAGTGTGTATGGCAAAAATAAAAAGAAAAAAAGGGGGGAGAAAAAGAAAAAAAAAAAAATTTGTTGTAAAAAATAATGAAAAATATGAGGTGCTTCAAGAAAAAGGAAGAGAAAAAGAAAGTTGAGAAAAATAGAAAAAAATTGAGAAAAATAGTGAGACATTAGAAAAGAAAAAGAAGAGAAATAGAAAAAAAAAAAAGTTGTTTCTTTTCCAATTTCTCAGAAACTTTGAATCCCAACTTTCAATTCTTTCTTACCCTTTCCTGAGCCCCATTACAACCCTAAAAAGACCTTCATGATCTGATCTTGCATTAGTAACTGCCTTGTGGAGAGTAAATATGTGATACTTATGACACTTAATATGACATACTTAGGATATACAAGTATCTTCTTATGAGATTTATTTTTGTTCATTGATTGCATCGTGTTCCATTTATCATGTGAGACCTTTTTATTTGCTTAGTATTGACCTCTCACATATGTGCGAAAACTTATCCATCATCGGTGTCTTTATATTTTGAGAGTATACCTAAAGTGAGGATTGAGTCAAAACAACAGATCCAACGGTTTTCCGTTTGAACTAGTTCTGAGATGAATGAATTTTGGTTTGGTTATGCACACACTTCACGTTTAGGCATGAATGGATGAGCTATCTAACGATTTGAGAATTAGACTAATTTGAATGGATATTAATATGATTAGTATAACATTGTTATTTAAAATTGAGAATTCACATGTTGAATTGATTAATGATTTTTGTTTTTGAATGGTATATATGTTATCAAAATCATGTTTTAAAAACTCAATTTTATCGATGATTTCAAAAATGTATTGAAGTTTGTAGGTAACTTCACTGTAAACCCTCAGGAGACACAACTCCTCCACTAGGATCACCTAGAGATTTAAAGGCTTGTTGCACATGCTAAGTGCAATCGTGTTCCCTACGAAAGTGGCATTTATTTTCTTTAGTTTGCTTTGCTCGAGGACTAGCAAAGTGTAGGTTTGGGGGTATGATGAGTATTGAAAAATGATGATATTTCACCCCTAAATACCTATATTTAGCTATCCGATGAAGGCTATCTGATGAGAATTATTAGATTCGAAGTGTTTCAGGTAAATACAAGCCAAGTATAGAAAACAGCCCAAGAATTCTGAATATAATGTCAAAACACTGCAACTTTGGGTAATCGAGAACTTGGTGCGACTTGCGGCTAAATTTGGACCTTCAAGATGGCCGAATTAGGAAATTGTCAAAACATGTAAGTTGTAGATCTTTTTGTCCGCTTTCCAACGGCGCAAGAATCACCTCAATCCGAGTTCGGGACAGGAAGTTATGGCCGAAATACCAAAGCAATGTCTGATACAGAGAAAGTGTTGAATTTCACGGATTTCTGGGGTCGATGCATCGATCCTATAGGTCGATTAATCGAGGATAAGTCAGAGTCTGACACGAAACTGACACTATAAAGCTAATTTTTGAGACTTTTTGGCGGCTCGATGCATCGACCGTCCCTGGTCGATTAATCGACCCTAAAATTATGGCTTGGGAGACTTCCGCGACGAGGGGTCTATTTAAAACGACTCAAACACTTCGGGAAGGGAGATTTTTTTTTAGAGAATTAAGTAGAGAATTAGAGAGAATTAATTTTACGAAAGAGTTTTAGTTTTAGAGTTCTTAGTTTTTAGCCTTTATTTTTCATAGTTAGACATAGAAATATGGAAGTTTTATTATTCTTTTTAGAGCTTTGTTCCCTTAATTTTTCAGTACTCATTCCTTCAGTTATAAATTTTGTTCAAAGTTTATTCCTGCATTAAATTTCGTTTCTGAAGATCATCGTACTTTTGGATCAAAGTAAGTTCTTTTGAAGTTTGAGGTAATTTTAATTTCTTAAATTAATGTTATTTTCCCTTATTTATTTATTTATGTCATTTAATTACAATATGTGTGGCTAAATTCATAGGGATGGGGATCTAATGATTCCCATCCGAGGGATGTACTTTTAATAATATAAATTAAGGATTAAAATATGAGAATTTATTTTATGGTTGTTGTGCTATTATGAACGGATGAAATCCCTGCCACTAATCGGGATCGCGTGTGCCTAGTCATGCCCGGGATCTCAAATCTGTGACGGTAATTTTATCCAATCATTGTTATGGTCTTTTTGCTTTCATCGTGTGGATCTAATTACGATTATGTTCTGGGATCGAGTGTGCCTAGCCATGCCCTGGATCTTGGATCTGTAATGGTAATTTTATCTTAAATACTCCCTAATCTGAATAAAGTGTGCCTAGCCATGCCCTTGATTTCAGATTTATAAGTGGTATTCTTGTTGGAATTTTCACCCACTTTGGGAATGATTTTATTTGAACCGAGACTAGCCATGCCCTTGATCCCAGATCTATATATGAAAATCATCTAAGTCCTGATTGCAGGGATGCAACGTGGAACCTATTAGGGTGTTGACCATTGATCTTCCATAAAAGATGTTTGTTACCAATGAAATATCTCATAATTTAATCCTTAGATTTATATTACGGGAAGAACGGACCAAAGATGGGAGGATTTAGCATCTTCATCTTTATCATCATCTTTACCTTTCCTTTTGAATTATCAATTGAATTTTATTTTTGTAGTCATTAATTACCATCTCATCAACCGCTTAAATCATAAAATTGGTAGAATACTGTTAGATCTTCATAGATTTCTAGAATTGCTTGTCTTTTTTAGATCTTTCAAAATTAGTCCTCGTGGGAACAATCTCGTACTCCGCACCCACTATATACAAACCGATTCGTGCACTTGCGAGTAAAACATCATATTAAAAATATCACATCAGACTGATTGTTGGAATCCAACTACCTAAAGCTTAGAATTGTTTATGGTGCTTGAATTTGGAGCAACGGGAGCAGAAGGATTTAAACTTTAAACGGTAGGCTTTTAAACTCCTTTGATGAGGTTAATTTTTGCCTAGTTTAGTTTAGATAAATGGGGTGTTTAGAATAAAAAACAGCGTTGATGTTTGGATGAAAGAAAGCATGAAAGAAAACAAGTTTTTAAACAGCACAGACATGGACAAATTCGACCATCGAATTGGAATTCGAGGGTCGAATATGGGCTTTTATGACTGACGCACTTTTGAGAGAATTCAACGCTCGAATTCAAATTCGACCATCGAATTTGGAATTCGATGATCAAATTCTACTCTGTTTTTCTGGTCTTCGAAAATTTCTTTGGAAATGTGTTGGTCATTTGTGTTTGGACTTTTGGCCCTTTTTAACACTGTTAAGGGATTAATACTTGTAGGTCCCAATTTGAATCCTTTATGAAGACTTACTGGTGTAAGCTTTGACCAATTCGAGTCAAGTCGAGGTAGGGGAACCCTAAACCTAATTGGCATTTTGTTATAAGTATTGGCTATTTTGTTTAAGCATAAATTCTAAAATTTTGTTGGAATACAGCATAAATAAGAACTTTGAATTGTGACACAAATAAGAACTCAAAAATTTGGAACTTCAGAACGTCATTTACGAATGTGAATTTTGTATTAGAACTCCGAAAATCGTATTATATACATAAAATCTGATATGTTTAGCATTTGCATTCGATTTGAGGTCAATACGAACGAAATTTTATATTTTGCCAACCGTGTTGACGGTATTTCAACCTAGCGCAAGTTTCCCTCATTACATAGGGGCTTGTTACTCTTTCTGAAAAAGGATTCATTGAACGACGATGGTCAGTAGGGTTTCCCATCGGTAATACTCGTACTCTCATGCTATAGGTAATTTGGGAGATATAATTGAGTTATAAATTTAAGATAAGAGGCATGCTTAATTCAGAATTTAAAAACCTCAGAACATCAGACTTATTAAATCATCTTTGGGCTTACTATTTTAGAATTGGAATTTAGACGTCATTGCATCTTTTGAAAACCATATTTGCTTCGATTCTCGTATTTGGAAACCTTTACTTATGATAAAATGTGATTTAGATAAGTTTCCTCTATTGAGCTTCAATGTTAGCTCATCCCGACTATACGTCACAGGTGTCGGGACTGATATAGGTTCAGACGGTCTCTATCTAGAGGACTCCGATTATATCCCTGAGAAGGAGCTTGAGACCCCAGCGGAGGAGTTTTTCCCTTGATTTAGATTTGTCTTCTTGGTACTTTTGGATTATTTGATCTTTTGAATTTTGGGCTTAGGTTATTGTTTTGTCTTTGTTATATCACTTGAGGAACCATCATTAGGAACCACTATTTTAGGTGTTTGGATTGGCCATCATCGATGGTTCTTCCTGGTTCCTCTTAATGATATATTTTGTATGATCTTTTGTCCTTGATTATTAGTTTTACTTATGTTTAGAATTATGTTATGTTGTCGGCTTTTGTTTAATATACAGCTTATTGAGAAATCAATAAGTTGATGAATCGACCTTTCCTATATCTTAAGGATTGGAAAAGTCGGGTCGTCACAAAAATGATTTTAGTTTCATAATAGTAAACTTAAAATAAAAATTAAACTTTTATAAATAATATTAAAATAAAGATATGCAAGGTTATGCAACTATAAGTTGAAAAGCTAACTTGATCTATGGCTTCGTTTTGAGCATTTACATATGGTTCCAGTTTTCTAATAACATTCTTTAAACTCTTTAAAATAATTGGATCCTTATCAAACTCTTCATTGCACTGGTATATGGGATTCAAGTTACCTACAAAATTAATAAAGTTCATTAAATAAATTTGGGTAGAAATGCAATGACATAAATTTATAAATATTAGTATCTATTTTAGATTCATCACCTCCTCTATATAAATCATGGCCGAACTGCGCCTCCCATTGCCGATCTATAATCTTCACATAAGATTTGTATCTTCTGCGTGCAACTTTTTCAATCCCCCTCTTTGCCTTTCTCATGGCTTTATATATTTCACCCATCACCGGCTTGTCATCCCCGTCGACTAACTTTAATGCAGTTACTAAAGGCTCTATTGCACGCACAACTTCTGTGGCACTACTCTATATGCTTTCAATAAGAACAAGTTCAGCTACTTCTATCCTTTTTTCTGATGTTACAAAAGTAGAGGAATTCCATTCTTCTGAATTGAACATGCGTCTTAGCTGATGTTTCAGGTCGATCATGCTTTTCAAAGCAATATAATGAGTGGCAAATCTTGGGATGCCAGGCCGTAAGAGCTCCCTTTTTTCAGTGAACTTCCTCATCATGGCGACTAAGACTGTATGACTATAGATAAATAAGCTCAATTTTCTTGATTTAATAACAACATTCATCACTTGCTTCTTTTTTCTAATATCTTTGAGCATCAGATCAATGCAATAGGCGGCACAGGGGGTCCAATACAGGTATTGCCTTTTTTACATAACTAATCGACCAACAGCTTTATAATTTGCCCCGTTATCAGTAACAACTTGTACAATATTTTTTTCCCCTATCTCTTTTATTATCTTATCCATAAGACCAAAAACATATTCCGCGGAATGAATCTCATCAAATGCATCTACTGACTTATGGAATACCGTACCCATTGAACTATAGACTAGAAAATTAATAATTGATTTCCTAATCGGTCTGCTCTACCCATCATACATGAGCGTGCATCCTTTTTCCTCCCATACTTTCTTAAAGCTTTCAATATATGTATTTAATTCCTTTACATCTGCATCTAATAAGGGCCCAGAAATTTCATACGGGGTTGAGATCTTTATTCCCTGACCCAACCGCCCTTACAACTCCATCATAGATATAAAATAAGGGGATTTAGCTGCATGTGCGCTAATGTGGTTATAATGAAAAAAAAATTCAATTACCCTACCTAATTGCTCATTAGCATCCATGATAAAAGAATCTTTTAGTAACTTTTGTTTTCCACATGGATCTTTAAACAGTAGTGCATCTAATGGACCAACTCTTTGATTTTTATCATGAGTAGAGTTAATATCATTGCCACTATTCTCCTCATACCTGTTAGGGTCTTCTCTCATTCTTCTCGATTCTCGATTTTCATCCATTGCTCTTTTTAACTGAGTTAATTCATATTCATCCTTACTCTCTGAACCCAAAACATTATGATAGTCATGTTCACGTTGCCTCGCTGTCCTTTCATTACGATTAGAAGATGATTTGCCTTTTCCCATCATAATATTAACAATATTTTTCATTTCTTGCCTTATTTCTACTTGAACCCTTTCACAACCAATAACATCACCTGCACTGCCAAATATTTTTTTAAGCGGGAAACACCTCCCCAAAGAATTCTGTAATAATATCTATATTTAACCTTCTTTTTACTACCATTTACTTCTGAACAGTGTTTCCATCCGATATCTTGATCTTTTTTTTGGGCCATAATTTTAATGTTTACGAGTACCTACACTGTAATGACATAAATATAACAACGAGTACCTATACTGTAATGCCATAATTTTAATATTTACGAGTACCTAAAGTCGACGGTAAAGCTGAGGTCGTTGCTCAATAAAAACTGTGATAATTTTATTAACACTTATATAATCTCGGTGGACCTAGGCCAATAACCATTGATTGCTCTTATTCAAATGTTGGAGATTATTTTTTGCCCCAATTATTTACTCAAAGGATCTTGAGACCATGAGTGTACCATCTGGTGGTTCGTTTTTAATTCCACACAACACAAATTCCAAAAGAGTGGCCCTAAACTCACATGGCACATATATGCCACTTGGAATAAAAAATGACAATTTGATGGTAGGCCCTTGATCTCAAGATCCCTTGTGTAGAAGTTTTGGGCAAAAAATAATTTCCATCACTTGATTCAAAGCACTTAATGTTTTTTTAATGTAAAAATAAGATTTTTATACATATTATATAGATGTAATATATATAATATAGAATCTATACATTTAATATATATATATATATATAAAATATAAGATGTAGACAAGAGCAAAACAATCCCTACAAAAAAATCATTGCATATCAAAGAAGCCATGCTCACCATATATATAATAATATTATATAAAATGTAGACAAAACACAAAAAATCAATGCAAAAAAATCATTGCATATGAGAGAAGTTGCTCACCGTTCTCTCACTGGCGAAGGCAAAAAAAGCAGAAGTTGTGAACCGTTAAAAGAAGACCTTTCAGATTCAGCATAAGAGCCCTAATGCAAGAGGAAGCCGAAGAGACCCAACAATAGACGCTAGGATTTTAGAAGGTTTGATTATTTTAGGCGAACATTAACATAATTGCCTTATTTTGTTTATTTTGTAATTTATATTCGGTGTAGAGTTTAATATATTTTTTATGTGTATAAGTTTTCGGGATCGGTGGATCGGCGATCCAACCTAAATATCGTTCGGTATGGGCCGATCCAAAGTGATCCGACCGATCCAAGTCTGATACCCATGTACAAACGATCAAACCCAAGGATTTGGGATCGTTTGGGCCAAAACCGATCCAGATCGGCCGATCCGGATCGGGATCGGCCGATATTTGAAACCATGCTTAGAGCATATTATTGTTATTTTAATGGGGTCGAAGAAGGTGGTACATCTCTTCACATGTAAAAGAGATTTTACATGCAAAAAAAATACATTTTTAATCGTTGCCAAATATGCTCTCAAGGAGCATAATGTTAGAAAAACTATAGAGGCAAAGAACAAAATATAATCGCAGTGATTTGGACTTCAAGGCTCGATATTCATGATGATTTCTTTAAAACAAATTCCGTTCCCATTTCGATATAAACCCGCCAGTGCTAAACAGGTTTTGGACGTACTCAATTTCAGGATACAACAAAGCCCACTTACAATGTATTGCAGTTAAATTTACCACATTTCGATGCAGCAATAACACCCTTAATTTGAGACAAAAAAATGACCCAAACTTAACAAGATATTGCTCTCTCAAAATCTGTGAATTGATACTCTGAAGTTATTTTTTACATTCTTTGAGTCAACTGGCTCATTTTATAAAAAACGATGGGAATCATGCAATTATAAATTTGGACGGCACATAATATTCCGCACAGATTGAACGGTCCATATTTGTAACCGCAAGACCTATTAATCTTCTTAATTCTCCCATTAATGTTATATATATATATATATATATATATATATATATATATATATATTAATGTAGTAATATGTATTTTATTGTTTCAAAATTAAGTCTATATTTATCATTATATATTAATAATTATCCGATGGCAAACTTGTAAAAATTATTTACTTTATGTGCAAATAAATAAGAACATTAAATTTTAATATATATATATATATATATATATATATATATATATATATATATATATATATATAAGAAGAAAGAGGGAGAGAAGCTCAAGTGGCACGGGCCAAAAGGCCTAACGTCTTTAAGCTCAATGAGCGGTTAGCTTCCAATGGATCTTAAGCCCAACGATTGCCTCCAACAACTTTAAGTCAAAGAGGTGCTTCACAACAGTTAAAAGATCGTAAACAGTCTTTTCATAGTGTTTTTTCACATTTCTCCCCGAAGAAGTGACCTTTCAGATTTTGGTACATCTCTTCACTGTAAATTTGAAAAGACTCAAGTGAAATCAATTTATCTTTATCGTTATCTAAAAAACATAAATCTCTTCACGATCATTTGAAAAGACACAGTGATTTGAAATTATCTTTATAAATAGAGATAAGATCTTTGTTAGAAAGACACAATACATAACAAAAATAATAATCTTTCTCTCTTAGATTCTTAATTTATTTATTTATGAATCTTTTTGTGTATCAGAAAATATGTGTGATAGGTTCTTTGCTAGAAAGTGTAATCTAGAAAAGAACATGCAGTTCTGAGAAAAATCATACTCTGTTGTATCCTGAAAGTAGATTCGCTGAGAACCCGATTGCATCTTTGTTTATTCGACGTAGTGGGGGCGTCTTTTGTCTTTAAGAGAGTGTAGTGAACTATGTGCCTCGGAGCTATTTTCAATACTATTTATCTCAACAATTTAAAGACAATAGATCGTTCTAATGGCTCAAAACATAAAACTCATGAATCAAGATCTCATCAAACTTGACCGATTTGGCTGGTCAAATTTTAAAAGATGGCAACAAAATATGAAATTTATCTTATGACAATTCAAGATTGCTTACGTCCTCACTACACCATATGTCTACCAATTTCTGTAGCGAAAACAACGGGAAGTACGATTATTGGAGGATCAGATGCTCGACTTAAATGGCTAGAAGATGATCAAGATTGTCAGGACCACATCCTCAATGCATTGAACGATAGATTGTTCAACACATTCTGTAAGTGCACTACCTCTAAAGATTTATGAGATTCATTAGAGAAGAAGTATCTAATTGAAGATACAGGTAGTAAGGTTTTTCTAATCTCTATATATTTTGACTTCAAGATTGCTAAGGATAAATTGATTCTTGAATAAGTTCATGAATTACAGTTTATCATCACTGAGATGAAAGTCTTATGTATTTAATGAAGTGTACTAGATCTAATATAATATTTATAGTGGGGTATTTAGTAGATTTACTAGCAACCCAGAGTCAGAACATTGGGAAGCTATTCATAGGATATTAAGATACTTGAAAGGAACCATGCATTATAGTTTATAATATAATGGCAAACTTGAACTCTTAGAAGGGTTAATGATGCTACTTAGATTTCTGACTCCTTTGATACAAAATTCACAAGCGGATGAATTTTTACTTTGACAGTATCATAGGGGTCTAGAAAACAAACATGTCTTTCTGATTCAAGTATGAAATCAGAGAATATAACATTGTCTGCAAGAGCAAAAGAGGCAAAGTGACTTTGAAGCTTCATAAAATAAATTCCTTTGCTACAATATATATATATATATATATATATATATATATATATATATATATGCAATTAATATTTATTGTGATAATAAATTTATTTTACAAATTTCAGGTTAGAAGAAATATAAAGGAAAATCAAGGCATATAGGCCTTTGATATAACATCATTCAACAGATATTGAGTGATGGGGCGATCGTGTTGGACTACATGCCGACTTCTGAGATGCTTGCGGATCCGCTTACAAAAGCACTACTCAAAGATACAGTGTCGAGAACATGGGAGGAGGATGGGCCTAAGACCGATATCTCTAAAGGCATAGTAGTTGAACCTCAACTTAGTAGAGTTGGAAATCCCAAATCCTAAGTTTAATGAGATAAGAAACTACTTCGTGGCCCTTGAAAAGTGCACAAATGTATATTACCTATTGACTATACCTATGGTGTTAAATTTTGTACACATAGCTTGTAACGTGAGACAGTGAGTTTAACTCTTAATGATTCTATAGGCATTCATTTGCTGGAGTGATAAAATAGTTACATGAGCACTCATGACAAATTCACCTATATGAGTATAGAAGTGAAGCCACTTCAACAATAATTTGGTCCTCTCTGTGAGATACTCATGAAATCAAGATTTTAGAGCATGACTGTAAAGTGCAAGTCTTATGTGTGACAGCTAAAAATTTTGGTACCCTGAAACCCGTGCCATCAGCACGATCCTCCAGACCGTGCCCCAAAACTATGCACGAAATATTGATATAACAAGCAAAGATAATAAATAAAGTAATTAATTACATAAAGAAAAAGTAACATGCCCATCTGGGACAAACAAAAGACAGTTCTATTTTCATGCCACTGCATGAACAGAGAACCAATCCGAACCATCGGTGATAAACAGATCACCCCAGATGGTTCGCGAAAAGAATCAAGCCAACTTAATTACATTACTATAAAAAAATAAAGGCTTGACATACCAAGCCATACATTCCGCTCACAAAAACTCTCTCAAAGTACTCAGCGAAGTCTCCTAGAAGAAGTCCTCGGGAGGAGGCTCCAACTCGTCCCCAGGTACGTAATCCAAATCACCCGGATCTACGTCTCCCAAAGCCTCAGCTGCTACTAACAAAGGACCTGCAACGTATAGTTTAAAGGGTGAGCTACATCCTAGCTCAATAGGGAACAATCACAATGAACATATAAATTAAAATCTCACATATATTCCATGATATTCTAAGCATGATGTGTCTATGCATTTGCTAGAAAACAGTTTAAAAGATGATGATTTGTATTCAAGTTTACTGGTAATTTGCATGTCTTACTTTACTGTTGATTTATCATGAATGACACTGAACAGGCCTAAAATAAAACTTAAATCTTCAACTTGAGTAATCCCCGAGCAATATAGCATCGAGCCCTGATGGAATACCCACCATCGCCGCCTAAATAGATTGTTGTAAAAATGTATTCCCTGGGAATACTACCCAAGCCCCTTTCTCAATAGGTGGCAGGGTTAAATATCAACTCAACGTCCCTGAGATGTGATTACTGTGTACGGATAGACCTCCGAACTGGTGTACGGATTGGCCGCCGTACCGGTCACGGATATCCTGTCGAGTCAGTCGTGGGTATCCCGCCACATCGGTGGGGTATTCTAATCAAACCTCAAATAAAAAAAATAACATGTGCTTTATATATAATTGTTCACCGTGTAAAGTACTATCTTATATCAGTTAGGCCTCAACAGTAGTTATTCAATCTTATTTACATCCCTGAGATGTCTAATTTACTCGCATCACATTGATGCCTTTATTACTTTCTCATCCCCTGGGGATGTCTCATTCTCATTTGATTACTTGATCTCAGTTACTCGCATTACACAGATGCCTTTATCACATTCTTGGTGTCACACACGCACCCGTTTCACACAGATTTACATAGATAAAATATTTTCAGTTTGATTTCTATATCACTACATACATGCTCTTGTAATTAAAGTACGTGTTTAAGGTGTTCTCTACCTCAGGTCTTCGAAGGTCCAAGTATCAAGGTCCCACGTGGCTCCTAGTGCTCGCTTTCACACGTTCCACCTATGGTACATCACAACACATGCAATACATCACTAAAGATGTAATAAAGAAGGTCCTAGACCCTCCATGAATCTCAGAGCAAAACTAGAAAGTTTAGTAAAACTGCCAAAGTCGATTAATCGATTCCCAAAATCAATTAATCGAAACCCAAATCGATTAATCGATTCCCAAAATCGATTAATCGATCCCAAATCGATTAATCGAAATCTCTAACATAGTAAGGTCGATTATCAAATCGAGTGGTCGAAAGTCTGAAATCTATTAGTCGATCCCAAATCGATTAATCAAAATCCAAAATCGATTAATCGATTCCCCAACTCGATTAGTCGACATCCCCAGGTCTTGTTTCTCCAGCCACTAGAGGTATTCAGTCGATTAATCGATTTCCAAATCGATTAATCGACCTTCCAAATTGATTAATCGAAATCCAATTCAATTAATCGAAATCGGGCATCCTTGACTTTTCAACTTTTAGGCCAAAATCGATTAATCGAATCTCGGTTTTGATTAATCGATTTGGCCAGATTCAGCCCCCTTTCGAGCTGTTCTTCCAAAACTCATTTCTTTCCCTTTTTCCCTGTTTTTCTAAGTTTTTAATTTATCATATTGAATATGCTAGACTGAATTTAACTAATCAATTCTCTAGGTATTGAAATCTAATACAACATACCTCAATAGATCCTTGAAAGGGTTGATTTGTTGGGTTTGATGGCTAGAGCTCCATCTTTTCGCTTCAACGGCTCCTCAAGCATTAAATCAACATTCAATGCTCTAATCTCCCCTTGATTTGCATTAACTCTCAGCCTCAATAACTCCTCTTGTTGTCTCTTGATGAGTAGTGAAATATGATGATATTTTACCCCTAGATACATACATTTAACTATTCGATGAAGGCTATCTGATAAGAATAATTAGATTTGAAGTGTTTCAGGTAAATACAAGCCAAGTGCAGAAAACAGCCCAAGAATTCTGAAAATAATGTCAAAACACTATAACTTTGGGTCATCGAGAACTTGGTGCGACTTGCAGCTCAATTTGGACCTTCAAGACGGCCGAATTATAAAATTGTCAAAACACAAACGTTGTAGAGCTTTCTGTCAGCTTTCCAACGGCGTAAGAATCGCCTTAATCTGAGTTCGGAAAAAACATTATGGCTAAAATACAGAAGCAGTATCTGATGCAAAGTTCGACGGGAATTCACGAAAATCTGGAAGGTTGATGCATCGACCCTAAATTTTCGAGTTGGAACACATCTGCGGCTGGGAAACTTCGGCTCTATTTAAAGCGGATCAAACACTTCGGAAAGGAGGAATTAGAGATAGGAATTAGAAAAAAGAATTAGAGATAGATAATTAGAGAGTTAGTTTTGACTTTTCTTTTTTTAAAGTTTTTGGAGAGAATTTTTCAGAAGATTATTATTCATTATTATTTTTGGTTTTAGACTCCTCTTGGCATCTTTTCAAGAGTTCTTCTTTCTCCTTCTTCTAGGGTTCTATCTGGGTAGATTGTACTTAGGATTTGTATTATTTTTCCTTTACGTTCATGAAAGCATAGATTGTATTTAGGAAAAGGCATTGTAAACAAAGATCTTTGAGAGAAATGAAAAGAGGAATGACTTTGAATGAACAAGGAGATCACACACCAAAGATGAGCGGCTAAATCAGTTGATCGGGGAAGATGCAATCCCCAGAAAAGTACCAATATTTATGATTAATACCATAGTCGATTTATTGTCATCATGGAATCATTTTGCTAAAAGTTTGTGTTATTGAAAATATATTGAATGCTTGTTATGATCGTTGATGGCGCGTATCAACGGCTATAATCGCTAGATCTGGACCTGCAGACTGATCTAGGCTGCGGAGCGATTATGTTTTTTTTATCATGTGATCTAAACATCATGAGATACGTTATGCTTCTTACATGACTCATACCGCAATGATAGGCTGAGTCATTATTTTTAGATAGGGTATGCCGGATTGATGATCATATTTTATTACGAATCATCTCTATAGACGAATGATGGTGTGAATGATGCTTTAAGAAAACTGTGGGTTTTAATGATAGAAAAGGGGTACAAATCTGGGGTAGCATATTCCTTGATCTCATTTAATTATTATTTTAGATTCATCTGTAATTAGTTGTTTAGATTAATTTTTTTTTCTGTATTTAGGAAAAGTGTGATAAATTTTGGTAAAATTGAATCGGCCCTTTGGTACTTTCTTAGGGACGTTTTTAAATCTCTGAAAAAATTAATTAAAATTTACATTTCCCTGTGGGTTCGACACCCTTGTTCTTGCCATACTGCAATAGATCTTGTGTACTTGCAAGGGTTACACTTAAAATACACAAAGTTTTTGGCGTCGTTGCCGGAGAGATCGGCGAAATTTTGATTAATTCGGTTAGGGATTTTTTATGTTTTGATTAAAAAAAAAAAAATGAAATTTTAGATTTTTGCTTTGCAAAATCTTCTTTCCCTTATTTTTCTCTCTTAGGTAAGTATTTTTTTTTTTAGGAGTCTTTTAGAAAGTTGAGATTTTTAGGCTTTTTATTTTAGATTTTGTAGGAGTCTTTTAGGAAGTTGAAATTTTTAGGCTTCTTATTTTAGATTTTGTACGAGTCTTTTTAGGAAGTATAGATTTTTAGGATACCTTCCTTAGGAAATTTACGAATCTTTTATTATTTCCCTTATTTTTCTCTTTTAGATAAGATTTTGTAGGATTGCCTTTAGGTTTTGAAATTTAAATTTTATATTTTAATTTTTGAATTTAATTTTTATTTTTGAAATTCAAATTTTAAAAAAAATTAATTAAAATTAAAATTAAATTTAAATTTAAATTCGAATTTTAATTTTAATTAAAAAAAAAAAATCAAAATTTTTTTCCTTATTTTTCTCTCTTAGGTAAGTTTTTATAGAGTTCTTTTAGGAAGTTTAGATTTTTAGGATTTCTTATTTTAAATTTTTTAGGAGTTTATTTTCCTCTTTTAGATATTTTATAGGATTTTCTAAAATCTAGTTATTAATTTTTGTGGGACTACTTGCTTTAGGCTTTGTAGAAATCTTTCTATTATCTCCCTTCTTTTTCCCTTTTAGGTAAGATTTTATAGGATTTTGTAGGATTGTCTTTAAGTTTTGAAATTTAAATTTTATATTTTAATTTTTAAATTTAATTTTTATTTTTGAAATTCAAATTAAAAAAAAAATTCTTTATTTTAAATTCAATTTTTAATTTTAATTAAAAAAAAAAATTCTTTATTTTAAATTCGATTTTTTTTTTAATTCTTTATTTTAAATTCAAATTTTAATTTTAATTTTTTTTTTAAATTATTTTAAATTTGATTTTTAATTTTAATTATAAAAAAAAAAAATTTAATTTAATTTAAATTCAAATTTTAATTATAAAAAAAAAAAAAAATTCTGCGCTTGTGTCAATCGATTGAAAATCTTTGCTTTAATCGATTGAAGCTGAATATTTTGGGTTTGTTGTGGATTCATCAATCTTTGTTGTGAGTGTTGGTGCATGAGCTTTACTTGATCTCATCACCCACATCTGCAACTGTTTAATCTTGAGATCGAAAGATCTTGTAAAAAGAATCGTAGAATTCAGGGGAATCAATATCATCATACTGAAGCCATGACTGATCAAAGGCAAGAAATGAATGGGAACAACCAGAATATCAATAATGAAAATAATGGGAATAACAATTACAATGAGAGCCCTAGAACACTCAAATATTATAATGATCCTGGTTTTTACGAGGATCAGGATAGTATCATGCATGATCCCATTCCAGGGAACCACTATGAATTCAAATCGGCAATGATCCAAATGCTACCAATTTTTCATGGATTAGCAAATGAAAATCCGCACGTTCATCTAAATGAATTCACTGGGGTATGCAAAATGTTCAGAGTCCACAATATCACTGATGAGATAGCTAAGCTACAACTCTTTCCTTTCTCTTTAAGAGATAAGGCAAAAACGTGGTTCTATTCCTTAGAACCACAATCTATCCAAAGTTGGGCAGAGCTACATCGTCAGTTCCTTAAAAAATATTTTCCCATGACTAAAGCCATTGAGCTGTATCAGAAAATTCAATTTTTCTCCCAACAACCTACAGAAACATTCCATGAATGTTGGGAACGCTTTAAGGAATTGATTAAGAGTTGTCCCAATCATCAAGTTCCAAGGTGACAACAAGTCCAAAGTTTTTACAATTGACTGATTCCTGAAGAGAGACGCATGGTTGATGCATCTTGTGGTGGATCATGTGCCACAAAGGAAGCCGACGAATTGTGGGCATTGTTTGAGAAGTTGTATCAAACCTCGATACAAAATGCAACATTGGAGCCAATTAACTTGGACTTGGCACCTAAATCTCATATGTTGACAAAAGACGGATTATATGATGTCAACAATTATACCTCTGATCTATCAACAAAGGTTGACATGCTGTCCAAGCAAATGAATATGTTGTTAGCTGTTACCAAGCAAGCTAAAGCTCCTATCACCCCCACTGTGTGCTCAATTTGTGACCACCCAGGTCACATTGCTAATGAGTGCCCAACTACTTTGTCATTCATCCCAGATGAACCTACTCCTCAAGAGCACAGGGTAGAAACATATACTCCAATACCTACAATCCGGAATGAAAAAATCACCCCAACTTAGGATGGGAGTAAACCCGTGATCTGAGCCAACACAATGAGTGGACAACAAACTTTTCAACCAAATTTTCGAAAATTTCCATGCAGAAATTCTAATTTCAGAATCCTAATTTCCATGAAATTCCAATTTCGTGAATGCTTCAGTATTATCATCCAAATACTGAATATCGAAAAAATCAGAATTTCAATCAGAATCTTAATCAATCTCATACTACCGTTTCAAAAGATTCTGATCTGGAAGAAAAGGTGATGCGAAGCATGCAATCTTTTCAGCAGATGATAATGGACCAAGTAAGTCAATTGGCCAATCAACTGAGTCACCGAGAGGAAGGTAGGCTTCCCAGCCAACCCGTCAACAATCCTCGAGGTCAAGCACCACCTAATGAAAGACCATCGAATAGTTAACAGTTGAAAGCTGTTACGGTGCTGAGAAGTGGGCGAGAAGTTGATAATCAAGTGGAAATGCCCGTGAAAGTTGATGCAGAAAGAGAAGCAGAGAAAGAGAATGAATCAGAGATAAGAAAATATAAAGGAAAAGGAAAAGGGAACGAAAAAGAGAAAGAGAAAGGGCAAGGAAGAGAGAAGGGAAAAGAAAAAGAAATAGAGGAAGTGTCACTTCCAACTGTCCAACAAGGACGTGAAAAAGAATCGAAACTTGAATCTGCACCTTATGTCCCAAAGGCACCATTCCCTCAATGCCTAACTCCTCCATCTAGAATGGGAAAGGGACCGGCAAAAATGGAAGAAATTTTTGAAACATTCAAGCAAGTAAAGATAAATCTTCCATTACTTGAAACAATCAAACAAGTTCCTGAGTATGCCAAGTTTTTCAAAGATTTCTGCACTCGTAAGAGAAAGGTACGTACTCATGTTTCAAAGAAAGTGTTCCTGACTAATCAAGTCACTTCGATGTTGCAATTAGAAACCCCACAAAAATTGAAAGACCCTGGAGTCCCAACTATTCCATGTGTCATTGGTGGGCAGCCAATTGGAAAGGCATTATTGGATTTGGGAGCAAGTGTTAATCTAATCCCATACTCAATGTACGAGAAACTCGGATTGGGTGAATTGAAACCCACGATGGTTACACTCTAACTGGCTGATAGGTCAGAAAGAAGACCTAGGGGTATTATCGAGGATGTTTTGGTTGGAATAGACAGGTTTGTCTTTCCAGTGGACTTCGTTGTCTTAGATATGGAATAACCTGTTAAATCAATTAATCAAGTCCCCATCATCCTTGGACGACCGTTTCTCGCTACTGCCAACGCTTGCATTAATTGTCGAACGGGAGTCATGGACGTTTCTTTTGAGAACATGAAGGTCAAATTGAACATATTTTATGCGATGAACCATTTCCCTAACAAGGATGAGGTCGAATGTTTTTACATCGATCAGATGGACGAAGTGGTGGATGAAGCATTACCGTCAATGCTCACCAAAGAAGAATTTGAAACTGCTTTGTTGGTCATCTATGAACAAAAAAGATCTGAAAGGAAGCAACCAGAGGAGAATAAGTCAAGTTCATTATGTCCAGATAATAACTTATGTGAAGTTGTGACTAAGATAGAACCGTTACCCATTGAGGTAAAAGCTAAACCGACTCCATCAATTAAGGAGCCACCAACTGTAGAATTGAAATAGTTGCCTGAATCGCTCAAATACGCTTTTCTGGGGCCACGAGAAACGTTTCCGGTGATAATTTCATACACGTTGTCGGAAGAACAAGAGCATGACTTGTTGAAAGTGCTTAAAGATCACAAGGAGGCTATTGGATGGACCCTAGCTGATTTAAAAGGGATTGACCCATCAGTATGTATGTATAAAATACATCTGGAAGATGAGAGTAGACCATCGAGGGAACCGCAAAGGCGACTTAATCCGAACATGCAAGAAGTCATTTTAAAGGAAGTCATTAAACTTCTCGATGCTAGAATCATCTATCCGATCTCTGATAGTGAATGGGTAAGTCTAGTCCAAATCGTTCCGAAAAAGTTCAGAATCACTGTGAAAGAAATTACTGAAGGAGAATTGGTCCCTACTTGCGAAACTACTGGGTGGCGTGTCTGCATTGATTATAGAAAATTGAACACAGCTACCAGAAAGGATCATTTTCCCCTTTCGTTCATTGATCAAATCCTTGAGAAGTTAGCAGGACAGGAGTTTTATTACTTTCTTGATGGTTATTCGGGATACAATCAAGTGCCCGTTTTTCCACCTGATCAAGAGAAAACGACATTCACGTGTCCTTACGGTACGTTTGCATACCGTAGAATGCCTTTTGGCTTATGTAATGCACCTGCTACTTTCCAACGATGTATGTTGGCCATATTTTCGGATATGATTGACAAATTCATCGAGGTGTTCATGGACGATTTCTCTGTTTTTGGGAAAACACCTGGTTCATGTTTGAATCACCTTTCACAAGTGCTGCAATGTTGTGTCGACTCCAAACTTGTTCTCAGCTAGGAAAAGAGCCATTTTATGGTTCAACAAGGAATTGTGTTGGGACATATTGTTTCAAAGAAAGGAATTGAAGTTGATAGGGCCAAAGTCGACTTAATTACCAATTTGCCACCACCAAAGAGTGTTCGACAAATTCGATCATTTTTGGGTCATGCTGGATTTTATAGAAGGTTCATCAAAGATTTTAGTAAGGTGGCTAAACCATTGTGCACCCTGCTTGGCAAAGATGTTCCTTTTGATTTCAACGAGGACTGCATGAAAGCATTTCTGAAATTGCGCGAGCTCTTTTCAAATGCACCGATAATCCAACCACCAGATTATTCTTTACCATTCAAACTCATGTGTGATGCATCTGATTACGCTATCGGAGCTGTCTTAGGGTAAAGGGTGAACAAATTACCTCACGTAATTTATTATGCCAGTAAGACATTGATCGATGCACAGCTCAATTACACCACCACCGAGAAAGAATTGTTAGCTGTGGTGTATGCTCTCGATAAATTTCGATCTTATCTGCTTGGATAAAAAATAGTGGTCTTTTCAGACCACTCTGCATTGAAATATTGATTGACAAAGAAGGACGCCAAACCAAGATTGATCCGCTGGATCTTGCTCCTTCAAGAGTTCAATTTCGAAATCAAAGATAAAAAGGGAGTAGAGAATGTTGTGGCTGATCACTTGTCTCGCATTTTGCCTGAAGAATCATTTGCACCTGAACCTATCCGGGATTCTTTTTCGGATGAGCAATTAATGGCAATTGATGTGACAGCTACGAAAGCTCCTTGGTTTGCCAATATCGTGAATTATCTGGTCACTGGCAGAATCCCTAATGAATGGGGTAAGAATGATAAGCATCTCTTTTTCTCCCAAATCAAATACTATTTTTGGGATGAACCACAATTATTCAAAATCTGTTCCGATCAAATCATTAGGAGATGTGTACCGGAAGAAGAGCAACTAAGCGTCATCAATTTCTGCCATGCTAGAGCCTGTGGAGGCCATTTCGGAGGACAGAAGACCGCACAGAAAATCCTTCAAAGCGGATTCTACTGGCCCTCCATCTTTCGTGACGCTGCTCGATTTTGCAAAGAATGCCAAAGATGTCAGCAGCTTGGAAATATTTTACGAAGAAATATGATGCCCCTTAATCCGATTTTAATTGTTGAAACTTTTTATGTTTGGGGGATTGACTTTATGGGTCCTTTTCCCCCATCTTTCGAACGCTCATATATTCTTGTAGCTGTTGACTACATTTCCAAATGGATTGAAGCTGTGGCAACCCGTTCGAATGACCACAAGGTCGTTGTCAAATTTCTGAAAGAAAATGTTTTTAACAGATTTGGGTTTCCACGAGCAATCATTAGTGATGGCGGTTCGCACTTCTGCAACCGCCATTTTGCTGCTTTAATGAGGAAATACGGCGTCACTCACAAGGTCGAAACGCCATATCACCCGCAAACTAGTGGTCAAGTGGAAGTGTCGAACCGAGAGATTAAACAAAATTTATATAAGACGGTGCGACCAGATAGAAGAGATTGGTCTAACCGACTATCTGATGCTCTTTGGGCCTATCGTACCGCCTTCAAGACACCAATTGGAATGTCTCCATTCAGAATTGTCTACGGGAAAGCATGCCATCTTCTTGTTGAATTGGAGCATAATGCATTTTGGGCTATCAAAAGATTTAACTTTGATATGCAAGCGGCAGGATCAAATCGAAGGCTACAGCTGAGTGAATTAGAAGAGCTACTCTATGATGCGTATGAAAACTCCAAGATGTACAAAGAACGGTACAAGAAGCTGCATGATGAGTCAATTTCTCGAAAAGAGTTTCACATTGGGCAAAAGGTTTGGCTGGTTAATTCCAGACTAAAGCTTCACCCGGGAAAACTGAAATCGAGATGGGAAGTCCCGTATCAGGTTGTTTCTATTAGTGTGTATGGTGCGATTGAGATCCGCAGTCTCACGGACAATCGAGTTTTCAAAGTGAATGGGCAACGTCTTAAACCGGTGTTTGAGCCCATGACCCAGATGAGAATTGAGGAAATGCACCTTAGTGACCCAGATTCTTGATCAATGAAGAGGTCGAGCTGTCGACACTTAAACTCAGCGCTTCCTGGGAGGCAACCCAGTGTGTTTTATTTATTTTTATTTTCATTTTTGTTTTTGTTAGTTCTAGAATATTAGTTTTTAGTTTAGTTTAGGTTGTTTTTAATTTCAAAATTAGTGTAGCCACATTACCTTCAATCTATTTTTGGTCATGTTCTAATTTTATGTACATATTCTCTACACCTGATCTTTGTGTTGAGGTACTTTTCAACAGGTTTGGGGGTGCAATACCTATTTCAATCAATGAGGACATTGTCATTTTTAGGTTTGGGAGTATGATTCTCTATCTTGCGTCACTTTCTTATTTTTCTTCATATAATAAAAAATAAAAAATAAAAAATAAAAAAATTTGAACCATCATATATGAATTATTTTTTGATAGTTTTCAAATATTAGTTGATAATGCATGTGAATTTAATTTTGAGAATATCGAAGTCAGATTTTGAATGCTTGTATCTAAGATAATGAAGCTTAATGTGATATTTTATGGGTAATTTTGATATTCATGCTTAGAATTTTTACACTTATACCAAGCTAAGACTTAGAAATCGATGAACTGTTTTGAATGGTGAATCTTAGGTTCTTAGTGGAGACCAAACCCGGTGAGCTTTAGAGCTAATTTCCCGTCATTAATGAGTGAATACATAAACTTGGAGTTTTCTTTGAATACGAATTATCTTGCACAATCTCATATATTTTATTTTGACTTGTGACTTTGCATAATATCAAATTCATATTATTGTGTTAGAACGTACTGTATATCTACTCAAGACAAATAGGCAAGGTTACCATCTTTTAAGGAAATGATTGAAGGCCATCTTTGGCTCGTTTGTGCTTAAATGCCCCACCTCATATAAATTTATCCTTCTAGTACCCCTTTGAGCCTATTGAAAAAATTTACCTTTATACATTCTTTGATAAGTCACGTTAACCTTTAACCCTTCACCATTTCTGAAAATTCAGCTTTATCCTTCTTATTTCTGAGAAATTAGGAACGAGGGATGAGAGTGAACGAAAAGAGAGTAAGTGGAGAGTTACTAAGTTGTGGTATTTACTGAGAGTGTATGGCAAAAATAAAAAAGAAAAAGGGGGGAGAAAAAGAAAAAGGAAATTGTGAAAAATAATAAAAAATATAAGGTGCTCCAAGAAAAGGAAATTCAAAAGAAAAAGAAAGTTGAGAAAAATATTGAGAAAAATAGTGAGAGATTAGAAAAGAAAAATAAGAGAAATAGAAAAATAAAAAAGGTGTTTCCTTTCCGATTTCTCAGAAATTTTGAATCTCAACTTCTCTTTCTTTCTTATCCTTTCCTGAGCCCCATTACAACCCTATAAAAAGACCTTCATGATCTGATCTTGCATTGGTAACTGCCTTGTGGAGAGTGAATATGTGATACTTATGACACTTGATATGATATGCTTAGGATATACAAGTATCTTCTTATGAGATTTATTTTTGTTCATTGATTGCATCGTGTTTCATTTATCATGTGAGACCCTTTTATTTGCTTTGTATTGATCTCTCACATGTGTGCGAAAACTTACCCATCATCGGAGTGATTTTATTTCAAGAGTATACCTAAAGTGAGGATTGAGTCTAAACAACAGGTCCGACGGTTTCCCGTTTGAACTAGTTCTGAGATGAATGAATTTTGGTTTGGGTATGCACACACTTCACGAGTAAGCATAAATGGATGAATTATCTAACGATTTGAGCATTAGACTAATTTGAATGGATGCTAGTATGATTAGTATAACATTGTTATTTAAAATTGAGGATTCGCATGTTGAATTGATTAATGATTTTGAGTTTTGAATGGTATATATGTTATCAAAATCATATTTTGAAAACTCGATTATATCGATGGTTTCAAAAATGTATTGAAGTTTGTGGGTAACTTCACTGTAAACCCTCAGGAGACACAACTCCTCCACTAGGGATCACCTAGGGGTTTAAAGGCTTGTTGCACATGCTAAGTGCAATCGTGTTCCCTACGAAAGTGGCAGTTATTTTCTTTTGTTTGCTTTGCTCGAGGACTAGCAAAGTGTAGGTTTGGGGGTGTGATGAGTAGTGAAATATGATGATATTTCACCCCTAGATACCTACATTTAACTATCCGATGAAGGCTATCTGATAAGAATGATTAGATTTGAAGTGTTTCAGGTAAATACAAGCCAAGTACAGAAAACAGCCCAAGAATTCTTAAAATAATGTCAAAACACTGTAACTTTGGGTCATCGAGAACTTGGTGCGACTTTCAGCTCAATTTGGACCTTCAAGACGGCCGAATTATAAAATTGTCAAAACATAAAAGTTGTAGAGATTTCTGTCAGCTTTCCAACGGTATAAGAATCGCCTCCATCTGATTCCGGAACAGAAAGTTATGGCCAAAATACCGAAGAAGTATCTGATGCAAAGTTCGGTAGAAATTCACGACCCTATTGGGTCGATTAATCGACCCTAAATTTTTGAGTTGGAACACCTCTGCGGCTGGAAAACTTCAGCTCTATTTAAAGTGGATCAAACACTTCGGAAAGGAGGAATTAGAGATAGGAATTAGAAAAAAGAATTAGAGATAGATAATTAGAGAATTAGTTTTGGCTTTTCTTTTTTTAGAGTTTTTGGAGAGAATTTTTTAGAAGATTATTATTCATTATTATTTTTGATTTTAGACTCCTCTTGGCATCTTTTCAGGAGTTCTTCTTTCTCCTTCTTCTAGGGTTTCATCTGGATAGATTGTACCTAGGATTTGCATTATTTTTCCTTTACGTTCATGAAAGCATAGATTATATTTAGGAAAAGACATTATAAACAAAGATCTTTGGGAGAAATAAAAAAAGGAATGACTTTGAATGAATAAGGAGATCACACACCAAAGATGAGCGGCTAAATCAGTTGATCGGGGAAGATGCGATCCCCAGATAAGTACCCATATTTATGATTAATACCATAGTCGATTTATTGTCATCATGGAATCGTTTTGTTAAAAGTTTGTGTTATTGAAAATGTATTGAATGCTTGTTATGATCGTTGATGGCGCGTATCAATGGCTATAATCGCTAGATCTGGACCTGCAGATTGATCTAGGCTGCGGAGCGATTATATTTTTACTGTTGTGATCTAAACATCATGAGATATGCTATGCTTCTTACATGACTCATATCGCAATGATAGGTTGAGTCATTGTTTTTAGATAGGGTATGCCGGATTGATGATCATATTTTATTACGAATCATCTTTATAGACGAATGATGGTGTGAATGATGCTTTAAGGAAACTGTGAGTTTTAATGGTAGAAAAGGAGTACAAATCTGGGATAGCATATTCCTTGATCTTATTTAATTATTATTTTAGATTCATCGGTAATTAGTTGTTTAGATTAATTTATTTTTCTGCATTTAGGAAAAGTGTGATAAATTTTGGTAAAATTGAATCTGCCCTTTGGTACTTCCTTAGGGACGTTTTTAAATCTCTGAAAGAATTAATTAAAATTCACATTTTCCTGTGGGTTCGACACCCTTGTTCTTGCCATACTACAATAGATCTTGTGCACTTGCAAAGGTTACACTTAAAATCGATTATCTCCCTCTCTCTCTCTCTTCTTAATTCCTTCACCAACCAAAGCAAAAGGATTTCTAGGGTTATTAAAATCCTTATATCCTCTCTCCTGCTTGTGTGTTAAACACATACACCAGAGATAGGTGTACGTGACCACTAACTCACCCTATACACTACTCTTAAGTCGTATTGACTTCACATTAGTTCATCACTTTTATGAGTTCACTGTTTGACCATCACTTGGTCAATCCTACGACCAATCGGGCACAAATCCCGAGGTCAAAGTTAAACGCTCAATTTTTCAGGATATTACATTATGTCACTAATGATTTAGGTTATAGTAAGTGTATATATAATTCTGATTTGTTAGACAAGTTTTAAGTTTAAAGCTATAAGCTACTTAAAGTCTTTACAAAATTTGAGTTATATGTACTAGTCAAAAGTTCAAACCGAACGGTACCTTTGATGATGCTTAGTATAATTGCTCTGATATAATTTAATTTTTAAATAAGTGAAGGAATGTTATATATACTAGTGTAGTAATATATATTTTATTGTTTCAAAATTAAGTCTATATTTATCAGTATATATTAATAATTATTCGATGGAAAACTTATAAAAATTATTTACTTTATGTGCAAATAAATAAGAAAATTAAATTTTAATATATATAATATAATAAATATATATGTATAATATAAGAAAGAAAGAAAGAAAAAAATAGAGAAGTCCAAGAGGCACAGGCCAAAAGCCCCAATGTCTTTAAGCCTAATGAGCGGGTGGCTTCCAATGTGTCTTAAGCCCAACAGTTGCCTCCAACAACTTTTAAGCCGAAGAGGCATTTCACAATGGCTAAAAGATCATAAATAGTCTTTTCATTGTGTCTTTTCACATTTCTCTCCGAAGGAGTGTCTTTTCAGATTTTGGTACATCTCTTCACTATAAATCTGAAAAGACGCAAGTGAAATCAATTTATCTTTATCGTTATCTGAAAAGATACAAATATCTTCACAATCATTTGAAAAAACACAATGATTTGAAATTATATCTATAAATAGAGATAAGATATCCGTTAGAAAGACACAAGACACAACAGAAATAATAATCTTTCTCTCTTACATTCTTAATTTCTTTATTTAAGAATCAGACACAACAGAAATAATAATTTTTCTCTCTTACGTTCTTAATTTCTTTATTTAAGAATCCGTTTCTGTATCAAAAAATATGTGTGATAGGTTCTTTTTCTAAAAAGTGCAATCTAGAAAAGAACATATGGTTCTTGAAAAAAATAGACTTTGTCGTATCCTGAAGGCAAATTTATAGGGAACCTAATTGAATCTTCATTTTTCTGACGGAGTGGGAGCATCTATTCTCTTTAAGATAACGTGGTGAACTACATGCCTTAGAGTTATTTGCAATACCATTTATCTCAACAATTTTTTGAACTTGTTCCAATTCTAGCAATCTCAGTGGTAGATGAATTCTCCATGTATAGTTGCTGGAAACGATTGAAACTTGTGCATGTGCTTCACTCCAACCAATCGAAACCTCTCTGCAACGGATCTAAACCTCTATGCAGCCGATCTCTTCTATTCTCCCACATCCTTGTTCAAACTCGTTGAGAGATCAGGTTTGAAAGAATCATTCCGGCGACAACCCTCGTACCTGCCTCAATCTTCTATTGTACATTTCTATTTGATGTTTAGGGGTTTTTTTAGGTTTCAAAAATTTTAATTTGAGGTTCTTGGTTTCAAGCTTCATTTTCAAATTTGATAATTTTTTTTATTGATGATTAGGGTTCCTCAGGTGGTTTTGATTTGGTGGATCTAAATTGGGGGCAAGCAAATAAGAGATTCTACTCTTACAAGCTTAACACAACCTGTAAGTTTATGTGATAACAAGAATTTTGATTAATCTCAGTTTTAATATTGTTAGATCTTTTCATTTTTATTTTTATTTTAATTTTCTCATATCTTTTTGGCCGTTTGAGGAGAAATGCTCTTTCCAATAGTTGTTTTTTGTCATTATGCAATATTGAATTTCTAATACTGATATAAAATTTGCTCTCACGCCTTCTTTTATTTTTATCATTTAGAAATTCATTAAAAAAGGAATAGACAACAAAAGAAGCTACCTATACCCAAAAAGATAAAAAATAGAGGAGACTCAACCAGTGCCACCGAGGAACCAACTTTGGCAAGCTGATCAATTAGCAAGCTGATTGCCACCCCTAGGACTGTGATTATATATAATATTAATGAATTACCATATTGGCACCATCTTTGGCAATCTGATTAGCAAATTGATTACCCTTTTTAAAAAAATCAGCTTTACCTTGTGTCATAGAATAGAGACTGTAAATTTGCGATACTTTTCGCAATTTTTATAAATTGACAAAATACTCCCAAAAATGGTCGGAATATGACATGCCATTTACCTTAATCGACAAGGATACATTTGTCATCTTTCTTTTTATCTATTTTAATTTACTAGTTATAATTGAAGTGACTCTTACTCTATAGCTTTTCAATTCTGTAATGTAAGTGATTGGTTTTATTCCCATGTGCATAATATTTTTGAAGTACCAACCATTGGCACTCCAAATTTCTTTTTTCGGCCTTTGATGGGTCTTTTATCATGTTCATTGCAGTTCCTATCATCATTAAAATATTTTTATGTGGAGTCAAATTTCACTCTTCAAAACTCGCCCTATGTTGCTCCTTATATCAGCAAATCTTTTTCACATACGCAACAGGTGTCTATTGCTATACTTCACAAATAATTTAAAGTAAACAAGCTATTTCATATTCTAAGCTCAATTACATGTCAATTTCAAACTTATGAGTAAAGTGATATTGTGTGCCATTTTAAACAAG
Source organism: Chloranthus sessilifolius (assembly GCA_021018995.1). Taxonomy (NCBI): domain Eukaryota; kingdom Viridiplantae; phylum Streptophyta; class Magnoliopsida; order Chloranthales; family Chloranthaceae; genus Chloranthus; species Chloranthus sessilifolius. The sequence goes on along the minus strand of CM037586.1, from coordinate 154,640,753 downwards.
TCGAAACCTGTAGTTATCATAGAGTTGGAATTTACTTTTTGGGCTTGTGTATGCACATTGTTTTCAAGCCCGTCATGTGGGTCAACATGGATATTCGACGCAGCTTATAGGCTTGATGGTTGTGCATATTGGGCCAACTGTGTTTGGTCATTAGAACTGGGATAATGGGTCACGTCTTCATGCTTGTTTTCAGGTCTTTGTATGCTCATTAGAGGTGAGTTTTATTTCGGTTTAAGTGATTAATTTTCAATTCTTTTCGTTCAGTATGACTTTTAGTTTTAAGTGAAGCAATTAAAGATGGATAGACATCTGAAGGTAACAATATATGAAAGGGAGACTTGTAGTGCTTTGGTGGTTAGTATATTGATGGTTAGATCGATCGATGCTCACACGGATGGCTCTTCATTATGATAATGAGATTGAGTACACATTTTGATCATTTATGTGTTAGTTTTAGTGAAAGAATTCTCTATGCGTACTTCATATTGATCAATACAAATAATTGTATTATCTAATGCAATAAAATTATCTTTGGATCCTACCTGATTCGAATGCATGGATTCACCATGAGTTCGACCCTATATCTTTGTGCCTAATTAGTTTTAGGAATGTCAATAAACAAATTCTTGAATATTTTATTGAGTCTCTCTCACATGCTTCTCTTACTCTTACTCTTACAACTTGAAAGTCCATATCATCCACACCGTCCTCACATCAATTAGGTTAGCTACTAGGTTGGATTATTATTTTTAATCATTTTCATTATGTTTACTAACTTATTTGCTAATAAATTTGTTCCCCTCTCATTTACTAATATTTTGCTAACAATTTTTTAAAAAATTTCTCTGATTCACAAATTTCAGTTCTAAGGGTTGTTTATATTTATTTTCAAGTTTCAAGATCTCACCTCTAAGGGTTGTTTATATCATGTTTTTTCAGATGGACCATCCAGAATCATCTCCGACGAAAAGGGGTGTAAAACGTAAGACTACCTTGGCAAAAATTTTGAATTTACTAAAGGGAGAAAAGCTGAAAATAGAGTGTGATAAAAGTCTACCAACGAACTCTAATGTCAGTCATCTAACAAATTGGTGTGGCCTAATAACAAGGGATTGCCAATTATTCCTCCTTGATCACTCGACTTGGTGTCAAATAGACGACACATCAAATAATCGTGCATGAGAAATGATTGCGGTAAGATATGTTTAATCTATTTTGATTGTCTACATTTTGTATATCTTAAAAATGTAGTGGATGTCATGTCATGTGAATTGATTGTAAATGTCTAGGAAAAATTTGAGTTGAATGAAGAGTCGAAACATGTGGTGGTGATGTCCTTGGGAAAGCATTGGAGAGATTATAAGTATAGTTTAAAGAGGAAACGCTACAATGTATGTAGAAGTAGAACCAATGCGGAATGGTATAGGCATTGCCCTAAAGACGTAGATCGAAATTAATGGGTGTCCCTTGTCCACTATTAGAACTCAGATACTGGAAATGTATATTTTGGCTTGCTAAGTCATTTTAAAACATATTGTGCAGAATATGGCCCTCATTGTTATTCAATTTATGTCATACAAAAAATTAGTGAGACAAATAAAAGGAATCAGTCGCTCTTGAAGTTGGCTTATACGCCTCGGAGTAAAAGTTTTGCAAGAGTACGATATGAGGAGGTGAGTACACTGATTCATTTGTTTCAGTATTTTATAAGATAATAATTATTAAAAATTTCTTTGATCCAACGAAATAAGAGCTCAACGCAACAAGAACCAACCCATTCAAATTTGTTTGTTAAAACTCATACTCGCAAAGATGGTTTGCCAGTTAACGCTGAGGCTGCACACTTGATTGTAAATTTATGCACTTTATTTTTATTTATTATTCCCAAAAAATTGGTAAGGTCTTCAATTATTTGTTCACCCCATATAATTAATAAATAAATGAATAAATATGTGAATGTACCAAAGGATCCAACAAGATATTGAAAATCGAGAAGGTTCGCAAGATTCAATATCACGAGATGATGTGATATCCACCATCTTGGGAGAAGAAAAACCTGGGCGCATATGAGGATATGGATTGGGCATGACCCCGACTATGTTGTGGGAATCATCTTCTAAATATGGCGGGCCTTCTGCTATTGAGTTTATTGTATTTCAAGGAAAAATGAAAGAATTTGGAGAGAAAATAAAGGTTATGCTTAAATGGAGCAGAAAGATGTCGAGAGAGATACTGAGATGGCGCGCCGAGATGCCGAGATGGCAAAACTAAAGAGTATCTTAGATACTTTAAGTGCACAGGCTTATATAGGAATTATTTTTCAATAAAGATTAAAATTATTCTTTAGTCTTCTTGTTATGTTTATTCATTAGTATTGTCTCGTTATTTTTATTAGATTTGTTAATATTTGTTAATATTGTCCAACAATAATAGTACAACCCCACAATCTACTGACGGAGGAATAGTTCTGTTTATAATTCCTATATATAATTTATGTCATAAGATGGTGACATCATGATGTACTTTTCCTCTAAATGGTCTTGATTAAAGAAATTAGAAATGACTTGCTCACCATGATGGTTCAATCGTCTCCCTACAACACCTTGTTTATGATTTGACGATCCGTGTTGCTCGCAACAACACTTACAATTTTCAATTTTTAATTTTCTCAAGCTAATATGCCTGTAATGTGGTGATAAATTAGTCAGCTCCACTGATATGACTTAAGTTGGAGATTATAGAGTTAATGGGTTTGAATATATATATATATATATATATATATATATATATATATATATATATATATATATATATATATAACTTTCAATTTGGCAAATGCACCCTCCATTTACTCGGAACCTTCCATTTACAAGCAGAGGTTTGGCATGTCTAGGAATTACTTTTTAATAAAGATTAGGATAATTCATTAAGCACCTAACTGTAAATTTGAATGCCAAAACCACGCTCACAAAGCACAAATTATGAAGGAATAAATGCATAGTATATGTAGTCATTATCTTGGTTAATGAAAGTTTTCATTTCGGGGGAAAAAAATCATTTTTGTATGTTGCCCAGAAAATTATAACGATCATCATAGCCATGTAATAATAAAAAAAGTATAGATCACATATGATAAAATTATTCCTTGGTAATGCCTGCTTCTTACCATTAAGTTGTATTCATATTTTGATTGTTTAGTCAATTAAATTGAATTCATAATTTCAAATATTTATTTGTTGATGAGATGCCATTTGTTGATATGATGCAACTGAACCTCGAATTTGTGAATATTTAGCTAAAGCCACCATACTTGCTAATTTGTTGCAGGAATTTCTTTAGGTGAAGGAACAAGTGTAATTATCTAAGACGATGAAGATGAATTGCAAATAGATTGTAGGTTTTATCTAAATATTGATGGGTAGATGTGATAGTATTTGGACTATTGCTTGCAATAAAATCTGAGGGATGTGGTGGAATTTGTTAGTTGGTTATCGACATTTTCGTTACGTTAAGACATTTTTATGCATTTTGATTAAGACTTGATGTTCTACTTGTTATTATTGTGATAACGATTGTCAAGAACTATTAAACTCTCATTTTGTAGCAATGAAAACTATGTGCATAACAGGTTTTGTGACTTTTACCTTATTTTTTTATTAAATTATAATTATAAATTCTCTTTATGGCATGTGGTAAATTTTCATTATCTTTTGTGAATTGGGAAGTGTATTTAATAGGTTTTGTAACTCTTATATATAATTTCAGGTTTCAAATTATAGCAAGTGACATTAAATTTTTGGTATGACATGGAAATGTATTTTACAGGTGATCGAAATTAGGGCCAATTATTGTTGAATTGATTTAAATTATGACCTTCAAATCAAACGGCTTAGATCACAGGGCAAAATTGGAAAAATAATAATTAAGGGATGTCTGTATTAGCACTCACCAAAATTTTGAAAGTACTTATCTAGCCCATCATATTAGATAGTCTGAAAGGTGGGTCCAGTGGGTTCTTTCACAATTTTTATGGGTGCTAATAGAGTTGCACCGTTCAGTTTGGTCCTTTTGTTTAAATGGTGAGCAAGGCTCATTTTGTGTGTCAAAATAATAGCTTTAAAAAAAATAAAAGGGTTTTGCCCGCGGTTATAAACCGCTGGTATTGGTTTCAATGGTCCGCCGTTAAATATGTAAGCTTACTGGCGGTTACAAACTGCTAGTAAAACCATTAAATTTCTTACCGTTACATATATTCATTGGCGTTAGTTAACCGTCGGTAAAAACAAATAGTGACGGTAAAAAACTGCCGCTAAGAAGGTACTTTTTTAGTGTTAGTTGGAGTAGAACTGCATGCCATTTTTTTTTCGACGGTTCCAAACATGGAGGTTTGGGTGAATGCCAATGAATGTTTTAACGGTGGTTGGAAAGGCTTTAGCGGCGGTTTCGAACCGCCGCTAAAAGTCTCATATTTTGGAGTGATTTTAGAAAACAACGTTTTGGTATTTCAATCAAAGAAGAAATCTGCAAGATCTATTGTGTAAAATATTAAAAGAAAAAATGATCTCTATATTATGATTCAATGAAGTCAAATGCATTCTAAAGTTAAGACCATGTTTGACATGGTATCTATTATTTAGATGATGTTTGCTTGCTTTGAATCAAATAATGGAGATTGTTTTTCTTTCTAATATCTTATACCAAATATACTTTAATCATGGTGCACCAATAGAATGATATACATGTTGATTCCACATGACACATCCATCAAAACATGGCTTGAGTACCAAATAACTCGACACTCGTTTTGCTTACTCACTAACTCAGTTTTTAAGTTGACCGTATTTAGCCCTCCATGGAAGAAATCCTGAATCCCCGACTAGATTGTGCACTTGACCTGACCCAACAAGAAAATCCGACTCAACTTGACAAGAAACTCGTCCCGAACCGATAACCTGTCCCAATCCGATGAGGTAAAAAACCCTATTGTTCATAAGTTTTATATAGAAATTATTGGGTTAGGTTGACCCGAAGGTCAGGTCAAATATCTCGTCGCTGATTCGATCTTAGGCGTGAAGTTTATCTACCCGTCCCATAAAAAATCAAGGTTAGGTGGACAATGAGTTGACTTGACCTATTGACAAAGGGGTCAGGTGTACATTGAGTCAACTTGACATGTTGACAACCGTAACTTCCAAAATGGACAAAGTAGCAGGTCCACCACTATATACGTGTTCATGCCATATTAGTAATTAGAGTTGTCAATGGACTAGGCTCAGCTCGAACTCGGCCTAGTTTAGATTGGATAATGGACTCAAATAAAAGCCTGAGCCTAACCCAATTTTGTATATGGGTCGGGTTCGAGCCTCGTTTTTAGGATAGAAAATAATCAAACCACTCTAAGACCGGCCCAACCCAGCCAAGTCTGATTATTTTAAGGGAAAAGATCAGGCTGGCCCTAATCCGACTCGACTCAAGCCCAATTTGGGCCAGGTTCGGGCTTGAATAAACACCCAAGCCCAAAAAGACTCGAGCCAGATTTTGGCTTAAAAAAAACCCAAGCCCGAGAAGACTCTGTTCGAGCCCTACTTGAAATCTTATCCGAGCCGCTTTCGAGCCTAGCTTTTATTGTCAAAACTAATTGGGTGACCAAAAGCATGGTCCAAACCCAGCCTGGCTTGTTGACAACCCTAGCTCTGAAACTTTAAGAATAACAACCTTAGGGCTCATTCGAGAGCCAAGAAAGGGTCAAGATCTGAGTTTGTACTTAGAAAGTAACGTCTTTCCCAGTGTTTTTGAGCAAATCCCTTGTTTGCGAGTTGTGGTGGGGCCCACCATTTTTTTCCCATTTTTGAGTGCAAGCAACTTCCCGTCATCCTTTGTTTTGCTCATAAATAAATGAAAAATAACTAGAATATTACACATAAGGAGGTCTGAACCTAGAGCTTAGGTGTCACAAATCACTAGTTCAATTACTAGAGTGGTTAACTGAATCGTATAACTTAGGTGGCACAAATCACTAGTTCAACTACTAGAGCAATTTATTAAGATATGTAGAGAAACAAAAAATTTAATACATACAGAATTTTTGAAAATCAAAATAATGCACATGCATTTTAGAAAATTTATCAAAATTATTAAATAAGAAAAATGTTTGAGTCTTTATATAAATCATCATTGGAACTTATCTTAGCCTAGAGAAATATGCTATGTTGCACACATCGGTAACTATTCTAAATTATCCAAGTGACAATTAATCGAGTTTGTATTAAATTCACTATGTGTTTATCATGTCAGTAATTACATTTTATGAAATTATATTTGAAAATATCTTTGTCAAATATATTTAACCTTGCATGGATGGGACAACTTGTAAAATTTCAATTAAATATGGCTATAACATATAAATTGATAAATAAATAATATTGGCAGTGTCTTTCCACAGTTACCCATTGAATTTTGAAATTAGGGTTGGAGCCCTAATAACCCTATACAGCAGCCACCCTAATGGGATTGATGACTTATTTTTCTTCTTTCTCAAAAGAGAAAACAAAAGAAAAAAAGAAATGGTCATAGCTGTCAAATTGAACCTCTTACAAAAATAGCATACCACTTATGATCGTACAAAAGTAAGAAGCCCATTGGGCGGTCCTATTTTCCCTGTAGGCAAGAGTTTGTGTATTCTAGCCAATAGCCAATCCACTCAATAAGTCGTTGAATATACGGTCTAGATCTAATATGTAAGTAGTTGCCGGTAGAAATGGAAGAAAGATCTCTAATTGTGTTAAGGGTTATTTTCCATATACCCTCGGATATATGCTGATATTGTATCAAACCTTATGAATTATGAGTATTTATTTTACAACCCTTATTTTTATGTTTTTCTTTTATATACTCCGTAGCTGTGAGTTTATGGACGGAATGACTAATTTGCCCTTAATGAAATCAATATTATAAAAATACCACCATTCTAAAAGTCCCTTCATTCATCTATATTTATAATATAAGTCATGCTATTAAAATTTACCATCATTATAAAAAGCCTTTAATTCACCTTTATTTATAAGTCATGTCATTATAGTTTATCACCATTCTAAAAATAGTATCTTTAAATCCACCCAATTTTTTTTTGAGTTCACTTACACTGAAACACATCGACTGCATTAAATCAGACAATAGAGGTTGTTTATCGTCCCAATTTTTTATGATATCAATCTTTAGATCTTGGGTGTACCATCAAACGGTTGATATTTTATTTCATATGGTATACACTCATAAAAGTGACATTCAAATCAATTTTATGCGTGCACATGATGTTAAGGTCACTTTTTTGAGATGTGTGTCACGTGAACTAAAACATTGACCGATACTTACCCTGATGGGTCTTGAATCATATAGCAAATTGGAGGGTTGGATATTTTGAGGATTGAATGTTTTTTTTATAAGAATGATTGCATTGTTTGCAACAAATCCTTCATTGGTTAAGTATTCGTCTAAACGTTGACATGCTTTAATGAGGGAATCACCCATCTGATGGGTGAATGAAGGGCCTTTTAGAAGAGTACCTTTAAATCCACCCACCGAATCTTTGAGTTTACCCACGCTAAAATACGTTGATTGAATTAAATCGAACGATGGAGATCATTTATCCTCATAATATTTCACATGATGGATCTTGAGATTATCGACGTACCATAAGTGTTTTATTTCACGTGACACACATTTCAGAAAAATGACCTTAACATCATGTGCAGACTTAAAATTAATTTTAAGGTTACTTCTATAGGTGTGTACCACATGAAATAAAAAATTGATCGTCTAATGATATATCCATGATCCAAAGATCGATATAATAAAAGATTGAGACGATAAACAATCTCCATCATCTGATTCAATGTAATCGATGTATTTCAGCATGAGTAAACTCAAAAATTTTGTAGGTGAATTTAAAGATACTCATTTTAGAATGTTGGTAAACTATAATGGCATGACTTATAAATAAAGGCGAATAAAGGATTTTTTATAATAGTGATAAACTTTAATGGTATGACTTGTAAATATAGATAAATAAATGACTTTTTAGAATGATAATATTTTTAGAATATTGGTTTTATTTCCGTAAACTCACACCAGTTATGGGCCATAACCACAAAAGTACAAAAGTACGGGCGGCGCAGAATAAATACCCATAATTAAGGGGGTTTGATGCAATATCAGCTATCTCAGGGGCATATGCAAAAAAAAAACCCTTGTGTTAAGAAGAAACAGCATATTATAACTCTTCGAGATTCTTTCTCCTACGCTTGTGATATGTTCTCCTAGGGTTTTCTAGCAACCCAGAAATTTGCCTCAGCGGTTTCTCAGTTACTCCTATATCTCTTCAATGTAAGCTTATGTTTTCTCCTTCGTCGTCTCCATTTTCTGATTCGATTTCCATTCCTTTTTTTTTTTTTTTTTTTTCTAACCGTTCTCATCGTAGTCTCTGCAATTACTTTTTCCTTCGTCTGTTCATCTTTTAAGAAGTTTGGTTTCTTAGATCCTGATCTAAGAACTGTTTAGTCATCACTGAGGTCAAGAATTTTCCAGGCGTTGATATTTTTCTTATGTTTTTTAAAAATTTGTATTTAGGGTTTCTGTGCTCCGTCTCATGATCTTCTCTTTTCTCTCTTGTTTTTATGAGAGATCGGAATGAAGGAAACTGAATCTTCGCCGCTCGAAATGATAACCTGTTCTTTTTCTTGTTTTCGCTTTAAATTTTTTGTTTTTATGCTAGGGTTTGATGAGATTGCATGGAATTTTTATTATGTTGGCAGGGTTCTTAAAATGGAGGGGAGCTGTATATATCTGTAGATAGCTCTAGGTTTTCCCCATTTTTTTTTTCTAGGGTTGATACTCTGAAAATTGGTATGGAAAGCGTTAATACATCTACTAGGGTCAGGGTTTCAGATGCGAAACGCAAACGAGATGATTCTTGTGTCTCCCGTGAGTCGAGAGCCAAGTTTTCTCGTGTTCGTTCTTGTGATCGCGGCTGCTGCTACTGCTCCCGTAGTTCAATTGTAAAAAATTACACTAATTTGCTCAAGAGCGGATTGCCTCATCGTTTAATGTTCTTCTCTAATGGAGAATGGTGCGATTTCCCCGAAATTGTGACTCCTTCACTTATCGAAGCGTTTCGGAGTATATCGCTTGCCCAGATTTCGATGCATAACTGCTCTTATATCGTAGATTTTAGCCACATGCTTCTTATTAACATGAAAACTGGGATTAAGAAATCAGTTGCTTGGATCGATGAATCGAACAAGTGCTTCTTCCCTGAATCCTTCTCTGACGAGGATTATGTTCCAACTAACCCTGAAAAGCTTGAGTTGAAGCTTCATATTGACATTAGGGGGGTCGACAGTTTGAAAGCGGCGGAGTGTACCGAGAGTTCCGAGGGTTCAGCATCTCGATTAAAGGACGAGGCAGAACAGAATTCGGAGGCTAAAGAAGTGATCGCCATAAATGGTGTTCCAGCTGTAAATGATTTCAGATCCGAGCCTTTGTGTGAGAACTTGGTTAGATTAGAGACCAGCAGCGGGGCCTATGTTGCTGTGGAGAATGTTTTTAGATCAGGTTTGGGCACATTTGTTTCACCAAATAACATTGTTGGAATTTATCGTTATTTTCCAAGAAGTTGTTCTGCATTGGAGCGAATGCAGTTGTTTGAGGAACAAATAGAGATCACTAAGAAGTGCCGTGGGGATGCAAATATCTTGCGGGGTTGGTATGGTTCATCTAGAGAGGCTATTACTGAGATTTTACGTAATGGGATTTGGAAAACTGGGAAGCCGTCAAATGGAGTGTCTTATGGCAATGGCATTTACCTTTCCCCTGAAAATTGCTCTCATCTCAGGTTTTATTTTATTTTATTTCTTATTTGTGTTTTCTTAGATTTCTTTATAATTTCGTGATGCATTATTCGGTCCCTTTTGGATTCTTACAGTGTGAAGTATTCTGATGTTGACGAAAATGGTGTACAACACGTTGTACTATGCCGAATAATCATGGGGAAAATGGAACAAGTTGAGCCGGGATCAGAGCAGTTCCGTCCTGCCAATGAGGACTTTGACAGCGGCGTGGATGATATTGCAAATACCATGCATTATGTGATATGGAATGCTCACATGGACACTCACATACGCCCTGAATTTCTTGTTAGTTTTAAGCTGCCTCTGTGTGCCCGAGGTAATTTGAGAGATCATAAGGTTGATATAGCTTAGCTCTTTGCAATAATTGTTCTTGTCAGAGATTTTGGTTTACATGGATATTTCTTGCCGCAGAATACTTGGCTGGATTAAAATGCAATCAAAGCAAAAGTGACGTAACAGCCGACAATCAGCAGATTACTGCCACCGTTCATCTTGTGAGATGATCTAAACTTTAGTTTTTATGGCTAATAGCTTCTCAAATACATAGGTAGGAGGTTTGTTGGTTTAGTGAGATGCTAACGCAACACTTGTACCCTCTAGGCTCCAGTTATCAACTCTATTTACTTTATGAGAGGGTAACCCAACAGCTAAAGCTGATCATAGATCAAAATTTGCCTTGATACTGAGAGACCCCAATTTCTGGGGTGAGAAATTGGTGTCTTGATTGCCTTGGGAGAATTTTCTTGCCTGAAACAATTATTTCTCGCTTGAGACAAAGTTTGTCTCAGGTGAGAGTTACTTTTGGAGGATTCTTTCCTCTCTATCTCTTCGTTCTTTCCTATTCTTCTTTTACTTTTCTCCTCTTCTAGGTTTCTTCTTCAATCTTCATTCTCCATCAAACCGACATGGGATCACGACATCGTTCTTTCACAAGTAGGTATTCTCTTTTTACCATTTTGTTTTCAAATATATTAGGGATCAACTCTTCTCACCTTAGGCCAATGATAAAACGCTCACCACCTTACTTTTAAGCCATATAGTGCTACATGGAACACAGTTTTAGCGATCCATAACGAGCATGTATTTTTTGGCTGGGTGATCCTCATATGATGTTTACCAACTTGAGCAATTTGGATTGACCAAAAGAGTCCACTAAATTGCCCAAAAAGTTGGACAGTGAGGGCTTTATCTTATGTCTAAGGTGAACTCCCATTTACGCATAATTTGTAAGGTATGATGGTGTTAAAAAATGAAGGAACACATACACTACTTATCATGAGTCTAATGGCCTTCATCTGATCTAATACATTCATGATTTGTTAATAATGCGTACATTAGATGAGATTTTGAAATACCATATCATTATATTAGTTATATAAATTCCGCTTTTAAAAAACAATTTGGGACTCTTTGATGTTTAAGTCAAATTACTATAAATTGATAACTTAAATGGTTGCATAATCTATAATTTTATATGTATCACCTACCAAAGCTTCATCGAGTATTTTTATTATTACATATTTTATTTAGTTAATTATATAAATTTGCATTAATGTATTATTTTCCATTTTATAACATAAAATGTATACCTCAAAAAAATAGAGTAGTTATATATATATATGAATAATAATTTATATTTATAGTAGTCCTTTTTTTTTTTCTATGACTATTCTTCTTATTTATTATTATGATTTTTTGATTGATCGAGACGTGGTAAGCCAATACATGGTATTGCCAATCCTTCTCATTTAGACGCGAGACATTGATCTTGGTACTGGCCAATACCAAGATTTCAGCCCTGGCAGCCGATGGGTCTATATTTGAGCTGTTGGTGGTTTGATGAGTGATGCATTCCCTCTGTAGAAGCTCAAATTTCCTTCGCTTGTTGAAATAGTCCTGTCTAATCTAAGTGGAATTCATTACTAGATCGATAAAGATTTGGATACCCTTTGTTCTTATGTCATATGCCATCTATTGATTTGAAAAAAATTAGTGATTATTCTGATTTTTTAATGTTTATATATAGATAAAAGATGGCCAACATTCTACTACCCACATGTCAAGAGCTGTGAAAATGCCAACATCAGCTTGGTTGCCATTTTCGGTGTTGTTCGCTGCCATTCAAAAGAGCATGTCTCCTGCAGCCAAGGATTCACTGGATCACCACTATAGTGATTTTAAGGTATTGCTTTGTAAAACAGGTTTTTGATACATTTGGCAATGCAAGGGTCCTTTTCTCTCCTTGCATGGTAGCATTTATATGATTGATGTATGGTTTGTGCAGAGCAAGAAAATAACTCGGGAAGAGTTGATTAAGAAATTGAGATTGCTCGCTGGAGACGACTTACTCATGTCTACATTAAGGACTCTTCAGTTGAATGTAAGATGGTCTGACATTAAATTCTCAGTTAAGGAAGCATGCCTTGTTTATACAACTGATATGATTGATGAAGACTTTGTATGATTGACTTCTTTATTATCTAAAATTTACCATTTTATGAGCTTGATAAACATCCATTTTGGTGGTGATTGCATTTGCATATTATCTTTATGGGATTCTTGATGTTTGAGTAGTACTAATTGGCTTATGACATTTATAGGCAGAATTTTGGTCACATAATGCGGAAATATTGGCTCTTTTTCAATTCAATTTTTCTGTTCAGTGGTGAAGGTTGAATGTTTATTAGTGGATTGTTTTTAAATTCAGTGAGTGTTATTAGTTATATCGTTTTGTCATCTTTTATTATGTTTGTTAGTGTTCTCATTCTAGGTCACCATGAATTTTTGTTTTGTTTTTTTAGCTTGGATTGGATCTTAATGAGGTTTCTCGAAGCTACTGATGGTTGATACTTTCAAAGCATGTTATCACAACAAGCTATTGATAATTGTAATGAGGATCAGTGCCATCTACTGAACGGCATCTGATTTTAGGCCCAGCTCTGATACCCTTAATGTAGACTGCAGCCCACAGCAACTAAAGAGGTGAAGGCCCCTTTAATTCTGCTGTTACTCTGAAAATACAGTCAACAAACCCCCTAATTTATGTGTAAAACCACAACTCAGATCTGCCTCAGAAATCTCTGTCCTATCTCTCCCTAAACTATCTGATAGATAAAATTTTAAGTGGCGAAGGAAATAGATAATACACCTGTTACTTTAGCAGTATTAGATGTTAATAGCAGCAAAATGCAAAATTTTTGGACTCTAAAAAAGACTACAAATTCAGCAGCAGTCGCAAGCTCTGAAAAGACTCTAGCTGCAGCACTACGGCAGGCTCAATAGCCATGTTTTGAGCCGCATACCAGCCTAAAGAGGCCCACAGAGCAAGAAAGCTTCTACAGAAATAGGGTTCTCACTCTTCTTTCTCTCTCTCTCTCTCACCCCACTCCCCCTCCCTGGAAAATAAATCTCACGCAATTAGTAGTTATTTTGGTCTTTGATAAATAAGAAATAAACCTTAATCTCTTAGATTTTAGGACAGAAAACTCTCCCATATTTATAATAAAATTACATATTTCTGCCTCCCAAAATAATCTCTGTGAATTTACTCCAGAATCACCGAGGCTTCCTCCTTCTTAGGATTCTTCAAAGAACACAAAAATAGAAGTTTCGCATGGCTTGGGATTACCGAGAGTTCCAGAGTTCCATTATTTGTGGACTTAAAAATCTCAATTACTGAGAGGAGTAATCTTGGTAACCTGCCCAGAAATTAAGTGGTTTACGTGATTAATGTGAAGTGATCTTGTGGGTTCTCCTTTAATCCCTGTTTAATCCCCTTCAGGCCCTCTAAATCTGAACTTGGCTTTGTCGAGTTGTCCTTGTACTTCCTAAATGAGATTTTAGACTGCATTTTAAAATTTTTTTGGTCACATCATCCTCTTCAAGTACCTTCTTCATTTTGATGCTTTCTCTTTGATCTTATTTTTTTTGTTCTCATCCTTGGTCCTTGCACAAATGCGCCATATTCCCATGGTTGAGAAAATTCTGAGGCCGACAAACCTTTCTTTGCAATTTGTGCATGTCCACTAAAGTAACTCCGATCGCTCCACCCATCTTATACGAACTATCACCTGACCTTAATAGTTGACAGTTACTTTGTTCGACTCGTATTTATAGTCAAGGTCTCCATTGGACTGTTGAATATGGTCAAGATGGTAATCCAACACGTTTTCACCATCAAGATTGCCATTAGACCGTTGATCTTCGTTGTGATGGATATCAAAAGTCTTCTCATTATTGGATGTTTCTTCGGACCCTTGATCGTTGATCCGAGTCTGATCTGATAGTTTGATGGCTTTCTTGTCTTGTTCGAATAATTTTTCTTCTTCAAGATTAAAATCTGACCGTTGATTCTCGATCAAATGAAAATCCCCAAAACGTGGAATAAACAACTGTTTCCACAACTCTACCACCCAGTCAATTCCGTTCCACTGAATCCGTCTTTCATGGCCACATATCTTTCCGGCTAAGGAATGAGAAATCTTTCTCCTGTTACATGAATCAAATGCTTTATTTCATCCGGAAAAAAGCCATCTCTTTCTAAGCAATGTCTTTGTCATTTGATCCAATGGCGCTCCGTTAGATAGGAACCGATTTGATAAATAATAGTGGCTCTGGGATGGTGTATTAGAACAGAAAGATCCATTAGATAATGAATTATTGGTTCTAATCCATCTCAGGCGATGAATCAACAATTCAAAGTGCTTTTCTTGTGTATTCTCTATGAACCAGCATTTAAGTAGAGATGTAGGACGATAAGGATTTGTTTGGGATGTAATAAGCGCCTATGACATCTCTTCATATGCAAAGAATTCTTGACGATTGATCTTCACTCGTGTCAAGATCTAACCGTGGATCCTCTTCAATAACCTGTTTCAGAGTCCTCTCTTCGATTGAATCTTCATCTTTGAACTCTGCCACAGAGAAAAACTTTCAAGAACTAGCCCTCCAAATCATTTTAATTGCCAGATCTATGCAGATTTGATCATTGGTGACATCTTGTCACCATTCAAGGTACTAATCTTCACTCTTCCCAAGGGAAAAAACCCACTCTGATACCAAATAGTGAGAGGATCGGTTGCCATCTACTGAAACAGAACTTGATGTTAGATTTGATACCTTTTATGTAGACCACATCCCACAACAACTGAAGACATAAAAACCCCTTTAGTTCTGCTGTAACTCTCTGAAAATACAGTCAACAAACCCCCTAATTTCCGTGGTCAGCATTAGAAATCTCTGTACTATTTGTCCCTAAATTGTCCGCTAGATAGAAATTAAGTAGAGAAAGTAACAGAACACACACCTGTTACTGCAGCAGTATTAGATGTGGATAATAGCAGCAACACTGCAGAATTTTTAGAGTCTAAAAGACTGCACAATTGGCAGTGGTCGCAAGGTCTGAAAAGACTCCATTGGCAGCACTACAGCAGGCTCAAAAGCGATGTTTTCAGCAGCATATCAGCCTAACGAGGCAGGCTGAAAAGTCTCTACAGAATAGGGTTCTCGCCCCTGTTTCTCTAAATCTCGTTCTCGAAAGAGCTCATTCCAAAAAAAAAAAAAATCTCACTCTGTTCATTCTCTCTACATAGAAAAGATAAAAAATTCCCAATTCTCAGTCTTAAGTACTCCTAGTTATCTTTGACTTTAAGAAATAAGAAATAAAGAAACCTTCCTAGTTCCTAATACTAATCTCCTAGATTTTTGAACAGAAAACTCTCACACATAATTTTTATTTCCAGATTTCTGCCCCCCAAAGTAATCGCCGTGAATTTACTCTATCATCACCGAGACTCCTTCCTTATTTATGGACTCAAAATTCTCAAGGAATGTTGAGATTACCAGCAGGAGTAATCTTGGTAACCTGCCCAGAAATTAAGTGGTTCACGTGACCACTGTGATGTGGTCACTTGGGCCTTCCTTTAATCTTCACTTTAGTCCCCTTCAGGCCACCCTCTAAATCTGAATCTGTCCACCTCAAGTTTAGGCCCATTAACACAGATTTCTAGGCGGTTCTTGATCCGGTAAATTCCCTGCAAGAAGTTGATGCTTTCAAAGCTTGTTGTCACAATAACACAGATTGCATGGAATTGGAATGTAGTTTTTGTTTTTTTGCACATTCAGTAATGATATTTGAAGGATTGAATTGTACGAGTTGGTATTAGATTATTGGACAATACAATGTGAATATGGGCATAATTTAATGGACAGTATGATACAATCCTGTATACAGGTGTGTATCAACAGAACAAAGAACTGCTATTTATCAAAGAATACATATCGGTATATCCTATCTGACAATGTCATTATTTTTGGTGCATGTGGTTATGTTTTTTATAGTAGCAATCAAATTGGAGAGTTCTACTGATATTATTCTTCCAGATCCTGCTGCATCCATATAATATACAGTTCCTCAGCAGCAATCAACATTATTTCTAATTATGTCTAGTGTTGCTCTGCTATTTTTATGTGCAAGAAATGTCTTCTCTTGAAGGATTTGGAAGCTTCTAGCGAATGGAAGTTTTTGTTCCTGACAATGGGCTGTGGGGCACCTTCCTGGTAAGCCTTATATTCTAATCCAGTGCCATAACTCTCTGAAAAGTATGGCGCTGGATTTTTCCGAGAGTACTGCATGGATGGATGGATGTTGTATAGCAGACCGGTAAAAAAAAAATGTTGTATAGCAGACCAGTGACAAGTCACAAGTTTTGAAATTTTTGCAGTTTCCTTTGAAGAAATTGACATTCATGGTGTTCAACTTCCAATCAACGTTTTCAGTGCATGGATCCTAAATGGAAATGTGGGAGTTATGATGCATCTGCTTGAAAGCATTCTCTTGATGAATATGTGAAGGAGACTTTGGTGGTATATGGGAAGCTTGAATGACCTTAAGCATCTTGGCCAGGGCTTTTGCATGTGCCCATAGCTATATGTCCTTATTGAAATAGCTGATTTGGCATGAGATAATTGCTTGGAGCCATTGACCTCATGGATCAAAATATCAGATTTCCGATACGTATCATTCTGACCTCCAGGACGATACGTATCGCGTATCGTCCGATACATTGAATGTATCATTTTAATACAATTATTATTTTTTTTTTTCAAAAAAATCCAAAAAATCAAATTATCGTCCGATACATTCAAATTATCGTCCGTATTGTCTGATACGGACGATAATTTGGCCAAATGGGGTCCCTATCAGTCTGCCAAATTATCGGACGATAATTTGGCCAATTGGGGTCCTTGTCAATCTGTCAAATTATCGGACGATACATTCAAATTATTGTCCGTATCGCACGATACGGACAATAATTTGAATGTATCGTCTGATACTTATGTGATTTTTTGGGGTACCCGGTAAAAATGGTATTTACTGTATCGTTCATGTCCAAAACCGATACGTATCGGTATCGGATGATATTTCGATCCATGATTGACCTCTCTCACTCTGAGGCTGCTGGTCTAAGCAGCAATCTGGATTCCTTTATTTTAATGTATTCTGCCAATTTTAACTTTTCTAATGGGCCGGTTGAGTGTAGTTCACTATTGTACTGTTACAAAGAGAGATGGATTCACCACACTACAATTAACACCCACACCCTTATTTATTTATTCTTCTTCAACCCACACCCTTATCTATTTATTCTTCTTCTTCTTCAAAGGTGGAATATGAATTTAATATCCGTCCCTTAATACATTGTTGCCCTTTTCCATTTCAAGTCATCTTCCATAATTTTTTTGCAGGAATTCTTTGTTCGTCATTTATATCCAAAGCAACTTTGATTCTTTTGTGCCTAGAACATGTGCACACTGGGCGTGCTTGCTCCTATTGGTCTTCTAGTGGAAGACTTTGTCCCTTTGATTTTTTGTTCTGTTGGAGTTTGGACAGACATGGATGTCTTATATCTGAATTTATTTCCATGAAAATACAATTCTTTATTTTTGGAGCCATTTTCTTGTTTTATGAGTTATTTTTATGTCTGAAAATGCAAAACTTTTTGGGAGTCTAAAATTGATGATTGTCCTCTGTGTTGGGGCACTTATCATGCTTAGTGAGGAATTATAGTTTGATCTAGTTCATCTATGCCATAATGCTTTTATATTTTAGAATTTTTTAAACTTTTTTTTTCTATTATAAAAAAGCCCTACTATTGATCTATTCTATCATTTTAGAGGGTTTTGTTTTTATTATTTAAATTTTAATGTAGTTTATAATTTATAAAGTAATTGAAAATTTTAAGAAAATGGCGCTGAATAAGTCAAAGTCTTAGTTTGGCTTTACAAGGTATTGTAAGGGGCGGGGGTTGTCCATTTGCAGTCATGCAGTTTGAATTTGAAGGTTTCTTGCCTCTTAGTACTTGTGATTAGTTGGATGTGGAAACTAGCACTCATCTACTAAATTTTTTGATATTCTACTGACTGCTAAGATGCTCTAATTATAGGAGACGGTTCATCCAACGAGATTGGTTGGATCACTTGGATGTCAAAAGATTGCGCTTGTTTCTCAATGTTGGCCAATTGGGTCGAAGAAGTTAAGATTTGGTATGCAATATCAATGATTTAAAAAAAAAAAAAAAAAATCTCATTCCCGAATAGGCTATTTTGGTAGTGTATTCTTTGGCTAGAAAAGGGTTTGAAAGAGGGCTTTTGATGTTGGGGATTCCTTCCTTCGTAGTAGTTTTTATTTATTTATTTTTTCCCTTTCTTCTTAGGTCTGCTTTTCTTGATTGTGGTATGCTCTTCACGAGCTCCTTGTTCATTTAAGGTTGACTCTTATCATACACCTCTCTTTTGGGTGAATTTATCCCTGACAAGGAAAATATTTTCTGAGTTGACCTTGGCATCAGCCTTAAGTGGAACTCACACCAATTTGGGTACACCTTGGCCCACTTTCTCATCCAGTGGGGCTATCCTTGCCATTGTTGTCAAAAGTGAACACATAATCGGTTATGTGAAACTGGGTAGCATGATGGCTTATGGGGCATAAGCCGTAATGCTACTGTTATGACATGCCATCACATACAAAAGTGTGCGATGGCCTAGCCATAGTCAATCCCTGTTATACTGCTCCAACATTAAAAAAAGACTGTTGCACCAGTTCTCTCCCCTCTCTCTCCCTTTAAATTTTTCCTTCTTAGCCCATAAGTAGGCCCTTTATGGTCCCACTCCCATTTCTCTACAAGCTCTATTACTCTCTTTACTCTCTTGTTTCTTTCCGGCTAGTCAACTGCAATCTACACGTCTACAGTAATTCTTTTCTCGCCTCTCTACAGCAAAACATTGAAGAATCTAGATTCATTCAACAAAAGCAGTGAAGAATCAAGATTCAGCAAAATCATTTGAGAATCAACAGTCAAGAATCAAGATTCAAGCATTGAAGATTCAACGAAGACATTCATCTCCATTCTTCTCTTTTATCACGTAGTATTTTTAAAATGAAGTAATTAAACATAAATCATCAATTCATCATTCATCATTCGTCATGTCGTCTTCGTCTACATCTTCTCTCAACTCTAAATCTAATGACCCGGGTTGGATGTATGAGCACTGCCGACCCAACAACTCATAGGATCAAAAGCCATTTGATGTCCTACTGTTACTCCTGAAATCCTAGAGGAAATCATAGTGTACATGGACAAATATTGAAGGAAAAAATAGGAAGATGCTATAGTAGTAAAAGATTACATGGAAGGTGATACTGGTAGTAGTGGTGATGATGATGATAACTCTATTCCTGTGGCAGTTGGGTGCTCTAAACCACCACCAAGGGACCTCGTGGCCACTAGACCAATTGGGTGTACCACATCCCAAGGATGTGGTTGATCAAAGGGAGAAGGGGGTAAATGGCCCTATCAAACAACGATAAAAAATTAGTTTAAAAATGGATATAGGCCAAAAACAATTCAATATGTAGCTAAATGGTTACACCAAGCCGGTATTGCTTTCAATGGTGTCAAACTAAAAAGCTTAAAAAGTAATGGTTGAAGCATTAGATTGATTTGGACTTGGACTAAAACCATCATAATACCATGAAATGAGAGAAATTAAATATGTGGATCTCATTGAAGGTTTTATTTGTGGGTATACAGAGGCGTGGAGAAGTTTTGTGTACACCCTAATGGCAGGTGAATGAACTAATAGATGTGGCTGGACATTAATTATTATTGTAGTTATTACCTGATCAGAACTATGTTTTTAAAGTCTGGATGTGTCGGCTAATTCCCACATGGTCGAAATATTTTTGAACTATTAGATAGTATAATTGAAGGAATAGGAGAAGAATATGTTGTACAAGTTGGGATAGACAACACAACCTCTTACGTAGATGTCGGTTGCTTCATTTGCAGAAGCGACCTTGTTTATATTGGTTTTTATGCCCTACACATTGTATATATATTAAAATTTAGAGGACATAGATAGGTTAGATATAAAGGTGATTGTTAGTGCTAGAATAATATTATTTATATATAAACATGCCATATTTCTTCGAAGAATATAAAACATTTAAATGGATTTACTTCGCCCCGTAGCCATCCAATATGCTATGGCTTTGACAGTACAGAATGCGCATGCAAAAGAAAACCCTCTAAAGAGATTGGCTTGGCATCACATTTATTGCCTTAGGATGCAAGTGCAAGTGAAATACATTCGAAATGGTACTAATATGAATAATATATTTGAACAAAATACTACCTAAGTATTCATAAATATGAAATAATCTAACATATTTTAAATGTTTAAATGGTTAGATTCACACTAAGAAAAGGAATTGACTTGAGCAAAAGAAGCTTGATGATTTAGTGTTACCAAAAGTTGCGTGACGAGTTTCTGGAAAGGCAAAAGAAGCTTAGATTCTATTATCCTGTCTCTCTTGATGAACTAGATGCAGGCCACTAGTGGCTTGTTGACACAGATGAGACTATGTTTCAAGGTGAGTCCCTACCATAGGCCCAAGTTCAAGAAATGCGATCGGAAAACTGAGAAGGAAGAATGTGGTGTTAGAGGGCTGTGATAGGAGGGGAGTAATGCCAAATTTGAAAAGGTTATATGGGACTTCGAGAGGAACCTATGGTTGCCGTGAAGGTTTGGTTGTTTGGTCAGAAGTGGTCCGAGAAGGGGCAGGTGCAGAGCTATATTAAGCAGAAAAATAGGCTCAAACATTATGAAGGTTATGGCCCAAAGATGGAACCAAGTTTCATGGAGTTCAGGGGTCCAGAAAACAGATATCAAGGTCCCAAGGAAAGTAGTATACAAAACCTAGAAATATGTGATGAATCCAGGAAGATTTGATGCGTGGGATATTAAGATCAGAAATCTGTTCTCGTATAAAATCTGCATGAGTTTTAACTTCACATATATACACACCTATAAAAGCTGCCATTGGGTAAAGATTTGGAGGGCTTTCTCAAAATCTTGAGAAATTGGTGAAAATAGAAACTGAAAGGTAGAGTTACAACAGTGAACTTTTTAAGGAGTTATGGTGGTAATTTTAGAAGAGCCCAAATTAGATAGGAGTTAGTTACTGATAGGTAAAAAATAGAAGTTATTTCCTTATTTACTATTCAAGCGTTATAAGTGAATTAGGATACCAATATAGAAGTGAAAATAGGATTTGCCTATAGTAAAAGTAGGACCGTAGGAGTCATGGGTCAAAATCTCGTCCGATACGTATCGTCCGATATGTATCCGTTTTGGGCTTTGGATGATACGGTATATTGAAGGCTTACCGGTGACGATACGTACTGATTTTCCAAGATTTTGACCCATGGTAGGAGTCTAGTAGATGTTAGAGATAAAATTAGAGGTAATTTAGGATTTTTACTTTTATCTTCTATTTAGATGTATGTAAATCTGCCATAGAAGACAGATCAGAATTTTAGTGAATGAAAAAAAATCTGTGTTCTTTTATGTGTGAAGAACTTTTTGGCTGTGAACCCTAATTTTGGGTTTTCTTCTTCTTTCTCTTCTTGTTCCCGGTTTTGCCGAAAAATGTGAGGTTATATGAAATTCTGAAAATTTTAATTTATATTTTCTCCTCTCTTTCCACGCTACATCAGAAGAGGTCACATTTGGAATAGCACAGGGAGAAAGTTCAAGTTACAGGCCGAGAAGACGATTGAGTCTTAGTTTCAGTCAGGGCCTAGAGATATGAGAGACTGAGATACAAAAAGATAGAATGTAACCACAAATGTTGGATGATATAATCATGAGATTTGATGAGGAAGAAACATAAGAAGACGAAGAATACATTGAAAAAATTATGATTTTGATGATATAACGGTAATAACAGCAATGGGGGTGATGGTGATATACTATAGTGGCGTATGGATGAATGATGTTTAGACTTTAGAGTACATGACTAGTACCTGATATGGACATCGATACCAATGGCAATGAACCGAGAATGAGTTTAAATTTTGTAAGATTTTGGCGTTTAATTTGTAAGTCCACTAAATTGTATGTTCAATTAATCACAATCAAATTGATAAAAAAATTATGTTTGACATTTGTTAGTTTATGACTTTATGCTTTTATTTAAAGTGGTAAATATAGTAGATCATAATAGATTTTGATATAAAGGCTACAAAAAATAATTCCCTAAACTTATATTTCAATTATATTAATTTTTTCCTTATTTTTTATACTTTCTTTTTTGATTTTTCCTATTTTTCCTTAAAATTTTTGTACCATGCCTTGTGCGATTGTGAGAAGGGTTTACCTTTTAATTCACCCACCAAATTTTGAAAAGCACCAACATAAGTGGTGCTCTAGTGGTCAACGATCAATCTTGAAAGACGCTTTTTTTTGGAAAGCACACACATAAGTGGGTGCTCTGGTGGTCGTCTTCTTCTCAGGCGAGTCGTGAAGGTGATGATGCCGAAGGAGGAGGTTGGGTCATGTGGGTTTCAAGAGGGTTTATGGTTAGGGTTTCAAGGGGGTTTCTGATTTAGGGTTTCATGAAGAAGAAGGAGAAGAAGAGCTTGGTTCAGGTTGGTTTGAAGAGGGTTTATGCTTAGGGTTTGAAGAGGGTTACTGATTTAGGGTTTGAACAAGAAGAAGGTTTTATAACTTTAAAAAGAGTTTCATTCTAGAGGGAGGAGAATAAGAAAAAGAAGGAAAGTGGGTTGCAAGAGGGTTTCATAGGTTTCAAGAACCCAACTTGAAGAAGAAGAAGAATAAGAAGAAGGTGGGTGCCCTCAAAGTAGTAGACTCATCGAATCTTGAAAAGCACTTGCAAAAGTGTCCTATTTTTGTTTGCATGTGCGAAGGTGGGTGCTTTTCAAAATGGGGTGGGTAAATTTAAAGGTACTCTTATGAGAATTGCAAGCGCCATGTCACAAAGCCATCGGATAGGATCAATGTTGTCAAATTGCTTAAGCCATGCTAGGCCATTTGACTGCATTTCCTTATTTCGCTTTAGCCATGACTTAAATGATTTTTTATTCTATTTTTATAAATTAAAAAATAAAATAAAATTTATATAATAAGAAGTATCTAAGTCTAACAACTTAACACTAACAAAAATGAGTCAATGATAAAAAGGAATCATATACCTTATATTTTAAAAAAATTGTCATGCATACTAATGAGAGGAGACTGAGAGTCTAGAATGGAGATTAGGGACGAAGAATGAGCCAAAATAGTTTTGTGAAGAGTATAGGACCCAACCACCACCCTTTTATAGAAGGTAATGAGACCCCAAAAAAGAACAAAATAATAACAAAGTGCTCCAATGGTCATATTTATGACTGTTGGAGCATTATGCCATCGCATAAGCCATAAAACATGGCTTATGTGATCACATACATAAGTATGCAATCGCTTAATTGACTGCATCGCTTAAGCCAAGATGGCTTGTGCGATTTGAAGGTTCAGAATGGCTTAAGCGATCGCTTAATCGCTTAAGCGATCGCTTATGACAACATTGGATAGGATGGCCTACCATTTGGCAACAATTAAGCGATCGCTTATGACAACATTGGATAGGATGGCTTACCATTTGGCAACATTGGTCCTTACTATTCTTGCCCTATCCTTCATTATGTTGAGAGTCCATGGCAGGCATGCTGTTTGGCTAATTTGTAGATTTGTGATGCAGTTAAACCCATTTACTTCTGCTGATTAGTGTGTTTATTTATATCATTTGATAATGCTCCTCCCTTTTTATGCAGTTAAATAACCATGTTATTTATGATTCATTGAGATTTAGACAAAGTTTGACCTAGTGTATGTATGAGGTTTGTAATCTTTGTTCTTTTTTGCTTCCAGGGTCAAACTCTTTTTGTTCATAATGGTTTTAATCCAAACTTAAAATTTTCTGGTTGACATAAATTCAAGACCGATACTCATTTGTTAGTCGACAATAAATATTTGTTTAATTATTACCTACTCATTTGTTATTTGTTATCATGAAAATTTTTCTTTTGGGAAGGGGGACGTTCCCTCTTTTGCTGATGCTTTTTGACTGTAAAGCATCAAGTACAAATGATCAGGAACATAAGGTAACATAAAAATGGAATCTGCGGGAAAGTTCTGATTTTTTTACTGTTATTATTTTGTTTAAATATTTTTTTTTGGGGTTTGCTTTACAGCCACCCTTGATTAATCAAGCTGCACCGATAAAGGTGATGCCTAAGGATTCACCTAGCTGGTTGAAAATGGAGAGATGAGCAACCGTCGTGAGAGTGGTTCTGAATCAGGTATTCCATGTACATTGTCAGGTTCCTGATTTCTATAGTACTTAGCACTGATATGCCTATTGTTTTATATTTCCATCTCTTTAGTTGAGGTACCATCCTTTTAATAGTGTAGTAGTAGCTCATTATGCATTTGTTTAGTGGTGCCTAATCGTGGAGAGTAAATCCATTAAAGCTTTCTTCTTTCTTTCTTTCTTATTGTGCTAGGGGATGAACTTCAACTTGAATATATGCGGGACACTTGTAATGGTTAATCTCGTGTATGGAATTTGTCGACCCTAAACCAAATGCTTTTATGTTTTGAGTTTTAGTTGGAGCAATTTTTTTCATCAATTATACCTGTTGGGTGGCTTCGTTGTGGTGTTTATGCTTCTTGATCAATGTTATTCAAGGGTATTAACATTTTAACTATCTTCAATGAGTTGTGTCATTTTTGTTCCTTGGGCAGCATACTATTTCTTCTGTGGTAAACTGAGATTGAACTCACAACCTCCAGATTGCAGAGGCATATGACATATCATGATTAACCTAAAAACCTTGCATTTTTATTCATACAGCATTGAGTACTGGAATGTGGTTCTATTTTCACTTGTATCCTATTTACAAAGTCAGGTTGACAATTGGTGACCTTATATGGAAGAGACCTATATGTTGTATGTACCTTTGGATGCCTATTTTTGTGAAAATTGCTGATACAATCTGATGCCAAGAAAATAGGAAAGGAGTAAACAGAGAGAAGGGTGTGAGAGTGCTCTCTTAGAACAGCAGTCACGGAGATTGCAACACCATGGCGATGTGACTGTAAGTAAATACATGATCCCTATACGGTACCAGCTAGGCATGCGTGGTAGAAAAGAACCTTTAACTGAATTTTATTTACTATTTCTTTGGACATTCCTTGTGTTTTTACTGTTGTGAGTTGTGACTCTAAGAGTGAGGGCAAGCAAGCTGCAATTTGTGATGAAATGTAGGCTAGCATTCATAATGACGTCTCTTCAAATAGAATGAGCAGGGGCTAATCCATTAAATATGTTTAAAACTCTGATAAAAAAACAAAGAAAAAGTTGAATGAATTGAGAATTTTATGAAATAATCTATGACAAATAAATCTTGTTTAAAAATTCAAAATTGCGTAAAGATCAACAAATTCTTTATCACTAATCACTGACCATGTAGCACTGCACAGTCTGCACTACTGCAGCATAAGCTCCACACAATGTGATACAGGAGCTATCAAATTGTTCTTTGGGCTGTCTTTATGACCTAACTGGGGTTCACTCTATTGGGATGACTCTTCAGGTTCAAACCCCACAATTGAATCTCTTCACACTGTCTGTATCTTACTCCATGGATGTCATGTACAAATCTGGGACAGTGTGAATTTTGTGGCTAAAAGGCGTGCTCCTTAAGCTTGATTTTGGGGATCTCATGAATGGGTGATGTGTTCCATATTTAGGTGAATATTAGGTTTGATGGGGAACGTGTTAGCTGGTGAGTCATGGAAAATTAGGGCTCCTTTGGACTCTTGTAAATGACACAACAATGTTATCACTTTTTAGAATAGGGGAATCCTTGTTTGCAGGATGAAAATGATTTCTAATTAGTGTTTTGCTTCCTGTTTGGACTTATCAAATTCACATTTTGTTAATTAAATAACTGTTTTCTTGCTCGAAGTCCATCTAACTTCACATGAGCTTAATCTACAAGCAAAACAACCTTTAAAAACAACTTAAATCTAAGCCATTGGATACCACAAAAGTTGGGTACTTCAGATATTTAGCATTCCACAATCCTTTCGAGTCAAATGGATTTGGTAGCTCACTTGCATAATCTGACAGTACATTTAAGCCAATGATTCGAATAGAAAGCTAGATTTTTCACATTTTAAGGCTTATTTAATCCTTCTCAATCAAGTTTACACTAGATTTGAGGGCTTAGATGTTGTCACTCATGAAAGTAATGATCCATAATCCTTATCTAATTAATTAAATCTAAAGCCCAATTAGTTAATTCTACAAGCAAAACCTATTCCTATGGAAAAGAACAACTAAACCTAATTAATTAAATTCAAAAAAACATTTATTTTGCAAAACAACACTAAAAAATAATCTAAGAATAGGAGACTCTCGCTGTGCAGTTCAAAGGGTTTATTTTCTGTTAAATCTTTCCATGAACTCATTAGTAGAAGACCTTCGATTCGCCAAGAATGGTACGCGTTTTGTAGAAGCTTAAAATTCCACCGAGGTCAGCGTTTTTTATTTGGAGTGTTGCATGGGGAAAGGTTCTAACTGCAGATATCTTATCAAGAGGGGAATGACAGTCTCTAATCATTGGTTATGTGTGTGGGACTCAAATTTATGGACAATCTATTCCTTCACTGTTCTGCTACACAAGAAATTTGGATTTTTTTGGTTCTGCAGGTTACTTAAATTGGTTGGCTTTTTTCTGAGTTCATGGAAGTGTGTTTTGGCAGAATTCAGTAGATGTCATAAATTCAAAGGTCTAGTCTCGCAGCATTCAAGGGCAATATTCTGGTCAATATGAAAGAAAAGAAATTGTTGGATCTTTGAGGGGCATAGAAACGATAGCTTCTTACTCATAGATGGGATTAAATCAGTTCTGCTTGATTGGGCCATTTAGAGAAAAGAATTCAGGAGAATTCCCAGGGTGCAGTAGGTCTTAAGTTTTGGATTTTGGAACGACATTATTCTGTCTCTGGGATTTGTCTTCCTCCTTTTTATGTGGTTATTATTCTTTCTCTGCCTGGTCACCTAGCTTCTCTCATAGAGACATCTGCCACCTTCCCAAAAAAACAAAAAGTCTATATCTAGTTACAATTATTTACTTGAAAAGCCTAATTTTTTTATGACAATCCACATAATGAACACAGTTTGGGGAAGAGTTGGTGTCGGTACTACTCGGTACACAATTGCACAGGTCAATCTCCCTCTGCCAACCATGAAAGCTGCATGGAGATTTCTATGTGCCAAATTCGTGAAATGTCTAATGAAGTATTCTCACTGTTTTGTGTGCCCATAAATGGCTGTGCAATTCCCGTATGAATTGGTATAATGTGCGATGGTTTACGGTGGTGCTCAGGTCAATCTTCGGTCAAAATGGTTAAAATCCTCAGGAGGTGCACAACTTGGCGTCTCTTCATAAAGCAAATGCTATTTCCATGACCTTGCATACTTGTCTTACGTTGATGGCAGGAGAGGCAATGTGGGAAGAGAAGAAAGCAGAGTGGCTGATTGGTCACACAAGCTACAACTTTTATTGAAAGATGGTGACGAGAAGATGAAAGCCATTCTGATTCAATGGTTGATTGGGCTGAATCATATGTTAGAGATTGTGTTTCGTGCCAATCTTTTGCACTGACGTTTCAGATCATAGACTTCAAATTAGATGCCTTAGATGGTGTTTTTACATGGCACAAGTCCTCCAATCCTTTTCAATTAGGTGCAATCGCCAACTTTGTGTGTGCATGTAACGGCTCCTGATGATAAATGATGTAATCTGGGAAGAATTTATTGCAATAGAAGGAATTCTATAAACTAGGATGGGGGGGTGGTGCCATTCGCTATTTGGTCCATCCATCCACCCCGGACAGTCAGGAGGACATTTTGGATGGGACCGATTGGACCTTGAGCCTTATACTCTAGTAGTAGAAGCACGCGGGGTAATTGATTTCTGCTCCACATCTGAGATTCAATCAAAGTGAGTTTGAAATGGGCGCCATCATTTTCTTGGCCTGCAATTTGGCATGTACTCTGTATCTTGAATTTGTTTTTGGGGGGCATAATCTGATGTGGTACAAGCCAAGAATCCCACAGCATTCTTTTTGTGCTTGATATTCATCAAAAGGAAAAAAAAAAAAAAATTCTTTTTGTGCCGGATGTGTGCTTCTTACTATAGAGAATCGACAGAAAAAAGACTTCTTGTGTTATCCCCTCAAGGTGTGTACTTTGCTAGATTCACAATTCCCAGAACTCGCATCAACTCCGTCACTGATATGAGCCTGCATTTTCTGCTACATTTTACCATAGATGAAATCAACATATATTTGATGGTGTCCACCCGCCAAAAATAGGAGTGCTTCCGGGGATGAGATGATATTAGAGCACAGTTCTATGATTGCAAAATTCTTGAGACTTGTACTAATGAGAGTTGCAATTTCTGCTCATTGGTGTTTTTGTTATCCCTTTGCCTCTGTTAGTAATAGAAACTATCTTCTTCAAGACTGTTTGGAGTGGCGGCTCTGAACCATTGTGTGGCTGCTTCCTTTGGGATGAGTTCTTTCCTTGATATCCACTTGGTTCAACTCTTTGCTATCAATAATACTCTTGTGATGGCTAGAGATATGAGGCTGAGGGTGAATCTAGGTTCACTTTCTTTCAACAGACTACAGCTTTACGCATGCTCTCAGCCAGAGCAAGGTTTTTCTTCTCTAGATTAGAACTCGTTCTTTTAAATTTAAAACGGCTGCTCACCAGTGCAACTGATGCTGGGAGCTTGCATACAAAACACGCTTCACTTAAAATTGCTCAACGCTAGAGCTAAAGAGCCGAGCTGGTGAGAGCTAAGCCAAACACATCTGTAAGGGTATGAATGTGTCTATAAGGAGCAGATAGCTCATTGACAATGAGCTGAGTCTTGACAGCTCAGAGACTTTAAAGAGCATGGAAGCCTGGATGTCTCAACTGACAAGACCTCACTTAATTGTATAGGACGAGTCTGCGTTGAGCCTCAGAGAAATCTTTGACACTATTCATGTTAATGGTGGGTGAACTGAGGAGTGAGGATCATATAACCTCCAACTTACCTCTCATGAAGAAAAGAAATAGCACCAGTCGTCAGGTGGCTTGATTTATAGGTCACTTTTGGGACACTTGAACGCATCATGTGTGCTCTTTGATTTGAAGAACATAATAAAAAAGATATATTTTGTCAAAGAATTTATTGTGTGATGCAAAGCCTTTTAAAAATAACGGCATTGTTAATAACATTGTTAATGTTGTTAAAGAGGAATTGACAACACGTACTTAAAAATTAATGGCGTCATTGATGGATTTAAATCTTATGATATGATGATTGTTTTTTCAGGAACTAATTGCTATCACCATATTTCTTTAGATCATGGTCTTCAAATTAAATGTCACATATGATGTTTTCTTACTGTTCGTTTTCCAAAAAGTGACTTGTGAACAGTCACTTGGCGCTTCAGCCGCTAGCTAATACTAGCTCAAAAGAAAAAATCCAGAGTCCTGAAAACCTTGGGTTTGGTGTGCCTTTTAAATTTTAATCGTGGGCCTCACTAGCAATTAGGGCTGTCAACGAGGTGGGTTTCAGCCAGGGCCTGATGGGCCAAATTTGGGCCCAAACTTATAAGTCTTTACGTAAATAGGTTGGACCGAGCTAAGCCCGAATATAAACGGTTTCAAGTTTGGGCTTTGGTGTGTAAAATAAACGGGCTGTTGTATTTGTTAAAATTAGCGGGCCAGTAAGCTCAGCCCATTGTAATTACAATTTTAGCCCCCTTATTATCGTTCAACGGATTAAAATGGGGGTAAAATTATAATTTCCCCTCTACTATCTCATATAAGAGTAATCCAGGATTTTTTTCTCCATTTCATCGATCTCTTCTCCATCGTCGTCCTTTCGAAACGGTGCCCTAGGGTTCCATTGTTGCAGGCTTTTCTCTCTCAGTCCCAAACTCGCTGTCAGTGTGATAGTGGCGCAACCCCAATTCCCAAGCAGCCATTCCAAGCAAGCGCAATCCCCCCCCCCCCCCCCGCGAGGATCCCAATCCCATTCCCAATCCTCTCTCAGTGCCTTCTTTTCTCCCCCCACCCCCTCAGCACGCGGCTCCCAAGCTTCCATTCCCATCCCAACCCTCTTTGCCTTTTTTTCTCCCCCAACCTTCTCTCTCTCTCTCTCTCTCTCTCTCAGGCTCCGGCTCCCAATCCTAGCCCAATCCTCTCTCTCGCATTGGCCCGAATGCAAAAACTGTTGGGCAAAACTTATAAAATGCTCACCCAACTCGAGTTTCGGCCCGATTAGTATCGGGTCAGAACTCGGGTTGTCCAAATGAAAAAAAAAAATGTACGGCAAAAATACAGAAGGCCTGCCCGGCCTGAATTCTATCCCAATTAATACTGGGCCGGGTTTATTCGAATCAGGCTTGGGCCTCACTTTTATTCTAAAAAATATTCGGGCCTATAAAAACAGCCCTACTTGCAATGAATATGAGGACAGTCTCTATAAATAACAGTCCATTTATAATATGAACAATGGGTGCTATTTGTCAACCTGATACCCTAATAACCAGTGTCGTTTTCATGTGAATGTAGGTAGTCAATTATAATATTAAAAAGGGTACCTTTATTAACACCGACAAAATCTTTGAGGGTGCCTACATAAGTGGGTGTTATTAAGAAGGGCACCTTTATTACCACCGACAATCTTTGAAGGTGCCTACGTAAGTGGGTGCCTCACTTATGACAAAAAAATTTTGGGCACCCACTTTATAGTTCTCTTTTCCTCCTTTTTTTTTTTTTTTTTTCTCTTAAACACTCAATAAAATCACTCACCCTATCACACATACCATCAACGCCTTTGGCATGCCACAAAGAAGAAACCCATAAGACCCTCTTGAAGTCCATGAAACCCTCCGAAGAAAAAGAATCATCGAACCCTTGCAATCCTCTTCAAATCAATGGAACCTTCTTGAAACCCTAAAAATAAGAGTAAGTGATTATATGCATGGAGATGGGTGCCACCATTTGTGATTTAAAGCTGACAGTGGGTACTCATGACCAATTTTTAAAAGATGACAGTGAGTATCCAACGTAGATTTTAAGCTAGTGACGGTGGATATCCACTGTCAATTTTAACAAAACCGACAATGAATATCTAACGTAGATTTTAAATTACTGACAGTGAGCACCTATTGTCATGCAGTCACTTTTTTTTTTTTTTTGTTTTCTCTTTATGATTTCAAAAGATTTTTATGCGTTTAAAGAGGACTTCGTTTAAAGAGAAGTGAGTTTCAATAGTGTCTCATGGGATTCATTTCAATAGGTTTCATTTTAGAATAAGAACTTTGTTTCAAGAGGATTTCAGTGATTTTATTTCAATATTTCAATGGCATGAGTTTCATTCTAGTAGAAGAAGAAAATGTAGGTTTTAACAGGGTTTCATGGCTTTCATTCTACATGAAGACTCGTTGGAATGGAGGACTCGCTAGAATGTACTAGTCGTCGTAATGAGACGATATGATTCCCTGAAATGAAGCAGTTGGAAGAAAATGAAAAAGGGCACTTGAGTGGAGGAAGAAGATGAAGGGCATCTACATAAGTGGGTGCTACACTTATGACCACTAAAACTTTGAGGGTACCCACAAAGAAAATAACTTTGGGCTGGCACGTGTACGTAGGTGACCTCAAAGATTTCGTGAGTGTTAATAAAGGTACCCTATTAAGAAAATGACCTGACTCTCATTTAAACACCAAAATGATATTTAAATGATCTTACACCATCAATGATTCACGGACGGAAGGGCAAGAAAAAACTAGATTCCTACTGTGATACTGGAAGGAGTTTTAATAACGTGAGTGATCCATATGATATTAAGACGTGGGTGATCCGTACCGCCAAAGTGATATATCATAGATTGAAGTCCAACAAGCCTAAAAATGGTGTTTTAGGGAGATTTAAACCATCTAATTTGTGGACTATAATATCAACTGTTATTTTAAACTTTAATGGCTGATATTAAAGTTTAACAATCGGATGGTTTACATTTACTTATAGGCATGTTTCTTTGGGTTGAGACATGTTCCAATGATAGATTGCCACTTGGTAATGATAAATCACACTTCAATATGGTGTGAAATAAAAAGTCTAATTTTAATGGTGTAAGATCATTTAAATACAATTTTGGTGTTTAAATATCGGTCCGGAGTCATTATCCCTTAAAAAAATTGGCTACTATGAAAAGTGAAATGAAATATTGTTGCGCCATTCGTTTTTATTTATTCTAAAATCTCAAAAGGAGGGTTAAACCCAAAACCCAAAACCCAAACCCAAAAAAAGGGCTGCCCAGTGGAGGCGTGTCCATGGGAGTGGGAGGTCAGAATACCTTGTACAAAAGATTGAGATGCATGGTGTCTTAGAAGGGTCATGTATGGAGGGATTGTGGAGTAAGGAGAGCTTAGGTTGAAAATAAACGAGTGGAGAAAGACTTGCAAAGGAGACCCGAATAGATTAGATAAGGATTTGATACTGACGATATCTATATCCCAAGTAGGTGTATTTTTTCCTTACAAGGAAAAAAGTTAAGACTCTTAGCTCATTTATTAAATGAAAGAACCGGTTTTCGGGTATTTTAGGTGAATGGGCCTGTGCACCATAGGTGGTGCAGTAATCACGAAGTATTGTGGATTTGACATAACTAATTATCAATTTGAGATGCCAAGTGCAAGCCATTATCCAGATGAGAGCGCCCAAACTATGACCATCAAAGTATCCAAACCATCTGGTCAAAACTACAATGGTCGTTATTTGCTATGGATCATTGGCTAGACAGACTTCCCCCCACCTTTTGCTAGTTTTTGATCAAATAGTTGAGATGTGCAAGGCTTAAACCAATACCCACTCAAAAGAGATATCCATCCACGTTCAGAAGTTCAAAAGTACATCTAATTCACCGCATAATATAAACAAAAATATGAACATACAACTAGCTTAATCAACAAGCAGAGAATGCGCTATTGTAAGAAGGCACAAACAGAGGCTGAATATAAAAATACTGTAATAAGTTTACTATAAAGTTCAAATTGCAACCTTCATTTACTCATGGTGATGAACTCGTCGAGCGCTAGAATAAGCTGAAATTGCTGATCCTGTCATGCTCAGAGAGTGTTTGGTGAGATCCACAGTTTTCTTGGCAGCTAGCCAAACGGTCCACCCGAATCCGATCCAACCTACAATGAACATTTGGTCCAAATAGCTTGAAGTTTGGTTTAAGTTCAAGAATGCCAAAGTATTGTGACATATGTGCTGCTTTGTTGAAAGGGATAATTAAAACAGAGACACCCACCTTTGTGAAACTATCAAAAGTTAACTGACCTCTAAAAAATGACTACTGCTGAACCTATATCAATTTCAAATTTGTATCACGGGGTTGCCAGGTTTCTAAATTTATAAAACCTTAAACCATTCCCTTGCACACTGTCATAGTGATTTGTGCAGGTCTGATGCGTTTCGGTGATCGAGGAAGACTTCATTAGCTAGATATAGAGATTACTTGGAGTAAACTGATGGTGTATTCTCTTTATTAGCTAGATATAGAGATTACTTGGAGTAAACTGATGGTGTATTCTCTTCATTGCAATTTATCATCCTGCTGGTCAACTTATGATAAATAAATATCCATATTCCAAACCCCAAAACACACACACAAATATATATACATATATAGGGACTGTTGGATTCTGGCCTAGGTACGGAACTGGTGTGGATCCAACTATGACAGGCATAGGCCCGATGATGCAGGACAAACAACACACTAATCTTAAAGTAGCATAAAATCCCACACGATAGGATTTAGGATTCTCGATCTTCAAATAAAATAAAACTAAAAGAAAAATAGAGGTAGAAGATCTTCAGAATCGCTCCAATGACGTTGTCGGCTTCGCACCAGCGAAGATGAAGAATCACTCTTCAAAGAAGAAAACTCCTCGCAAGTTTTTAAAACGAAAGAATCTCTCTTTCAAAGTTTGCACAAGCAAAATTGTCTTTCATTAAAACTCAAAACTATTTTTCACAAGAGATTACAATGCTTTATATAGACTTTTGAAACCCTATGTATGGCCAATCTTACTAAAATAAGACTCCTAAGCCAAAAAGGCAACTATACATTGTCAAAATTGCATAATAAAAGAAACTTAAATTTCACCTCTAAACAAACTTCTTGTGCGTGAATTCGATCGATCGAGTTCCTTCAGAACTGCGTTGTAAACTTTCTGTGCGAATCCAATTGGTCGAAGTTGAAACTCGATCGATCGAATTTGTTCTCTTTTGGCCCCTCCTTGCCTTATGCACATGTTCTCATCAACGGGTTTTCTGGTTTGTTGGGCACACATACACAGTTCTTCATGGATCTTTAAAAACCCATTTATACGTCCACTTTCTCTATGTTGACTTTCTCTGTTTGATCCGGTCATGATCCCGGAAGATTTTAATTCCTCATCATCCCCCCATTTTTTAAAAAGTTCGACCTCGAACTATGACTGAAATTAATCTTCTGCACACAGGTCAATAACATTATTTTAGGAATCTTGATCGGGCACGGCTTGGACAAATAAATCGGATTTGGTTTGAGCAAGTCAATCCGATTTGACTTGGATACTTCGATTTGAATCTGCTTGGATACACGATCAATATGATCCTGGTACCTATGGGTTATGGGATCTTCTATGGGTAGAGGATCGTCGTCGGTTATGGGATCCTCATCGATAGTTATGGGACCATTGATGCATATTGGATCTTCAATCGGTAAAGGTATTACCATGAGTTCGGGTAGAGGATCGGTGGGTATGGGATCTATAACGATTTTAGGGTTAATGAAAATAATGGGAAGAGGATTGCTAGGATCCACAACGTGTGTAGGGTTAAGATGGAAGGGTGATGGTGGGGTTGGGTTGACGGGAACGAAATTCACACTCTTCGATTCTGACGATCTAATCTTCTTCGATCCACCAAATTTTTCGTACCAAGTTTCTTCTATCTTGCCAAATTTCTTGTCAAATTTCTTTTCTGTTCTGTCCAACTGATCGAGTGCATCGCGAAGACTCGCAAGAATATCTTCTTTACTCATGATGGAACCAACTCCCCGTAGCAAGAGTTGAAGCTCTGATATCAATTTGATGCAGGACAAACGGAAAATCCTGATTGTAAGAAAATTTGATAGAAAATGTAGAAGATAATTGGTTTCAAGGAAGATAATTGGTTTCAAACAAATAGAGAATATTTAGAATTGTTTAGATATTTAGAGAGTTACGCGAATGTGTAACCGAAGTTTAAGATTAGGATTAAGATCTTAAGATAACTTTATTAAGATTAGGATGCTTAGGGATTATGATTATCTTCATTATGTGTAAACAGAAGTTTATTTATAGACATATAGATTAATGAAATTAAGATTTCCACTATGTAGTCTGTTGTGATATCTCTTTTCTATCTCTCATCTTCTTCTTATTTTTCTTTATTTTATTAATTTGTACATGGTATCAAAGCTTTAATGGCTCATGCCTTCTTCAATCCACACTTTTTTTTTTCGAAAATAATTTTTAGACTTTATACATCCGATAAACACTCATTATAGCCTCAATATCTCATCATTTTTGGTTAAGATCTCTTAAAAAGATTAGTACTGTACGATTCGTCTTCAATTGCTCTTGAGAGAGACCATGATAGACCTGATCTAGTGAACCACCGGCTCCGACAAGCTCCACGATGAGTGGGATGCGACAATGATAGACTTCACAGACAGTCGGTGATCACCAACAAGCACGATCGATGCGTTTTTCGGCCATATCATCGTGGAGATCTAAGGGCTCATTTTTGCACATTCCTTTTTCAAAGGAACATGCGATTGCGGGAGGGTAATGTAGATTATTTATGATTGTTTAGATATTTAGAGAGTTACACGTATGCGTAACTGAAGTTTAAGATTAGGATTACGATCTTAAGATAAGATTGTTAAGATTAAGATGCTTAGGGATTATAGTTATCTTGATTATATGTGTAAGCAAGAGTCTATTTATAGACATACAAAAATTAATGAAATTAAGTTAAGATTTCCACAATGTAGTCTCTCGTGATATCTCTCTTCTCTCTCATCTTCTTATTTTTCTTTATTTTATTAATTTCTACATGGTATCAAAGCTTTAATGGCTCATGCTTTCTTCGATCCACAATGCTCTGTGAAGTCCATCATTGTCACATCCCGCTCATCTTGGAGTCTGTCGGAGCCGGTGACCCACTAGATCAAGTCTGCCATGATCTCTCCAACAAGTAATTGAAGACGAATTATATGTCTCGCACATTTTCTTAGAGATCATTTAAAAAATGATAATAATGAGAGCTTGGCTTTATCATGAGAATGAGAGGGATACACGACATGGATGGGTTTAGAAGAAAACCTAAACACAAAAATAAAAAATATGAATTATGTGGAACATAAAAAATGCTAATTCTATGAATTAGGAAAATAGAAAACGCATGACAATGGTTGAAATGGATCGAAAAAAGGTGTAAGCCATTATGGCTCTTATACCATATAAAAATCTAAAATAGAGAAGAATGAAGAAGGAAGAAAGAAGAAGATAACACGAGAGACTACATTATGAAAAACTTAATGTAATTTCATTAATCTTTGTGAGGCTATAAATACCATTTACACATATAATGAAGATAAGCATAATCCCTAACAATCCTAATTTTTACGCGTACCTCTCTAAATATCTAAACAATCCTAAATATTCTCTATTACCTTCCTACAATCACATATTCCTTTGAAGGAGGAACGTGTGATTAGTTTTAAAAAAAATGCCTTTGATCTCCTTGATGATATGCTGATATATGGCACAAAGATGCTTCGATCGTACTTGTTGGTGGTCACCGCCTGTCTGTGAGTCCATCATTGTCGCATCTCGCTCATCTTAGAGTCTGTAGGAGGCGGTGATCCACTAGATCAGGTCTGTCATGATCTCCCCCAGAAGCAATTGAAGACGAATCGTATATCTCGCAAATCTCCGTAGAGACTTCTCTAAAATAATAAGAATGAGATATTGGCTTTTATGATGAGAATGAGTGAGGGATCAAAGATGTGGATGTGTTAAGAAGAAAACCTAAATACATTGAAATACAGAAGCAATGAAGGTAGGAGCTAGGATCATGGCCGGCCTGCTCACAAGATCGGAGCCAATATACCATGTAGAAATGTAAAATAGAGAAGAATGAAGAAGGGAGAAAGAAGAAGAGAACACGAGAAACTACATTGTGGAAATCTTAACGTAATTTCATTAATCTTTCTGAGTCTATAAATAGACTACCGTTTACACATATAATGACGATAAACATAATTCCTAACAATCTAATCTTAACAAACCTATGGGAAGGTTCGGGACTGGAAAAGAGATATCATCTGGTAAACAGGGACATTTGTTAGCTCCTGCGCAACTGTGGTGGCCTGGGAATCCGACCCTTGAGATGGGTTAACAAGGCCCTGCTGGGAAAATGGCTGTGGCGGGCTGGTCTGGAAAAAGAGATAGGGAACCTATGGTGGTCGGTATTGGCAGACAAGTATGGCCTTCTTGAAGGCAGCTGGGGAATTAATGTTGCCATCAACCGAAATTTCTCTCATTGGTGGAAGGGTGTCTGTGGAATTTGGCCTCAGTTCTCTCGTTGGGTGTCCTTTAGTTGGGGAAATAACACTCGCATTTGATTCTGGGAAGACTCGTGGGTGGAGTCCAGGCCGCTCAAAGAAGTGTTCCCGACTATTTTTAACATCGCTATGAATCCTTGTAGGGTAGTGGCTAGCTGCTTCTCAGAGTTTGAAGGGGGGATTTGTTGGGACTTGGTTCTTAGCAGGTTGCTTAGAGAGGAGGAACTTCCTTTCCTTCGTTTGGTGGCCATGCTATATGGGACTTCGAGAAACCAGGCCAAAGCGGACGCGAGGATATGGGATCTGACCAAGAGCGGGGATTTTAACACTAGGTCATTCTATCAAATGCTGTTTTTTCGGCCCCTCCATCGGTGTGAATGGTTGGGCTGTGGAAGGCTGCCGTCCCCTTCAAAATCAAGTTTTTTGCATGGACTCTCCTTAAGGAGAAGATCCTCGCGATGGACCAGCTGATCCGTCGGGGGAAAGATATTCAAAATAGGTGTGCCATGTGCCTTCAAGCGGAAGAGTCCGTCTCGCACCTCTTTCCTCATTGTAGGGTGGCTCAGACGATTTGGGAGGTTATTCTTAACCCCTTTGATATGCACTGGTCATGCCCTTTCTCCATCTCCCAGCAGTTTCTCGCTTGGTTTGGGCCTAACCTGGTGAGGCAGCTCGGAGCTTTTTGGAGGGTTGGATTCTTTGCAAGTTTTTTGCGTGGACTCTCCTTAAGGAGAAGATCCTCACGATGGACCAGCTGATCCGTCAGGGGAAAGATATTTAGAATAGGTGTGCCATGTGCCTTCAAGCGGAAGAGTCCGTCTCTCACCTCTTTCCACATTGTAGGGTGGCTCAGACGATTTGGGAGGTTATGCTTAACCCCTTTGATATGCACTGGTCATGCCCTTTCTCCATCTCCTAGCAGTTTCTCACTTGGTTTGGGCCTAACCTGGTGAGGCAGCTTAGAGCTTTTTGGAGGGCCGGATTCTTTGCGGTGGTTTGGAGTATTTGGCTTGAGAGAAACAGTCACATTTTCAGCCGAAAACGCCTTCCAACTGGGATGGTCTTGAAGTCTACTTGAGATTTTATGTTCTCATGGGTGGCACTGGATAAGAAAGGAGCTGGGGGGGAGGCTGTCCACTGGGACCTGGGCTAGTTTTCTGGCGGGGTCATCCGGTCGGTTGGGGCTTCCTGCTGGTGTAGTTTGTTCTTTAGTTCTGTTTTTGGTTGGCTTGTCCCTTGTTGTTCTGTACTCAGCCAGCTTCTCGCTGTTTGCCTTTTAGTTCTTTTTAATAGAATTCGTCTTTACCGATAAAAAAAAAAACAAACTTATCTTAAGATCTTAATCCTAATCTTAAACTTCGGTTATGCACATACGCTTACCACTCTAAATAT
The DNA here is from genome assembly GCA_021018995.1 of Chloranthus sessilifolius. Taxonomy (NCBI): domain Eukaryota; kingdom Viridiplantae; phylum Streptophyta; class Magnoliopsida; order Chloranthales; family Chloranthaceae; genus Chloranthus; species Chloranthus sessilifolius. The sequence continues at coordinate 154,601,307 of CM037586.1, read as the reverse complement.
CTCTGATACCAATTTGATGCAAGACAAATGACACGCTAACCCTAAAGTAGCATAAAATCTTGCACGATACGATTTAGGGTTCTCGATCTTCAAATAAAAAAATGAAAAGAAAAAAGAATAGAGGTAGAAGATCTTTGGAATCGCTCCAAAGAGGTTGTTGGCTTCACACCAACGAAGATGAAAAATCACTCCTCAAAGAAGAAAACTCATCGCAAGTTTTCAAAATGAAAAAATCTCTCTTTCAAAGTTTGCACAAGCAAAATTCTCATTCATTAAAACTCAAATATTTCTCCTAAGAGATTACAATGCTTTATATAGACATTTGAAACCCTAATGAGGTCTAATCCTACTAAAATGAGACCCCTCCCCTAAAGCAACTATATATTGTCAAAACCTCATAATAAAAGAAACCTTAAATTCACATCGAAACAAAATTTTCATGCGCAAATTCGATTGATCAAAATTGTAACTCAATCATTCGAGTTCCTTCAGAATTGCATCGTAAACTTTCTATGTGAATACTATTGATCGAAGTTGAAACTTGATCGATCGAATTTATTCTCTTTTGGCCATTCCTTGCCTTATGCACATGTTCTTATCGTAGGGTTTCTTGTTTGTTGCGCAGACACACATGGGTCTTCATGGATCTTTAAAAATTCATTTATGGGTCCACTTTCTCTTTGTTGACTTTCTCTATTTAACCCGACCACGATCTCGACGCGTAGGCTTTAATTTCGCATCACTCGACCCAAACTTGACTCAGGGTGAGTGACCCAAACCTGGATTTGATTCTCAATTGGTCCAGGATTTGGGTCCAATCGGATTGGCGTTAGGTTGTTCCGACCCATTTACACCCCTACTAGGACCTGACATGCCATGATTTGAAAGAATTTTTTACATTTACCCCCCTCAGATGTCTTATTTACACTCCATCCCCCATGTTTCACCTATTTACACTGCGACTCTTTCTTTTTTGTTTTCTTTACTAATTTCCCTAGAGTGACGGATCAACCGCGTCATAGAACCAAACTTTGACTGCTTTGAATCAACCAATGGAGATTTTTTTTCACCATAATCTTCCATCCAATGAATCTTGAGATCACGAGCCTACTACCATCAGGTGGTCAAATTTTGATTTCACATGGTAGACAACCCAAAAAGTGAAGGGTGTACATCAAATGTGGTTCTTGGATAACTTTTCAAGATGTGTGCCATGTGAATCGAAATTTGACCGTCTGATTGTAGGCCCATGATCTTAAGATCCATTAGGTCAAAGAGCGGGACAAAAAAATTCTCCATCATTTGATTCAAAGCAGTCAAAGGTTACTTTGTTAGAGAGTCCGTCACTCTAAGGGGGTAATCGGTAAAGGAAACACAAAAGCAAGGGCAGCAGTATAAATAGGTGAAACATGTGTGGGGGGGGGGGGGGGGGGGGGGAGGGGGGTGTGTGTGTGTAAATACGATATATATCAAGGGGGTAAATGCGAAAAACCCTTTGAAATTTCTCTCAAGGTAGGTGCCACAGATGACAGTTATTTAAAAACTGAAACACCCGTTTGGTTCTAATTCGTGGATCTTTTGAACAGAAAATAGCATTTTGAGGTGTTCATTGGAGACTTACAAGCAGGGTATCTCCCCAGTTTCCCACATTTTACTATATACACTATACAGATACCATCATGAGCAATATTAGAAGGAAGAATTAACATAGTTTATTGGATTAGAGAATACCTGTAGCTATAACAACAGCAATGATTGTTGAGATGGTTACAGTGGAAATAACGAACGCAGCAACTGATAATGCTCCGATGTAGATTGCTGTTAAGCAGGCAAAGAAGAGAGCTAAGAAGCCTCCAGCAGCTGCTAAAGACATGATAAGAGAGATGATAATTGCATTGGCTGTTGCCGCCAAAAAGAAAAGCGTAAAAATCAGTACTCCTGTCAAAACCAGAAAGGTGATTGTTCCGACCTGCAATATATATAAAAGCAAATTCAGAAGACTGGTTGGAGAGTTGCAAAGAAACTCAAACTCCATGATGTACCCAAATAAGCCAAAAAAAAGTTCATGAAGATTAGGAGCAAAAATCTTAGTTGTATAGAGCTATACTGCATTACAAGTGACGCTTGAAATAGAAATGAGAATAAAGTACAAACTTACAGTTGGTGTGTATGCAGGACGATTGACGATGGCTTTTTTTTTTTGTTGAAAATTAACAATTGCGATGCGGGTTTGTAAAGTACTTGATCACATTTGAATGCTAAAATCATTTACATATTATAACGGAACATTGTCTTTGCTGCTTCAAGCAGCTATATTTTAAATTAGATCATACTATCATAGTACAAAATCTTATGATTACCATGAAAAACATGCAAGCATACTAGGATTCCACTTCTAAATAATTTAAACCTGAGCACGAATTGTTTATATATAAAAGGGGAAATAGAACTAGAAAAAGATAATTCACACAGATATTGAGAAACAAGATACGAAACCCTTCACCTAAATCATTAACCATATGACAGTACGTATAAGCATTGCGATCCAATCTCCTGCTAGGGATGCACGACGGAATGAGGTGTGAGCATCAGCCTACCTATATCAGTCAGTTCAACCTTTTTTATCCAACGTGCTGCTTACTTGTAAAAAACATGAAATTCTCTTATATGTGACGGCTATTGCCACATAAAGTGGACAAAAATCAACGATGTCTGGCACATGAATCCAGTAATGTCTCAGTTCCCTTTTTGTTATTCATCATTGTTTTCTACAAGACTGACCACCAGAGATTTTGTTATACTTAAATAACTTATTTATGAGAAAAGAAAATTTTAAATAACTAAGAATGTGAGATAACTACAACAGAACATTTGAAATGAAGCACATATAAAGCTTCTAAGCAAACATCTTCAATACAAAAGTTTGGGGTAAATTCCCACAAGTAGGCCCATCAAGGGAAATCCTGTCGTTTGCTAGTTTTTACCAGCGGAGTTTCCTCCTGGGTAAAACTGCAAGCTTTCTCGAGAATGCAGGATTATCATTCATCTCCCTGAGTTTTGGCTCGAACTTCCAAGAAGATGATGCTAAGTGGCTCCCAACCATGGATCAAAATATCGTCCGATACCGATACGTATCGGACGATACGTATCGGTATCGGAGGTGGACGATACGGTACATTAAATGTACCGTATCGCCCATTTATATGGCTAATACCGGACGATACATTCAATGTATCGTCCGGTATTATACTGTTCCGGTACGTATCGTCCGATACGTACCGGTTTTCGGCCCGGACGATACGTACCGGAAAACCGGCATTTTGATCCTTGCTCCCAACAAATTATGTTTGATGAGTCCCTTCAACCCAAAGCTTCTGAATGCCAAGTCCATGCAAAGGTGATATGCCAGTCCAAATGGCTGCCAGTTTTATAAAAATGATGCCAGCCTGGCCTGCAGAGGCAAGAGTCTCTGTCCCTTTTATTCATGAAGTTGAGCTTAATCCCACTGGGACTCAGCTTTCCTCAATATAACAATTGGCCTCAGATTTGGACAAAAAGTTCTCCATCCCCTTAGCAGGTTAGACAGTGAAAATCTAATGAGATATTTTGAACTATGGCACCATCAGCTATTTCGAGGATAATGCCTCAGTTTAAATAACTAATATTGGAAAAAGAGTCATCTGTCGTTCCTTTTCCTCCCAACAATCAATAGCTCGGAAAAAAATGGAACAAGCCAAAGGCATTTTGCTTGATGAATAGCCTACGTATTTTTTAATTAGTAGATAATATATTAAAAAATAAGCTACAAATTTATGGAGTTTACCGATTATACCATTATATTCTACATTGAGCTAGTTCCAAGTTTTATTTGCCTGCTACTTGTTTCATGGCTTTAATTTGAGATGCGGATCCTACTCTAACATTAATAGCATGTCGGAAAACTAATTAATTTTTTTGATAACGGAAAACTTATTAATTGATTTGATAGCATTGTTTAAATTTTTTATTTTTTTTAACAGTGTTTGAATGTAATCCTTACAACGGTCTCTTCCTCCACGTTGCATCAAACCCATATTTTGAGGGCCACGTGTGACTATTTTGCAAGCCTGGTCCATGCTCCTTATTGCACCTTTTTCTTTCATGTTGTGTGCTTCAAGATCTTTCTACCAAAAAAAAAAACATTGGTTGAAGCAATAAATCCCCTGCCACCACTTGTGCTACTAGTGTTGTGTCACTGGAAGACCAAAAAAGTTGTGACATATTCGTCTTGGGCACCTTCCATTGTCTCATTTGAGTGTTTTATTCTCCCCGAGATACGTCTTATTTACGCTCCGCCGCTTGTGTTTCATCTATTTACATTGTGACACTTGCTTTTGTGTTTCCTTTAGTTATTGCCCCCTACGGCGAAGGATCAGTTGTTGACTGTTAGAGAATTAACCTTTGACTGCTTTGAATCAGACGATGGAGATCGTTTTCACCACAACCTTTGGCCCAATGATTCTTGAGATTGGGACCCTACCATATATATGTATAGGGTCAGATGCAGATGTGTGTTAGTAACGAGGAACGCACACGATGGTGGGCTTGGTTCGGTATGTTGGCCAGTTATGTTGGAATGGGATGGCATGAGGAGTTACATGCCACTGTTGCGAAGCGAGGTACTAGTGCAGGGCACGTGAGGGTGTGAAGCTTGAGCAGGCCAAGCGAGGCACAGAGATGCGAGCGTGGGTGTCGTAAGGGGCACAAAGCGATGAATGGTAGGCCTCGGAAGAAGGTAACCATGAAGGGGAGTTCCCATTCATTAGGCGGGTGGTATCAGAGTGATGGTTGGGCTAGGCTGGCCTATTTGCATGTGACATTGAGATGGCGCATGGGTGTGATAGCCGGTGTCGGGCTGCGCCCTCGTGACAGATATATATATATATATGTGAAGCCAGTTCCCTAGGAGGTGGTTGCAGGGTTGAACCCTATGACGTGGCTGATAGGGCGCCATGTGGCAACCAATCCCAAGATCGGGTACTAAGGCAAGTTGCCCAAGGTCGATCAGGGTAATATCTATAAAAAAAATTCAAACGAGTGTTTTTCCACCATTGAATAGTGGGTCAAATTTGGAAAAAAATCAATGCACCAAGTTTGTTGGGTGAATCAAGATACTTGACTTGTGATTTGAACGGTAAAAAAGGTTAGATTTTTTTTTCTAAAACTCTAGAGGGATGGGTGAACCCTAAGGGGAACGGGTATCATTTTAAGATTTGGGTGCCAAGTGGCAGCCCAAATGAACCATGTCATAGGATTTGAATCCTATGACCACGTCCTAGGGAGACATTTTCCACACACACACACACACACACACACACACACACACACATATATATATATATATATATATATATATATATATATATATATATATATATATATATATATATATAGGACAACGGTTAGGTGCCCTAATGGTCAACGTGGAGTTCTAGGTGGCACACCACGTCCTAGGGAGACATTTTCCACACACACACACACACACACACACACACATATATATATATATATATATATATATATATATATATATATATATATATAGGACAACGGTTAGGTGCCCTAATGGTCAACATGGAGTTCTAGGTGGCACCCAAAACACTGTTTTGGTCCCACGTGGAGCAAGGTTGTTTTGTTTATATCATCTTAAAAAAAAAGTTTCAAAAACTCATCTCCACCATGATTTTTTTAGCATTGAAATTTAGACCATTGAAACCAGTCAATGTATGACTTTTGCCTTCAACAATTTTTTTTAATTATTATAAATTTAATAGAATTGATCTAAACAATGCACCCGAGCTCCACATGGCACCTTAAATAGTATTTTGGGTGCCATGTGGAGCTCCACATGGACCATGCCCACCATGCACCATTAGGGCACACAACCCTTTTCCATATATATAGATATACGTGCCCAGGGATATGGGTTGGAATGCATGGTGGATCCATGCATTCGAACTAGGTGGGGTCCACGACCCATCTAGGGGATCAGATGCCACGAGAACTTCCATTTAAAAGAAATTTAAAAAGGTTGGATATCCACAATCCAAAAAGTGGTCAAAGGGGAAAAATTCAATACACTAGGATGTGTGGGGCGGTACCCAAACTTTGACCAATGTTTTGACCAGAAAAACTTTTTTTTTATAGATCACATACCACATGCCACATCATCCCAAAACAACACCCCTTTTGGGATGATGTAGCATGTGTTAGCACAGATTTTTTAGTAATCGAAAATACGGAAGACACTTTTCTAGTTGACAAAATTTTCTAAATTCCAAAGCTCGAAGAATCGATAGAAAATTAAAATAGACTGAAAGAGATGGATCATATTTATATAAACAAACTTCTACTTAAAGTAGGTGAAGTTAAACCTTCTCTAAAAGTTGACCCACGCAGGTTGACCCCTGTGTGAGTCCCAGTCCACTACCACACTCACTTCCTCTCTCTCTCTCTCTTTCTCTCTCTCTCCCCCCTTCTATGGCTCACACAGGGATCCACCTGCGTGGGTCCCTCTCTCCCACTCGCTCTCTCTCTCTCTCTCTCTTCTTCCTTTGGCTCATGCAGTGTCCCACTTGCGTGGGTCCCCTTCCTTTCTCTCTCTTCTCCTCTCGCAGGGATCCACCTGCGTGGGTATCCTTCCCTTCCTCTCTCTTCTCCTCTGCCCCACGCAGGGATCCACTTGCGTGGGTACCCTTCCCTTTTTCTCTCTTCTCCTCTGCCCCATGCAGGGACCCACGTGTGTGGGTCCCTTCAGTTTCTCTCTCTTCTTCCTCTCTTTCCATCTCTTTCTCTCCCTCCTTGACCCACGTAGGGACCCACCTGTGTGGGTCCCTTCTCTTTTCTCTTCTTTCTTTCTCTTTCCCTCTCTTTCTCTCTCTACTATGTGGCCCACGCAGGGGTCAACTTTAAATATTGATAAAAAAAAAAGGTGAGGCTGTCTTTTGCAGCCTATCATGTTACGAATTTTGTTATCAAAATTACAGACACCCCAATAGTGCCGAAATGGCCCAAATTTCTCATGTCGCGCGAGCCTAATCCACGTCCCTCAAATATTACTGGTTTGAAGGTTGTGTAGGTGACAATCGTTACGACCCACTCGGAAGTAACTATCACTTTTTATTTATCCCTGTGACACATGAGACTCATGCAACCCATTTTTACTGTGGATTTCACTGAAAGATACAAAAGATCGTCGAACGGTAACTTCCAGTAACTACCGTGGTAACTCTGTAAATAGTAGGTCCCAAATCATTTTTAGGGATCCAGAAATCTTACCTCGAAGCTCTACCAAAAGTCCGCGTGAAGATCCAGCGAGATACCTTATTCAAGGTATCTCCCTTTTCAGTCTTCTCTCTTCCCTCTTCTCACTAAGTCCAACACTTAGATTATGTGGGTCTATTACTGGCCCATGTCTAAGTCCTTTCAATTCGGGTCATACTTAGGTTATGTGGGTCTATATTGGACCCATGCCTTAGACCCTCACGTACTTGGGTCATGCTTAGGTTATTTGGGCTTCTTATTAGTCCATTGCGCTTGGCAATTTGGGTTATAACATCCATACCTTAAGTCCCTATACATGAGGGTTGCAACTATTAGTTGCCAGTTGATTCTTTGTATATTGAGGGTCGTGTCTACGAATTTGAAAGATAGAATCTGATATTAACCACAGTTTCATGTGGTCACAACTATCATATATGAGCAATACTTTATACGATCGCGATCATGACCAACTGATTATTATTTTGATCAATCTTGATCATGATCGATTACGATCGACCATCGAATCATATAATTGTGATCATAGTCATCATGTTGATCAATCGTGATCATACCCTCGATATTGGAGTTTCCCTTGTGGGTCGGGTTATTATTCCCTTATAAAGGTTTGGACCTGAACCTCGAGATTGGAAATTCCTTTGAAGCTATTAGGTTCAATCAAACGATATGATCATCACATATAGATGAAATCATTAGCTTATGATTCAATCCAACGGTATGATCATCACATATGGATGAGATCATTGATTTATGGTTCGATTTGACGGTAGGATCATCATATAAGGATAAAATCATGGATTTGGGGTCAGAATGACCATCAGTTGTCCTTCATGTTTCGATCATGATGGATTTTGGATCTAAAACGAAGCCCATTATGATAATAATTCCCGAATTCTAAGAAATTCAATAATTCATACTAAGATAAGGCATTCCTATAATTAAAGATGCTAATTATTTTAATAATCAATCATCAAAAGATATAGATCCACTATCTGAATTTATCTTTGAGACAAGGTATCAAGAATTCGTCTTGAGGTTCATTCACGAGCTTCATGCACCTATAATGACCCATGAATATCAATCGGATGGGTTCAGCTTTCGGCGGAGAGGATCTTTCATCCGTCATCCCCTATTCCATATCACTCAGGTCTCCGAGGAGGACAGTATGCTACACATATATCCCCCAACACATTAATGCCGAAGATGATAATGCTGATGAAGACTTAGATTTTAGGAAAAAATTTATTCATTTTCAAAGATGTAATTATTTTAATTTTCTTTCGTAGCTTTTAATAAGAGCTATTCAGTATTTTGATTTAATTAACGGGGCATTGACTGTAAAGTTCACCATTTCAATAAAACCCTATCCTAACGAGGGGAAATTTGATGCAATTTATTTGTGCATTTATTTTCTACGCAAATTTGTTGTTTACAATGTGATCTATAAATTTTTTTTTTAAAAAAAAGGGTTTTTTAGTGGCCAGACTCAAAACCTTGGTCAAAGTTTGGGTACTGCTTCCCACATCCTGTTTCATTGAATTTTTCCCCTTTGACCACATTTTGGGTGGTGGATATCCAACCTTCTTAATTTTTTAAAATGGACCTGATCGTCGTTGGGCAAGTTTCCGTGGCACCTGAAATTTTGGAACCCATACCTGTATAACTGCATAATAGCAGAGAAGAATCCTCCTATGCATCCGAATTTTCAGAAGTTGAACCAACAACGTACCATTGTGGATCCCCCAATAGACTGCCTAAGTTAACTTGGATGGAGTTCCTCATGGGAACCCTGCTCAAAGTGGTTTTGGTGGTTTGCTAAGGATCAATGTCGTTTGACCATCATCGAGGTTGCATGACTGATCTACGGAGGTGGAAGCTAGTGGCTATTCGTCGGCCTTAATTGTGTTGTGCACAGTGTCTAGTTTGCTGGCAATAATTGAGGGTGATTCCATTAACTTTGCATGATGGGATATGGCAGGTAGCAGTGACTCCTGGAGGCTGGATGATATATTTGATCAGTTTGGGGATCTGTATGCTTTGGGTCCTATACTTTTAAACATAGTTGATGCAAGATAAACATTGACTAAGAAAGTGGTGGACCTTCGCCGAATACGTATTGGTCCCCTGTTTCTTGATTCTTAATATAGTAGCCTGTTTATCTATTGCTCTGTCTCGGGGTGTGTGTGTGTGCGTGTGTGTGTGTTTTGGTGTTGTCCCCTGACCAATACCCTGTTGGTCTCGGGTTCAGCCTTGTTTTTTGGAGCATGTAGTAATTTATTTTCCAATTTGGTAAAATTCCTTGATTAACAATAAAAAAGTGAGAACAAAAAAATTTTAAATGAGGTTAAATAGAAAAAAATTCATCCATACTGTAAAGACACCTCTAAAAATCTCATTGAATTCAAAACCACGACATTAACCATTATCAACATATCATAAAGAATACGTGATGGATCAAAGGGATCATTTTTTCAATTTGCATTCCAAGTTTGCCAAAGTTTCAAAAGTGTGGAGATTATATGAAAGCCTAAACTTGTTATAGGTTGCACCATTCTTTAGGTAAATTGTGACTCAAAGAAAATAAGGACGAGCCATAATTTCACCAAATTAAGCACCTAGAGAAAAAATACTGTAGTAATATCTTGCAAGGGATGAAGCTTGCAAGATACTGTAGCAATCATTTTTCTATATAGCGTATATGCAAAACATAGGATCATGTAGTAGGAGTTAAATGTACATAGATTTGTAGTGAGGATATTTTTGGTTATGTAATGTTTGATTACCTGATAAGAGAGTCCCAACCCTTGCTGAGGGGCTAAGCTTCCAATAATCTATAATCATAATCTTCATCTTCCTAACCCTAACATCTTTCACCAATGACTAAAATATTTAAATCTACTGCATATCAGAGCGCCACCCGTGCACTGACACATCATATGTTGCTGACATTAGCAGAAGACAACTATTTGGCTTGAGATGGTGTTGCGAAGATACTTTCCTGGCCACTGATCAAGTATCTCCTCCTAAAGCAAGGCCACCAAGAGAACATTCCTCTCCATAAAATGAGTTGGACCTTCCTATTACCTTACAAAAAGCACCCAGGCCATGTACCATCAATAAGTTTTTGTCGCATCAAACCCTTTCTACATCTTATATATCATTTCTTTCTTCATTAGACTCCATTATTATACTTCTAGTATCTCTGAAACCTTTTCTCAGCCACAATGGAAGGAAATTATGATCCAAGATATGAAAGAGTTGGAGCAGAATGCCACATGGGAAGTTGTGGAACTCCTATAAAGAAAGAAGACAGTTGGATGTAAATGGGTCTATACAGTCAAGTACAAACCAAATGGGTCCATTAAAAGGTACAAGCCCAAGCTAGTTGTAAAGGGGTTCACACAGACACAGGGAGTGGACTACCAAGAGACATTTGCGCCAGTTACAAAGTCAAAAGCCATCAGAGTGTTCCTCTCTTTGGTTGCATATAAAGATTGGCCTTTGTACAATTAGATGTGAAGAACGCCTTCCTACAGGGGTACTTGAAGGAGGAGGTGTACATCGATTTACCTCCAGGTTTCTCTATACAAGAGAAGGGTAAAGTGTATAGACTGAAAAGGCTATTTATGGGAAAACAATCCCTCAGAGCATGGTTTAAAAAATTCAATGATGCAGTGACATATTTTGGTTATCAGAGAAGCCACTATGATCATAGCTTGTTCATAAAGAGAGGACCTCTTCTCACGACCTTAGTTGCTTATGTGGATGGTATCATTGTCACCTAGTGATGTCATATGCAATCACATATGTGAGTATGCGATCACTATGCCATTTTATCATGGTAGTTAAGGCGGTTTGGCGAGGTCATGACGAAGAGGCTCGCTACGCCATGACGTGGCCATAGCGAAATCATGGCGAGACTATTTATTATTGTAATTTTAAAAAAATATTATTTTATCTATTAATTAGTAGTATTTTTTTTTTAATATATTTTTTGTATAAGAAAAAAAATATAGGAAGAAAAAAATTTAACTACTAAAGCATCGTACTTTCATTTTAATGTTGAGGATTTCATATTCTAGGAAGAAACAAATATCAATAAATATAAATAAAAAATGGAGCATCAACAAATTTGTAACATGGTAAGTATAAATAAATAAATATGAAATATTAACACATATACAATATTAAAAAATATGAAATATTAAGTACACATACGGTAGTGTCGCCGACGCTGAGGTTTCGGTGACGTTGGTGTTGGTAGCTGCTGTGATGAGAGAGAGAGAGAGAATCGAGGATTTTGTAACTTATAAGTTGAGGTTTTGTGACTTGTAAGTTAACTTTTATAATATATATATATATATATATATATATATATATATATATATATATATATTATAAAAATGTCATAACTTATAAGTATTATACGTTATTATCCAAAAAATATAATAGCGTGCATAGCGACGCCATAATGCTATTCCGTCATGGCGACGCTATGACGTCGCTATTTAGCCATCATGGCTATTTGGTTATATATGGCGTTTCCCATTGCCATTCGCCATGGCGAGGCCATAGTGAGGCTATAGCATGACCTTGACAACCATGCATTTTATATGTTTCTGTCACGTATGCCTTGATGGCATATGAGACAGAAATGTATATGTGATGGCATACTTCCCCAACGGTCATATTTATGACCGTTGGGGATTTTATTTTTCTTTTTTCTTTTTTAGGCCTCCCCCAAGCCTGTAAATGGGGGGTTTCTTTTCCTAATCCATACCACATCTATCCAAGGTATAATTTGTATCTCTTTGGTTTATTTTTAAGTTTTTAGTGCTCTCTCTCTCTCTCTCTCTTTCTTAAACCTTTAATCATAATTTCTTTTGCTCTATTTTACCTAAGTAAATAGTTTAGATGTTCAAGCTTCAATCTTCATTCTTCAAGCAAAGAGGGAGGAATCACTTCAAGAATCAAGAAACAAGAGTTATAATTAATTTCTAATTCCTTAAATTTTGTTTGATTGTTTTTCTTCCTTATTACACCTCATTTCTTTCATTTTTTTAGTGTGGTTGTTAATATCTACCACCTACTTCTTTAAATTACGTTATCATTATGTTTACGTCCTCGAATGACGCTCTTAAGCCGAAAAATACCGCCGATCCGGGTTGGAAATATGGACGTTACAAGAGTGTAACAAAAAAAAAAAAAGGTCCAATGTACCCTATGCGCCCATGTAAGCATGGGGGAATAGGGAGACACAGGCAACATCTTGCTTAGCAACTCGAATCGAATGCGAATGCATGTCCAAATGTTATGTCGGAGATTCGAAAAGAGATCTTGGAATGGATGGATAAGACTTCGAGGAGGAAATATAATGACGAAGTGATTTTACAAAAATACTATGATGTTGATGAAGATGAGGAAGAACATGAACATGATAAATCTACTCCCCCCACGGCTCGTACTGGAAGACCACCATCCCCTAAAAGAGCACGCAGTAAAAAGGGGAAGGGAATAGACAAATTCTTCTCCTGTAGACCACATCCCGATGATGTGATAGATGCTAGGGGTACCCAAACCACTATAGAAAATAGGTTTAAAGCTAAGGACCAATCCACCACTATTCAATACGTGGCTAAGTGGATGTACCAAGCCGGTATTGCATTCAATACCGTAAAGTTAAAGAACTTCCAAGTAATGGTTGAAGCTCTTGGACAATTTGGACCTGACCTAAAACCACTATCATATCATGAGATGAAGACATATGGGTGCTCACTAATGACCGACGGTTGGACCGATAGGGCCGGTAGGTCAATCATCAACTTTTTGGCAAATTGTCCTATCGGAACTATGTTCATTAAATCCGTAGAAGCTTCGGCCCATTCTCACACAGTCGAATATCTATTTTCTCTTATAGATGAGGTGATAAAAAAGGACATTGGTGTGCAATATGTTGTCCAAGTTGTCACAGACAATGCAACAAACTTAGTGGCCGCGGGTAGACTAATAATGGAACGAAGACCACACATATATTAGACCCCATGTGCGGGTCATTGCTTAGAATTAATCTTAAAAGACATAGGAAGAGTGCATATTCAAACCGTAGCTAAGAATAGGAAGGAAGTAGTGTATATATATAAGCATACACTTCTACTCCATCACATGCGTAAAACAATTGGGGGTAATTTGCAATGCCCTGCTATCACCCGTTTTGCTATGTCCTTCTTGACATTACAAAGCATGTATGCTAAAAAAGAACTTAGAAACTTTGTAACTTCCACCAATTGGAGGAACGAAGCTTGGTCAAAGAAGGCCGAAGGGAAGTGAGTGACACAAACCATCTTAACAAACTCTTTTTGGAATAATGTTGCCCAATCACTTAGAGACTCGCAACTAATCGTAGAAGTACTACGATTGGTTGATGGTGATGAGAAGCCTGCTATGGGCTATATCTATAGTTTTATGGAGAAAGCTATAGAAAAAATTAAATCTAATAATATGTACAAATCTCGTCTCTTTTAACCCATTATTGACATAGTTGAGAAGAGATGGGGTGTCCAAATGTCTAGCCCCTTGTATTCCGCCGCATTCTTTCTAAATCCCGCGATTTATTTCTCTTATCCGAACCGGGAGGCGGCGGAAGCAACACATATTAATGGTTTCTTTGACGTTTTAGAGAAGATGGTTCCGGACAAAGACGAGCAAGATCGGATTACCATTTTGACCGATACAAGAATGCTCAAGGGATGTTCGGAAGAGAAATTGTGGTTCGACAAAGAGAATCCAAAATACCTAGTAAGCATATTTATGATATATTTTTTATTCTATTTCATTTCCTCTAAATTAATAGTTTAATACTATAAATATATCTAATTAATACTAATGTTTGTAGCCTATTCGTGGTTGTCCTATGGAGTGGATTCGGTGATAAAATGTAAATTATTGAAGAAGATGACCATTAAGGTTCTTAGCCTTACATGTGTTGCCTCGGCTTGTGAACGGAATTGGAGCACATTTGAGATGGTAACTAGTTTATTTTTATTTCATTTTTAGTTTCATAATTTTAATTTAATTGTTGTTTAAATTTTAATAGATATTAATATTTATTAAATGTTTCTCTCAAATAGATACACACGAAGAAGCGGAACAAGCTTGTGCAAAAAAAGCTCAATGATTTGGCCTTTGTGCAATACCACCAAAAGCTACGGGATCGCTTCCTAAAAAATCGGGACACTATGATCCCATCTCTCTCAAGACTTGCCATCCGATTCTCCTCGGATGACGAATGCCTCCGATGAGTAAGTCTTTGCGGATGAGGATCTTACGTAGAAGCAAGTGGAAGAGGCCACTTTTAGACATGAGCTTCCTACCGGGAGGAGGAGAAGATCGACAAAGGGGAAAGGTAGCTCACGTTCACGCTTGCGTGAACAAGAAGAGGAAGAATAAGACGAGATACATGAAGAAGCACCCATAGACGATATAGATACCGTCTTAGTGAGATCGGATGATGAAGAAACTGAGGAAGAATAATATGTTGAAGAAGGAGACGATTCGGATGATGATGGCAATGCAAGCGATGATGATGGTGGAGGTGGAGGTGGAGATGTACCATTGTGGATTAGAAACCAATGTATAGAATTTTTGCTCGATATACAATACCGTTAGGACGTGACGACAATGGAAATGTACCATTGTGGGTTAGAACTTAGAATTTACTCTTTTCCTTCTTTTTTGTATGCTCCTATGTTCATTTTTATACTATTTTGTTTAACATTAATGAAATTTATATTTTTCCTTCTAACTTATGGGTTATATAGTTATATTATATACTTTTATTTCACATTCTAGACACTACAACATTAATAGAGTCCAAAATTAACACAAAACATATTATTGATCAATATGAGGAACTTTGAGAATTTTTTGAAAAATAAAAAAGATAAAACTTATGCCATGGCATAATGGCATATGTGAACCGCATATGCGATGGCCTTATGCCATCACATAGGGTCGCATATGCCATTTGACTACAATGTTGTCACCAGAGATGACAATGCAATGATACTCAAACTGAAGTGTTACTTAAGCGAGTATTTGATATTACAAACTTGGGTCCACTCAAGTATTTCTTGGGAATTGAAGTCGCCAAATCTAAAAGAGGGACAGTCCTATCCCAAAGAAATATATACTCGATGTGTTAAAGTATTCAGGGATGATGGGTTGCAGACCTGCAACTACTCCCATGGAACAAAATCATTGGATTAATGGAGAAAGAGGTGAACCACTCAAAGATATCAGAAGCTATCAACGACTTGTAGGCAAAATTATTTACGTCATCATGACTTGCTCTAACATAGTCTATGCAGTGAGTGTGATAAGTCAATATATACATGCTCCAAGGACTATACATCTAGATGCAGCCTACAAAATCCTGAGGTATCTGAAGGGCAGTCCATGAAGGGGATTATTTTACTCCAATCATGTACACCTTGATGTTGAGATTTTTACTAACTTATTTTGGGCATGTTCCCTAAGTGACAGGAGATTACCTCTGCTTATTGTACTTTTCTTGGTGGAAACCTAGTGGAAAAGCAAGAAACAACATGTTGTTTCAAATTCAAATGCTAAAGGCAAATATAGGGCTATGTCCCAGAGTGCACGTGAGGGAATGTGGCTACATTTCATCTTATTCGGTCTTGGTATTGATGTGAAATTTCATATGACCTTGTATAAAGATAATGAGGTCGCTCTACATATAGCGCAGAATCATGTCTATGATGAAAGAACAAAGCTTATTGAAGTGGAATGCCACTCATAAGGGAGAAGGTCTAGGGAATTAGTATAACTCAAGTCAGTACTGAGGATCAACTTGTCGATACTCACCAAAGATGTAGGAAAAAATCGGTTATATATATCACCACCAAGTTGGGGCATGATTGACATCTATGCTCCAATTTGAGGGGGAGTGTTGGTGTGTCCTAAACATTCTTAGTTAGTAGGTGTATGTGTCATGATTCTTTCAATAGCGGGTGTTTGTGAGCAATAATGTGTGAGTGTGACATTGTAAAGGGGTATACACTAATAAAAAATGGTATGAGAAAAACTCATAACCCTGCTATTCTTTCTCCATCTCTCTTCTTCTTCTTCCCCTTTTTCACCTACTAAACCCTAACCTAACTTTCATCCCAAAACCTTAATTATAGCATGGTGGCTAGATGTGTGTCGATGTGGGGAGCTTGATGAGGTGGTATTGGTTTTGGCTTGAAGGTTTAGATGTGGGACACAATGGGGTGTTATGATGGATGAGTGTGGGGACACAAGAGCCATATAACTTCCCAAGGTGGCTCCCGGGGGTAGTATCTCAAACTGGTACATTTCATGTTCTCCCGCCATTTAGGAGGGGTTGGTGACTTTACCTTAAATATTGGAGGGGAGCAATGGGGCTCCTCCCATACACATGGAGCCTCGAGTGCATGAAGGGTGCATCAATGGTTTCTTAGGCATGTAAGGGTGGCCCAAGGATGCTGCTACGATGGCAATGTCACCCAAGGAGGTATGTTGTGGAGCTATAAGCACTAGTGCATATGCAAACGGGTCAAGGTAAGACGTGTAACTAGGCTCAAGGACCGATGTGATGCGGCTAATATGGATTTGAGGGAGGCACTCGTAGGCTACGTGGGTTACTGTTGTGCACATTGGCATGAGGGCTGGATGTTTGAGATGTGTGTTGGTTGAGAGGGCCACACACGATGGTGGGCTTGGTTTGATATGGCGGCAAACCATGTTGGAATGGGACAACACGAGGCATATGGTGAAGCTTGAGGAGGCCACGCAAGGCACGAAGGTGCGTGCATCAATGTTCTTAAAGTCGCCTGGGGAGGCCGCCCGGGCAGTTCGGGCCCTCGGGCGCCCCGATTTAGGTCGGGGAGTCCCCCGTGCGGACTGGGTTTGGGGTGGCCTGTCACGGGGTAACTTTTTTCGACGCCCGTGCGGCGCCTCGCTGCCACTACAGCGAGGCCAGCCTAACTCAGATACCAGTTTTTCACGAAGCATAACCTAACACTAGTTATCACGCTCGTGCAACGTTTCACTGCCGCGCACAGCGAGACCAACTCATCCAACCATCACTCTGATACCACCCGCCTAGAGGACGGGAACTCCCGCATTGTGGTTGCCTTCACCCGAGATAAACCCTCTCAATGCATCGTGTCTACTCGTGACACGCATGCCAGCACCTCAGTGCCATTTGACCTGCTTAGCTTCACCCTGTGCAGTGCACTAGTCCCTCGCTTCAGACAGTGGCATGTATCTCTTCATGCCATTCAAGCCAACCATCGTGTGTGACCCATGCGACCAACACACTTGGAGTAGCATGCAACTCTTCATACTATCCAAACTAAGCATCGTGTGTGGCCCATGCGACCAACACACTTGGAGTAGCATGCAGCTCTTCATGCTATCTAAACCAAGCATCTCTTCATGCTATCTAAACCAAGCATCGTGTGTGGCCCGCGCGACCAGCACACGTCCGCATCAGGCCCTCAGTTAGTGCGCACTACTGCGTCCCACTTAGCCCTTGAGTGCCCTCGTGAGATCACCGACCCATGTGTACCACGACGTCGGCATGGGGCCACACGGAAACCTCACCCCAGGTGACACATGACATCGCCGCAGCGCCGCATTGCTACAGCGATGTTCTAGGCCCACCCCTAACCTAGAAAGCCCATGCGCTCGTCCCGCAATGCAGGGCCCCATGTGTGGGAGAATAGCTCCACAGCTCCCTTCCCCCAAGTATGGTCTAAACACTAACTTGAGCTAAACAGCAGAAGAACCTCAAACCCCTTGGTTTGACATACCACCATGGCACACGACCTCCTGCCCGTGGCACACCTGCAAAGGTGGTGTCTTGCCATTAATCATGGCACACGAACCTATGTCCGTGGCACCCAGTGCCATCCTCCAAGCTCACACGTCTTGTGAGGTCACGCATTAGCGTCACTTGCGATCGTGTCGCGTCCGCGTTGCGTCCACATCGCGAGGCCCTCATGGCCTCATGCCCACATAACACTGTGTCGCGACCATGTCGCAAGGCCCTCATGGCCTCATGTCGCGTGCCCTCATGGCACCACATGGCGTACCCTCGCGGCACCACATCACGTTTGAGTCATGACTGTGTCTCGTGCCCACTCGACACCATATTGGGTCCGTTATTGCACCCGGATGCCGCGTGCCCTCTTAGCACCGCATCGCTTGCCGTACAAGCTAGATGTCAAGTGCCTTCTTGGCACCACATCGCATGCCGTCATAGCACCGCCTCACGTGCCATGTAGCACTCGGACGTCGCGTGCCCCTATGCGGAGCACCGCACTACGTGCCCTATGGCATTAGGACGTCGCGTGCCCCTACGCGGAGCACCACACTACGTGCCTTATGGCATCAGGACGTCACGTGCCCTCTTGGCACCACGTCACGTGCCCCTACGCGAAGCACCGCATTCCAAGCCCTTCACGCGTCTAGTCACCATACTAGATCGCAGCTTAGTTCGGGTCACCAACGCATCATGCATAAGGGACACATGCACGCGTCGCAGGGCCACGTGCCTTTGCGTACACGCGCTACATAGCTAGCTACTAGGTCTGCCCACCTACCTGCTAGCCATACGCCTAGTTCAGAGGTGATCGTGCCGTCTTACTGGCACCAAGACCTGCATCAGTTCCTCGACTTTCGTCTTCACTTCATGCAATGTCCAAACAAGTACCTAGCCCCGAGGTTTAATACCTCCTCGCTAGCTCATCTTGGTTTCATCCATGTCTACGGATAAGGACTCCCCCCTTGGTCCTTCGCGTGGCTCCGCACCAACGCAATTCATCACTATGCCGCTTCGCGTGGCTCTGCACCCACACAGTTTATCACTATGCATGCACTAAGCATTAGTGATCGTAGCTCGCTCTAGTACCTCGACACCAAGTGTCTTCACCCAAGAGTTCGTCTAACACGCTTTGCCTACGGCTCAGCCTAGCTACAAGGCCCCCTCACCTTGCCTGCTAGTGAATCGATGCGCATCATTATGCACCAGGGTCGTGACCACGTCACATTCCGCCCCGTACTTGCTCTGGCGGCCGCCCCACCCCAGTCCCCAACTTTTTTCTCGGGAGTCATTACTTGGCAGATCTTAAAAGGGCCTTTGCACTCAGAAAATTGGCCCTTGCACTGACTTTAAAGAGAGACTTGGTATTTTAGGGGCATATGACATGTGAAGACCATTGATGGCGTCATATCAGATAACGGAGGTCGTGTTCACCCCGATAGTCCACACAATAGATCTTGAGATCATGGTACATCTATCAGACAATCAATTTTTTATTCCATGTGTCACAGATCCCTAGAAAATGGCCCTAAATTTACGTAATCACGTTTGAGCGTGATGTGTGTCATATGATTCAAGGTCCATTTTTTGGGGATCTCTGACACATGGAATCAAACACTGATTGTATGATTGGTGCGCCATGATCTCAAGATCTAGTGTGTGGGAGATTGGGTTAAAACAAGATCACTATCATCTGATTCGAAGCAATCAATGGTTTTCAAAGTGTCTCTAACATGAGCACAAACAGAGGTACCCAAGAAAATGTGGGTGTTCTTGGGTGCAATTAACACTACCCTAAGTTAGAAATTGGGGGCAAATAAGCAAATAACTCTTCTTGGGTGCAATTAACACAACACTAAGTTATAAATTGGGTGGGTGCAAATAATGCAAATAACCCACCCTAAGTTGTAGGGTGCAAATAACTTCACACGAAAAAAGGGTGCAGTGCAAATAACGTTAGCCTAAGTTAAAGATTACAACTTCCCCATACAAGGTCCTAAACCCCAAAACCCCTCTTGCCCTAAATCCACGCCCTTTCCACTCCTCAAGCGGCTGCGGCCCTTCGGCGATGGCTCTCCGACGACACTCCCAGACGACAACCCTCGGGCGACGGCGACATGTGAGTTTTTTTTTTTTCTAGTTCTTTTGTTTTTCTTCTTCCTCATTTTTTTTTTCTAGTTCTTTTGTTTTTCTTCTTCCTCATTTTTTTTTTCTTCTTCCTCTGTTTTTCTCCTTCTTCCTCAGTTTTTTGTTTTCTTCTTCCTCAGTTTTTGCTTTTTTCTTCTTTCTCAGGTTTTTTTTCTTCATTTTTTTTTCTTTTCTTCTTTTTCCTCTTTTGGTTTTATTTTCTTCCTCTATTCTTTTTTCTTTTCTTCTTCCCTTGGTTTTTTTTTCATCCTCGGTTTTGCCTCTGGTTTTTTTAATTGTTTGGGCTAAGATATGTTCCACTCCAGTGATGGGTTGCCACGTGGAAAATTTGAAGTTTTGAACCATCCAGTCTGCTGACTATAACATCAACCATTTTTTTTAAATTTTAATGGCTGATATTAAAGTTCATCGATCGAATGGTTTAGGTTTACATTCACTGATGCAATTATCTTGGTCCCCTCTTTGGGTTGTTCATTGTTGACTAAACTTTAGGGCTAATGTAATATATATATATATATATACACACACTTCGGGACCGCCCGGAACTTGTGGTGCCCTCCTAGGCGCCACACATTCTGATCGCCCGAAAATCCATACGACCGCCCAAACCGGCCCACCGACTTTAGGAACATTGGTATGCATGCATGACGTATGGGTCACGATGCGTTGTGATGGTAGGCCTTAGTGAAGAAGGGAACTATGTGAGGAGTTTCTGTCCTCTAAGTGGGTGGTATTAGAGTTGATGGTAGGTTAGGTCGGCCTTGTTGTATTGGCATCGAGTCACTGCATGGGCATGGCGGCCGCGTTAGGCTGTTCGCCTGTGACAGAACGTTGCCAATCTCGGAGGCACCAGAAACTATCAAAGCATAGTCCAAGGCAGGCATGGATAAGCTACTCTAAATAAGAACTTCATATTGCTTCTTTACAAAAAACAACTCTAAAGATGCTAGTGTCCATAACAATTTATCCAGAACAGTTCTAGCAATATAAACACTTTAAAGTTCTGCCAAGAGAGCCACAACTTTGATGACTTCCTCATCCTTAAGGTTTTGCTTTAACTTTAAATCTCATATACAGTTTCCTATATTATCTCTAGACATTGTTACATTAATACAACAATCCCTATTTTCAGCTACTCCAAAGACAAACTGAAGCTTTGGAATAAGCAGGAATCACCAAGCCACAAAGCCCCAAAATTCGACCCTAGCATCATCTCCCACTTGCATTTTGGTCAAGTTGTAGAACTTCCCAGCAATGCTCGGAAGCAGCTCCCCAAAATCCCAATGCATTACTAGGATCTGCAGGAATCACATGCCAACCATCACTTGACACGTCGTATGTTTGATAGTGCACCGAATGCCAAGATGCATTTTGCTCATTGCCTATTGTCCAAAAACATTAAAATGATTACACAACATTGCCTCATTCATTTCTTTAAGTCTCTTGATCTCGGATCTACCCCATTCCTCACTTTCGCAAAAAACACCTTAGTCTACCAGGTGGATGTTAAGTTCATCCTCAGCTCCCCTCAAAAGAAGTTCTCTTTCAATTCTTTCTATATGTTCTCTAACCAACACTAGGAATCTGACCATAGACATAGAAGAGGGGCATAGCTGAAAACACCAATTTGATAAAAGTTATTCTAGCCCAGACTCAACCCTTTCCAAGATAGGAACCCTCAAAGCCTTCTTGGGTCTTCCAATGCACAATGGGAGGCCAAGATACAGGGTTGATATTTTTCCTTATAGACATCCAACAACTCAGAAAATATCTCCTCTAATCTGACCCCAAATTTCGAACTTTTGGAAGTTAAGGCTCAAATTTCCATAGATTAATTGATATACAGTGTGTGTGTGTGTGTGTCTCTTTCTCTCTCTCTCTCTCTCTCTCTCTCTCTCTCTCTCTCTATATATATATATATATATATATATATATATATATATATATATATATATATATATATATATATATATAGGGAAATGGTTTTATAACTCGAGTCATGGGACATAAGCCCATGACTCAAGCTCCTATTTGCTGCATGTCACATCAGGTGATTTAAAAAGTCGAGCTACTGTGACATGCAACCAATGGTAGCTCGAGACATGGGATTATGTCCCATGACTCGAGTAAGAGGGTCATTACCCATATATATACATAAGCACTTTCCTTTGATTGCTGAGTTTTGTTTCCACCAAATGTTTATTAATTCTTTTACTATATCCGGCAAAGACTCCGACTCAAAATTTTAGAAGAGAAGGTTTGGACATTTCAAAAGTGCTTATGGCATATTTTCTAAAACAAAAGCCTTACCTAATTCCCATCTCCAACTTCAAATATTTAACTATCTGCAAAGGCACTGAAGAATAAAATCAACATATAGTTAAAACTCCTGTCATTACAAATGGCTCAACTTAACATCAGGCCAATTATATGGGGCAATAATGACTAATTAAAAAAAGGGGCAATAATCCATCGATCCATAGGCATAGAACACCATCCAAAAGAGTCACATTAAAAGTTTTTAAATTCCTGCAGGCGAGGGTCATTTCCTAGGTATAAGCCTCTTTCCAAGTAAGAGAAGTAGTAAATTTCCTCTAGGTTCCAACACTTTCCGACGGAAACATCCGACCAATTTCATTCCAAGATTAGCAATTATATAATAGTAATTCTATAAATTAAAAAAAACCAACAGCAGCCCCATCTCGCCTTCAAATTTTCCACTTTCCTCTTCTAGAACTAGATCTGAATCTTTCAAAGCTTTTTACAGGCCAGAGAGATCATTAAGTCAAAAGAAGTCCGAAACTTCTATCGATGACGAACGGTGCCCATTTCACAAAGCTTCTTCTTAGATAGCTTAATTTTTGAACTCATTACCCCCAAGATTAGTTTTTTGTGTTTTTCATAATTTACATAAAACCATAAAAATTATTTTATAACTATATATGCTCCAATAGTATTAGTTTCGATCACAGTCACTAGTTTCTCCAAAATTCACCCAAACAGGAAACTTTAGGCAAAATTGGAGAAATCACCGAAGTTTCATTAAGTTCAGCGAAATTAACGAAATTTCACGGAACCTAATAATCTTTATATATATATATATATATATATATATATATATATATATATATTTATTTATTTTTTTCTACTGCGAAATTTTCCGCAAACTTTTCTAATTATTCCCCAAATTTATCTCCGAAAATGAAATTTGCCACTATGATTTTGATAACAAAGAAATGGTCTTATTACTTTTTTTCCCATTATAATGACAACAATAATATTCTAAAAAGTAGGCGTTCATCGAATAATAAATTTATATAAGCAGGAGTTAAGTAAATTAGAAATAAAAAAAATAACCATTTCGGTAACCAGAAATATTAATTAGTCTGCGATACACACAATTTCTAGAAGTAAAAATGAAAAAAAAATAAATAAAAATAAATAGATAACGAAAAGAAAAAAAGGAGGACAAAAGAGGAGATAATAATCGGGAACTTGTCGTACGCACCGAAATGACGAGGAGAGCACGCAAGGGACTTCCTCGGCGAGTCCAGAGAAGAAGACTCCCAGTGGAGTTTCTAGAAGCTTCTGGAAGACAAGGTGCGTTTTCTTTGAAAGAGGTTTTGATCCGTCGGATTAGAGAAGGAGGAGGAGAGATGTTCGGATCGGGGAATAGGATTTGGGCGAGGAGACGGTTGAGAACGCTGTAGAGAGTTTCTTCAGGAAGATTTTCTTTGCTCTCAGGTTCAATTAGATGGATCGTTTCGGGGGTATTATCGTCCTTATCCGATACGCCGTTGAGTTTCTCATCGCCTTCCTCCATCGTTCTATCACTCACTGGTTGAGCTACCTGAAAGAGTGACAAATACATTTTAACTGAGAGACTTAATTGCCGCGAATTCGGTCTTCTATGGTGCGCGCAGTGCGCACGCGGCACGCGTCTCTAGTTTTGTTACACGTAAGCACACTGTATCTCAGTGGGACCCATTAACCGAAGGGTTCACAGATATTTTTGTTGTTGTTAAGTTGTTGGATTTAATGTATCAAAAATAGGCTGATTCCTATTCGTATCGGCGTTTCGGTTTTTTGCCAAACTGATTCGTATTGGTGTATCGGTTAATGAACTAAAATGTCTCACAATACGAGTTTACAGGACCCGTATAATGAACTAAAATCCAGCTTCGGAGGGGATGCCCTGAAGCATTTATTATATAATACCAACGCAGTCCCATTAAAATAATCCTCACGCTTCAGTGGGCTGGCCATGAAGTAGATTTATTCAGGAGGGAACGAGTTGACATGACTAAACACACTTCAGCACAAAGTAACTCGTATTTAGCCTGTATTAAAATCTTTTTGTCAGCTGAAAATACTCTCTATTTTTTAATAATTGAAATCAACAAAGACAGCTTTTTAATAAAAAGTTCATACTCTTAAGCACCAAATTGGTGATGAGGTCATAAATTTACTTTCACTTATTTTTATGCTCGTACTAATATTTGACCAATCGATTAGAACGCCATTGCCCAAGTGAGAAGCTTTCAGATGGTTGGGTCCTTACCCTTTCATTAAAATTAGGAATGTACTCGTATACAAAAGAGTATAAGAATATAAAAAACAAAGAACAAAAGATTGAATTCAAGATTGCCACAGTGGAAGCTTGGGCGTCGTTACAAATGTATTAAAATGAAATTGTAAATCCAACGACCAAGCCTAACAACCATCTTAATTAAACTTGATTCCTCAATTGGCTCCAACCTTTAACTTCCAAAAGGTTTAGATTCATGATATTCATATTCAATAAACATACTGAACATGTCATCAACAATGTGAACATGTCACCAACAATCTCCGTGCGCGAGAGCATTCTTTTTATGATTATTACTTTTGCCCTAAAAATTCAATAATTTCTTTCCTTCCATAGACAATTGATCACCGAGAAAGCTGCTTTTAACAATTCCGAGATAAATTGGCCACCTTTATAATCTCGTTTAGCTTGTTTAAAAAGGGTACACAGAATCGCGTTAAGAAAAAGCCAAGTATGTCTTCCCATAACCTCTCCCGTCTCTCTCATGTGACATTATTTCTATCAGGAACCAAAGTTCCATCGTTTTGCGCAATGGTTCCATAGCAAAACAATGAATGAAAGTATCTTTGTTTTATATCTATGAACTCTTGTGCCATGGTTTTATGAAAATCAATGAACCAAAGCACTATTGTTTCATGTTCGTCAACTCTTGCGCGATGGTTTCATGACAATCGATGAACCACAGTGATATTATCAGGACCGCCAACTCTTATGTTATAGTTTCATAAAATAATAAATTCCCTGAGCCACAATGTTATCGTTTCACCACGCGAACTCTTGTGCAATTGCGCTATGGTTTCATAGAATCCATGAACCAAAATGGCATTGTTTCACATCTGTCAACTTTTGTGTCATGGCTTCATAAAAATGTTTGAACTATAGGAGCCATTACTTGCACACGCTTTTCAAGTGGTTGTACCGAATTTAAAACAAAGACTTGTAAATTTGGCGACCTCTACTATGTGAAAACATCATATAAGTCGTTTGATTTGAAGGCCATGATTTAAAGATATCAATTGCAAAAGATTAGAATAAAATATAATTTTCATCATTTGATTAAATGAAGTCAAAGGCTATTATATAATTCAACAATTGACTATAATAGATCATACGTCAAGTATCGTATTTTGTTTCAATTTTATGTACCAGAGATCTATTGATCATGAACTTCAAATCAGACAGATCATGTTGCATTTTTTCATATCACAAGTCTCGGAAATACCTAGTCTTTCATTAAATTTGGTGCAATCACTTGAAAAACGTGTGCGAGTAATGACTCCCTTGATCTATTAACCTTAAGGGGTTAGGCGAGCAGGTACCTACTTTCAAAAGCAGGAGACCTGAGTTCGAATCACCTTCCCCTCTTGAGACCATCCTAAGAATTTATATCCTGTGCTAATCGGACATATGCTAAATTTGGGGTACATATGTGCCTCTGAAATTAGGTGAGTGCTCTAAGAGGCCCGAATATTTATGTTATAAAAATATATATATATATATTTGAAGTATTGTGCCATAGTCAAATCTATAAATTATTGTGCCATTGGGTTGCAATGTCGAATCTATGAACCATTGTGCCATTAGTTTGTAAACTCAAATTTATGGACCATTGTGTCATTGTTCAATTTATGAACCGTTGTGCCATTGGTTTATAAAAGTTAAATCTATGACCCATTGTGTCACTAAAATTTATGCACCATTGTGCCGTCAATTTATAAAAAGCAATGCTATTAACCATTGGGTCATGATTCATGAACAAATCTATGAATCATTGTGCCATCTGTCTAAAAAGTTAATCTATGAATCATGATGTAAAGGTCAAATTTATGCATCATTGTCTCATTTATTATAAAAAGTAAATCTATGAAACATTGTGCCATGGTCAAATTTATGAATCATTGTATCATTAGTTACAATTTGATTGCCGGTGTTCCATTGACATTGTCGCATTAAGAGCTGTAACGGTAAAACAAGTATATGATCAAAATATCGACTGTTGGGTGATTGTTTGATTGAGAACTGTAATCGCAATACAGAAAAAACCCTAGTCTTCTCTCTTACTGTGCATCACCAACAACAAAGGTAAATTAATATAAAAAATACTAAATCTTGTAAATAGATGAAAATACAAAGTAATGCATTCCAACAAAAATAATCTTCTCGCTCTTTAAAATGTATCACATGAAGGACTTTCGAAAATTGATTGAAATGCCAAATTATCATCTGGTACCTAAATTAGGGCTTTGAAATTGCCTTTTACTGTTAAATAGGGAAGTATCAAAAAAGGCTGTAATGCAAGGAAATTCACAAAACCTTCTAGGGTTAACTGAAATTGAAACCCACTAGTTCTAAATTTCTAATTTAGGAGTGAGAGATTTCAACGAGGGCTTCATCTGACCTGATCTCATATGGTTCAACATCGAAATCAACTTTCTTCTTCAATCCATTTTCTTAGCCATCATTAGCAATGTCAAGAGACATCATGTGCATTTTACCATGAAGCTTTGCATCTCTGGCCATGGTGATTGCACGTGAATTGCAGAGATGAGGGTTTTGAAGAAGATGGAGAACAAGTCAAAATTAGTTTTGTTTGCTTCATTCGGTTTAGGAAGAACTGAAGAAATAAGAAGAAAAGAGTTGATTTTAACTGTTTGTTGTAGCTAACACATCATTTACGAAGGCCAACGAGGGTAGAGCCTCGTACTCGATTTTGCGTAGCAGTAATGTGAAAACGTACATAACACATTTGAAGAAACGACCATCAAATAACACTTTACGGTCAATGACACGTGAGAAAGTAGCAAACGCGTAAGATAGTCAAATATATTGGTTTTACAAAAAAGTTAAATCTATAAACCATTGTGTCATAGTCAAATATATGAATCACTCTGTCATGGTCAAATCTATAAGGGCCTGTTTGGATAAAAACATGTAAAATGTAGGAAAGTAAATAATATTCCTATATTTTTCCATGGATACCTAAGTGGTAGGAAACCATGGGATTCCTTTGTTTCCCTTTGATTGTCGCTGTTTTGATAACCACATTGCTAGCTGAGAAAACGCTAGATTAATCAAATCACGTGTTTCAATACATATGCAGAAAATTGTAGGAAAATAACATATACTAATAAAAAAATAGCCATAATACTACAAGAGATCATCCAAACTAAAAAAACAGTTGCAATATCATAAAAATGATTAACAAAAATTACCAAAAAATTATATATGTATTAAGTTTTTTTTACTCTTTACATATCTTAGTGAATTGCTCTAGTGGTTGACTTAGTGTTTTGTGAAGGTTAGGTTTTAGGTTCAAACTTTGTTATGTGCAATAAATTGGTTATTTTCTTTAATTAATTATACTAGAGGATATACACCATATATGTGAGTATGTAGCTTTACAACATAGTGGAGCCCCTTGTGAGAGAAATCTCTCACCATCACCTAAATAGATGGAGGGGACCCTAAATAGGCCAAAATTGTAGGATTTAGTTAAAAAAATCAAAGAAGAAATATTTGTTATGAAAATAAATACCATAGAAAAGATTGTTTGCAAATTTTTGATAATTTTGGGTGATCAATATAATTTTGGATGAATGAGAATCCACTAATATAAATTAGGACCCCTAAAGCTTAGTAACAAATTTTTAAAAAGTTTGGATGGCCAATTGACCACCCAAGTCATAACGTGGCTCCGCCTCTGATGTGTGCCATATAGAATCAACATCTGACCGTTTGATAGGGGTGCCATGATCTTAAGATCTAGCTATCATGAAAAAGATTGAAAAAAAAATAATCTTCATCGTCTGATTCAAATTAGTCAATAGTTTTTCCTATATCCAAATAAGCCCTTAGGGTTTATGCATTTTCCTCTTTTCAAATACAAACATCCTTCAAATTGGATGATTGCAACATAACTAGTGCTTTATTATTATTTCGTGTTAAATGCAGTTAGGAAAAACTATTTCACTTGATTTTCACCTTTTTCTAACAAAAAATCTAAATTCTCCCTTAATTTTAAGGCATCATAATGAATTGACATAATTAGGGTTGTCAACAGGTCAGGTCGCGCCAAAGTTTTGATTGTGCAATGGGAAATTGGCATTTGCTTGACCTGACCTGATGGGTCAAGGGTATATGCCTGACATGATCCAACTAGATTAAAAATCGCCTATTTTCTTTGATTTTATATATGAAATATTAGGTCGGGTCAGATGCTTCAAGCCCCGACACCTATTGTGTCAACTCATGAAATGCTAAAAACACACAACTAACGACTTTAATTGACAAAAAAATTGTTGATCTAGAGTGAGCTGTTGAAAATTCTTGGACCAAGAGTTGTATTACCATCTTTAATACCTTTTTTAACCCTTTGTAAATGGTTATATTAGAGCCCAGGCACAAAATTGGTAAGACTGTATTTATTTTATTTTATTTGACGGACCCCAAATAGATGAGATAAGGCTATGATGATAATGATAATATTTATTTTATATATTATTTAAATTAGAGTTTAGGGACAAATCAAGTGCGACGCGGATGTGCATATGGTCAATGTAAGACCATAAAAAATTAGAAGTAATCTAAATCACTGTTGATGACAATGATCCATGGTTGTTAAAATGAATAGGATTTGGGTGCCACATGGCAGCCCAGAATGGAACTGTCATAATCTCTACGACGTCGTCCTATATATATATATATATATATATATATATATATATATATATATATTTATATTTATATTTATATGGGAGTCGGGAAGGTACTCCAGGTGGAGTACTCTCACTGTACTCCAACATCCACATGGAGGAGGTCCACGTGGCAGCCAAAGCATATTTTGGGTGCTACGTGGACCAAGGTTGCATTCTTTAGATCATTTCTAAAAATGAAAAATCTAAAACACCATCTCCACAATGTATTTTTTGAGTCGTAAAATCTAGATCCTTGAATCACAATCAAACTTTGACTTTTAATTTTAAAACTCAGCTCTGAGTTCAATTTTTTGAAAAAAATGAAGCTCTATTTCGCACCAAAGTAGTATTTGAGTGGCCAAATGAACTTCCCTATAAATATTGGAGTATGGTGAGGGTACTCCATCTGGATACCTTCCCCTTCTCTCTCTCTCTCTCTCTCTATATATATATATATATGTGTGTGTGTGTGTGTGTGTGTGTGTAAAGGAAATAATTATATGACTCGAGTTATCAGACATAAGCTCATGACTCGATCACCTCTTGGCTGCATGTCACATCAGGTGACTTAAAAAGTTAACCTGATGTGACATGCGGCCAATGGTTACTAGTCATGGATTATATTTCATGACTTGAGTGAGAGGATCATTACCTATATATATATATATATATATATATATATATATATCAAATTAGTCGAGGGCACTTATAGTTTGACTTTTTCAAAAGACAGTTAGTAATGTGGACCAATCAAGATTTGACTAATAGAATAGTCTCTTGTTACTCTAGTTTGCAAAATGGGTACACCATCATTTAGGGAGTTCCACGTGACACTCAAAAGACTGTTTTGGTGCTACATGAATCCCCAACAAGGTGTATAGATTAATGTAAAAAAATTCAAAACTGAATTTTAATTTAAACGTTAAATTTTGATTGTGATTCATCGTCCAAATTCTAGTCCTCCAAATATACATGGTGCATATATTGTTTTGATTATTTTCTTTTAAACAATCTTAATAGTACTTACTACCTTGCTCTAAGTGAAACACAAAACATGTTTTGGCTCCATGTTTGCCATATGGAGTTCTCCATTTGCCGAGCTAGATTCTATACACATGACACATAGGTAAATGGATGGTTGAAAACAGGTTTATTGTCACAACTTGATTCCTTAATGCTAAAATCATATCATAGAAACCTTTATTGTTTAATTTTTTAATACATAATCTATAGAATAGCCCTTTGCACCATGTACCCATATTTTGGGTGCCATTTCTCATAGTTTTTCAGGACTAGTCTAGGCTTCTCTTTCTTTCTCTCTTCTTCTATCTCTATATATAATTTATCTTTATTAAGTTTTAATGTCAAGTGAGGTTGTGTTGGCATTGCTCTTTGGAAGAGTAGAAAACAACAGTTGTTGCTCTTTGTTGTTGCAAATGAATATGAGCAAAGAGAAGGATTAGAGGAAGAAAAATGGGGAGGCTGCTCTTTGAAACATGAAATACATCATCTTTAAAAGTGCATGAAAAATCATGCTCTTTTTCTTCATGCTCTTTTAAAGAGGATGTTTTTCATGTTTTAAAGAACAACCTCCCTTTAATATTCTTGTAGAAAATCTAAATAGAGAAGAAACTAAGAAGAAGATGAGAGAGAGAATAGATGTTGCACGAGAGGCTAACGTTATCTCATTAATCTTTATGTATTTAAAAAGACTTCCGTTTACACATAAAGATAAACATAATATCTAAGAATCTTAATCTTAACAAACTTATGTTAAGATCTTAATCCTAATCTCATAATCTCTAAGAATCCTAATCTAACAACTTTATTTTAAGATCTTAATCCTAATCTTAAACTTCGGTTACACATATGCATAACTCTCTAAATTGGTTAATAGAAAATGAGCCTTTAGATCTTCGTGATGATAATGCCGAAAAACGCTTCGATAGTGCTTGTTGGTGTTTTTTGTGATTGCACCCTCTTGATGATGAAATGTTCTATAGGAGAATCCCTCTTGTGAAGTCCATTACGGTCGCATCCCGCTTATCTTGGAGTCTGTCGGAACTGGTGGCCCACTAGATTAGGTCTGTCATGATGTCTCCCAAAAGCAATTGAAGACGAATCATACGACACAAATCTCTTTAAAGAGATCTTAAACAAAGATGATGAGGTCGTGAGGCTATGATGAGAGTTTATTGGAGGTATAAACTCTAAAAACTATTTTAGCAAAAATAGAAAAAAGAAAAAAATAAAGAGTGGATCGATGAAGGTGTGAGCTATTACACGAGAGGCTACATTATGAAAATCTTAATGTTATCTTAATAATCTTTGTGTCTTTAAATAGACTTAGCTTCCTTTTATATATATAATGAAGATTTTGAGTAATTTCTAAACAACCTTAAAGTTTCTCCATTACTTTTTCCAATCTTTCTCTCTCGCCACATTTCTTTGCAATAAAAAAAAGCAGCTGCTCTTTTCTACTCTCCCAAAGAGCAATGCCAAACACAGTTTGAGTCAATATAGTATTACAATTTACGAAATAAACTAGATACCTAAGGTTTCTTGTTCGTTCGAATAGTCCCTATCGTTTTTTCTCTAAATAGTCCCTGTGGTTTTTCCTCTAAACTGTGCTCCTTATTAAATTATAATCAAACAATATCAACCAGCCCCAAAAGAAAATTCCAAATTCGATAGAGGGAGTTTTAGTAGAAAAGGTAAGAGCACGTACCCAATAAAAAAAATTGTGACGAGGTTATATAGCAGTTTGCTATCATATAGGCTAGGAACTAAACAACATTAGAACTTAACATTAGGAGTTAATTAAAAGGAAATTTCTCCAAAATAGAAAATTCAGTGTTCTTTTGGATCTTATAAACGTATTTCCCTCATCATCAAGAGGGATTCTTCTATAGAACATTTCATCATCAAGAGGGTACAATCCCGAGCCATCCATTCAATGCAGAGAAATGTGATCAACACACTAATACACCATATGTTTTCTCCATATATTTTCCCCCAAAACTCTATCCTTTTTTTGGGACATTTCAAGTTTCAATGAGATGAACCGAGGGCCTAAAATACCAGTTCAAGCTTTGATCCACTAACAGAAATGGGCCAGAAAAAAGAAGAAGAAGAAAGAATTTCATACATGAAATAGAAGAAAAAAACTTATAGTGCATCCATAATTGAGATTTGATTCCTCTTTCCCTTATTCTTCTTTCATGCTCTTCATGTGTGTGGAATACCTTCAACTCAAAATGAAGTACAGGTTTAGGCACTCCAACCCTTTCTTGGTTACAGTTTAGCTGTAAATACCAAAAACATAAAACAGAAACATTTCATTTTAAAGGTAGCCCATTAAAAAAAAGAAAAAAGAAAAAGTGAGTTACAAGCATCACTGGGACAGCATCCCAAGAATCAACCCTAGCACAACGTGCCTTTGGAGTACCATTTGCCACTGCAAAAGCCAATTGGCACCCTTCCCGTAGGGGTGTTCTAGAAAAACATTTAAAATTAAATATTCGGCCTCTATTTTGTAGTGTGAAAGTGAATATTTTCAACTCAACTGTACTTTTTTCAAGGCATTCACCATGGTGATTATAATGCTTTTTTGCTTTTTAGTGGTCTTTTATCGACCTTGCGCACAGCTAAATGGCTAGACATATGTTTTGGTGTCACGTGATCCACCCAACTGGCGTTATCACAAGGTTGAAATATGGGACGCTTTCTTAGGCTCATATATATATATATATATATATATATATATAGAATGAGGCCTTGCCATATTTTCAAGAGTGTAGCATGGGGTGCTACACTCGAGCCAGTTGGGTGCTATGTGGCACCCAACTTGAGGATTGGGTGCAAAGTTCGCATGAACAACGTTGATCAACGACCATCCTAAAAAGTAATTTTTCAATATTGATTTTTTGAGTAAAGGGCAAAAAAATTTCGTAGGAAATTTTTTGGGTGAAAACTCTATATCTTTAACCTGTAGAATGAAGGGAAAAAAAGTCGATTTATTTTCAACCCTAGAGAATGTGGTGAACCCTTAGAAGATGTGTAACTTGCGCTCATGTGCCATGTGGCATGTGATTGAGATAGAGGCCCGGGACTATACAAATAGTCCATGAGGCTACATTCAAGCAAGTTCCATGTGCACATGCTAAGGTTGATCAACGACCATCCAACAAAAAATTAGAAAGGCTGATTTTTCACCGTTGATTTTTTTATCAAAGATTCAATGAATTTTTTTTTAGGTGGAACCCATATCTTTGACCTATGAAATGAAAGGAAAAAAAGTTTATGTACGTATTTAAAACCATAAGAGATGTGATAAACCCTTAGAGGATGTAACTCATGATCTTGTGGCATACGATCTAGCAATCTAGATATGCATTTCACTCTACACTCAATTGTACTCTCATTCTCATTTATAATCTACTTCTATTGTAACAACATATTAACCTCAAGGGGTTTGGCGTAATGGCCAGGTATATAATCTTCTATTGTAACAACATATTAACCTTAAGGGGTTTGGCGTGATGGCAGTTACCCGCATCAGGAAGTAGAGATCTGAGTTTGATTCTCCCCCTTAAGGCCATCCTAGGGATTTATATTCCTTAATACTGATCAGACATGTGTTAACTACGGGTGCACATGTGCCTCTAGGATTAGTCGGGTGCTCTAAGAAGCCTTGACAACTAGATTATAACAAAAAATAAATAAATAAACAAAGGGTAGCGTTATTTATACCGGTCAAACTTGTGAAGAACACACACATTTCCAACATTAAACACCGTTGACTTTTGTGAATCAGAATATTAAGATCGTTATTTGTCCCAATCTTCAACACAATAGTTTTGAAGATCATGGCACACCAATCATACGGTCAGATCTTAGTTTCACATGACACACACTCCAAACATGACCATGATCTTGGGTATGCCCATGATCATAGTCACGTTTGGGGAAATGTGCCATGCGGAATCAATATCTGACTGTCGGATAGGTGCGCCATGATATGAAGATCTATTGTGGAAGATTGGAACGAAAAACATTTTCCATTGCCTGATTCGAGGAAGTCAACGGCCTTTTAAGGTTGAAATGTGTGTATTCTAGCAACATAGTGAACCAATTATGGAGGAGTACTTACTCAAAATTCATTAGCTCAGCTCTATTATATCAATCGTGCTCTTTGCCATTCCAATCTGGTCTTCCTAAGGTGAACTCCAAGCAAGGATTTTCAAGGTCCAATTGAGTGCTTGCTAAACCTCTCGATTGGGAAGAACTGTTTTCCTGTTACAATTCAAACATTTCATCATATTATACTAAATTGGTTCATTTACATATTTTTGTAACACACAATTATTAAGGCATGATAAATCATTGACATTGAGCATTGCAAGCGAGCCGCGTGAACTTGTGACATGCACATTCTTCCATGCACTTCGAAGTCCGCAACCATCTAAAAGCTCCATGCGTCTCGTGGTTTCATGGACTTCACTCATTGTCTTTCGGGAGCATGCCACTCACTATCGTCAAAATCTTAAGGGAATAGATGATGTGGAAGATATCGTTATGATATTATATATATTTTTATTTATGAAACCGAAGATCTTGATGTCCCGCGATCTTGCACAATATCAATTGGGTTACAACTATAATAAGAAAAACCATATACAACGGATCACTGCCTGATGCCTGTATAAACTAGTATGAACAATTACATACCGAATGTATAAGCATGGATCAAAATTCCAGGCCAAATCCATACGTATCGTCCGATATATATCGGTTTTGGAGGTCATCAGGTTCGATACATTGAATGTATCTGCTCATATATATTGGTATGTATTGATCGATACACACTAATATATCGACTGATACGTATCGGTTTTGGAGCTGATTGATACATGCTGGAAGAATGAGATTTTGATCCTTGTGATAAGTACATCATTAATTTTTTTTTTTTTTTAATGTTTTTTAATCATTAAGCAGGGTTTAGGGGTACATCATTATATATGCCTGCAGTCATTCATATGAGGTTGCATGCATGTAACTCAAGTTTAATGTATGTAACATATAGTAAAGTGTAGGTGAGTACCTCAATTGGGTGTCCAGATCTTCTTTGAGAAG
The DNA here is from genome assembly GCA_021018995.1 of Chloranthus sessilifolius. NCBI lineage: Eukaryota > Viridiplantae > Streptophyta > Magnoliopsida > Chloranthales > Chloranthaceae > Chloranthus > Chloranthus sessilifolius. The sequence continues at coordinate 154,565,555 of CM037586.1, read as the reverse complement.
AGAAATTTGCTGGTCTTAGCCCATTCATGTCATTTGGGTTAGTTTGTAGCCAAGCTCCTCTACTGAAAATGTTTATAAATAGAGTAATCTTGTCATGCAAAATTGATAAAAGTTAAAAGGACAGCTCGTAACAACATGCACAAGAGTAGTGAACTTTTCTAAATCAATTTCAAAATAAGGGCTCCATCCTGCTATATACTAGAATAATTTATATAATTGAATAATAAGGAACCAATGTCGGCGTAGATGCCTCTTTGCTTCATAGTTCCATGAGCAGTTTACGTTAATAGATTTCAGGGCTGAACAGTTGAGATATGTCAATGCCGTTTTCTTATGGAACACTATTATAAATGCTGGATCTCCTTCATTTTTAATGCATCTATACATTAGAAAATGCTTATGACACCCTCATAATTGTTTTGCCTGGGCGTTGGGGTGGAATGCTAGATTACGTGCCACATGGCACGTGTTCGGAAATTAGCCCACATCCTCTGAGGATTCCCGTGTACCTCTAGGGTTTTTATATATTTTTTTACTTGGACAAGCATGCCCGTCATTTCAGGGGTCAACCAAAAATGTTGGCATCCAAATTTTTTGCCACTGACTGCAAAATTTTTTATTTGTTGGACATTTATTGCTCATTCGTGTGCATGTACCGCCCTCAACTGATTCGTATACAGTCCTAAGCTGAGTTTGAACCCTTACTTTTGGTTGTATATTTATATATATATATATACCAATAAATTGGTGAGAAAATGATGAGAAACGTATCCTAGAGCAGTGGCAACAAAAGAAAGGAGTCATGTTTTGAATTCGGATCCACTGTGCCTCTCAAGATATGAACGTGGGTTTGGAATTTGTACTATAAGCCATATGAATACCGTTCTGATTCGTAAATGGATCTTGAAATTGGGTGAGGAGCAGAACTCTCTTTGGGGCTCCTTGCTCTGCTATAAATACAAGGATAGGGGAAGGGGTTGGGAGCTGGATTGCAAGGGCTTGCAGAAAGGGGTCATTGCCCAATTACCAGCTTTCAACAGGGGGATTAGATATATTAGGAATTCTACCCACACTACGAATTCTTTATCACAATGAATGCAGATAAATAAGAAGATTCAAGCAAACAATCAATCACACACACACAACACAAAGATTTACGTGATTCATCCAATCGAGGACTACGTCTATGAGAGTATATGCACTATTTTATGAACGTTTATAACGCACACATTTTCTTTTCTTTTCTTTAGTGCACTCTCAATCAAGATCAAATACGATCTTACACAGCCAACACGCTGTAAAAACAAGGACGCAGCCCTTCAAATAACAGAGAAGAGATCTGCCGGAATATATAACGATTTTGAAACAAAAACGGCTTCAATCAGATCTTCAATCCCTAAGCAATTCTTCAATACTTTTTCTTTTTAAGTATTCTCACCAGTTTTTTTCTCATAAATACTTTCTCCAACAATGCATGGAACCCCTAGAGAAACCTTATGCAAATAGGCTCCAACACTTTTGGAAACTTGACCCAAGAAATCTTCTAAACTTGCAAAGTATTTAAAACACTTCTCCTAATAAGCACCAAACCACATTAGGAAAAATTTGGCTAAAGCAATATTTCAAAATAGCCAAATATTCAAACCTGCGGATCTGAATCTACCCAGACATCAATCGATTGATTCATGTGGTTGGGATTAAACTTTATTCAATAATTTTCAGCAAGGTTTCATCCCCAACTACGTCACTGCCCTAACGGGCATCAGCATCTTCGACAAGTGTTAATCAAGTTTAGGCAATGCCTAAACTTATTCTGTGTAACCAGTTTAATCAACATGTTTACTGCATTCACTTTGATATGTGCAAGTGTTAACGGGACCATGTCTTTAAACTTTTCAGGACGTTTCTTCGTCCTAACTGACCTTCTCAAGGCAGCCTGAATCGGTACCTGGGACTGCAAGTCTTGAGAAATGGTGTCATCATGCTTTATCTCAGAGTCTTCATTATCTTTCTCATCTTACTCATGTCTTTCAACATCAACTTGTACTTGAGGCTCATCAGATGACTGAGATTTATTTTCTATCTTTTTCATCGAAAACTCATATTCGTTGAAAGTAACGTATTTTGCAACTATCACTTTGTGAGATTGTGTATCCCACAAACGATAACCCTTGACTCCTTCGTCATAGCCAATCAAGACACACTTTTTAAATTTTGGATCCAACTTGGATCTTTTATGTCCCTGAAGTAATGCATAAGCCGCACATCCGAACTCTCAAGTGAGGGTAACTCTCGTGTCTTTCATACCAAACCTCATCTGTAATTTTCGAGTTTAATGCTGCTGAAGGTGATTGGTTGACCAAGTAACATGTCGTGTTCATTACCTCTGCCCAGAACTCATGACTCAAGTCGGAATGGTTCAACATACACCGTGCTTTTTCTAATAGTGTTCTGTTCATCCTCTCTACTACACCATTTTGCTGAGAATTTTCGAGAACTGTTAAGTGCCTAACAATCCCTTGATTTTTACAGTAAGCCTTAAACTCTGATGACAAGTATTCCCCACCATTATCTGATCTGAGAATCTTTACCTTTCTAGCTGTATGCTTTTCAACCATACTCTGTCACTGCCTAAATTTCTAAAACACATCCGATTTATTTTTAATCGGATACACCCAAAATTTTCTGGAGTAGTTATCTATGAATGACACAAAGTAGTTAGATCCACCTACTTAAGTGACTTTAGCCGGTCCCCATATATCAGAATGTATATAATCAATCAGCCCTTTCGAAGTATATTTTTCAGTGGAGAAACTGACTTTCTTCTGCTTCCCGAAGATATAATCTTCACAAAAATTTAGTTTACAAGTTTAAATTTCAGAAATTGGCTTATTCTTTATGAGCTCTTTCAGTCCACGTTCACTCATGTGACCAAGCCTCTTGTGTCACAAATTTGAAAGATCATTAGAATCTTTTGTAGCTACAACACTACTGCCGCTAATTGTGTTGCCTACTAAAGTATACAGATTTTTCATCTTTTCACCTTTCATCAAGGTCATAGCACCACATACAACCTTTAATTTGCAAATTCTAGGATGATTCGACATCCTATCTCATTCAATGACTCCAACGAGATCAGATTTTTCTTCAGATCAGGCACATACCTAACTTTAGTAAGAGTGTAGACACAACCATCAAACATCTTGATTCTGGTCGAACTGATACCCACTGCTTCACATACACTGTCATTCTCCATCAAAATTGTCCCACCATTGGTTATCTTGTATTAGTCAAACCAATCCCTGTACAGACACATGTGATACGATGTCCTTAAATATACGATCCATCTATTATCAAATTGACTGGAACTTAACAATGCACACAATAGGTCTTCACCGGAATCTGACTTAGTAACACTAACCTGTTGCGAAGTCCCTTCATCACCCTTATTATTATTCAATCTCTGCTTGTAATATTTGCGAATATGTCTAGATTACTTACAGAAATAACAGATAATATCCATTCTTTCACCTCTAGATTTGGACTTGCTATTTCCTCTCGTTGATTTATTATCCCCTCTGGATTTGTCTCTTTTGCGATCATGATTCCAACCCATTTCGCTCAAGAGACTAACCCCTTCGGAGTTAGATTCGGGCTATTTTCTCAATTCGTCGGAAAGAAGTGCAACAATTACTTCTTCGACGATAATAATATCTTTATCATAAATTAATGTGGTAATAAGGTGCTCATAAGATGCAGGCAATGAGGTAAGCAAGAGAAGTGTGTGATCTTCTTCTTCGAGTTTTACTTCAATGCTTAATAGTTCACTAACTATTTTATTAAACGAATTCAAATGGTTATGAATACGTATACCAGCCTTCATACGAAGGGTGTAGAATTGCTCCTTCATGAAGAGCCTGTTGGATAAAGATTTTGTCATGTAGAGAGATTCCATCTTCTTCCACAGATCTACGATCGTCTTTTGTGAAGAACATTGTGTAGAACTTCATCGGACAAGCACAATCGGATAACGCTTACGACTCTTTTATCAATAGAGTTTCACTCTTCATCGAACATTTCTGCGTTCTTTCCCATCTCCTTACTAAGTAGAGCATCATTAATGCCTTGTTGGATAAGAAGATCTGTGACCATGACTTGCCACAAAGCGAAGTTATTCTTTCTCGAAAACTTTTCCACCTCGAATCGTGCATTCAAGACCTTCAGTGCCATTGTAGCGTAAATCTCGCTTTGATACCACTTGTTAACTTTGATATCACTTGGTAGATCTGATACAACTTATTAGCTTTGATACCACTTGTTAGGAATTCTACCCATACTACGAACTCTCTATCGCGATGAATGTGGATAAATAAGAAGATTCAAGTAAAAAATTAATCACACACACAACACAAAGATTTATGTGGTTCACCCAATTGAGGGCTACGCCCATGAGAGTATATACACTATTTTATGAACGTTTACAATGCACACGCTCTCTTCTCTTTAGCGCATTCCCAATGAAGATCAAATACGATCTTACACAGTCAACACACTGTAAAAATAAGGACGCAGTCCTTCAAATAACATAGAAGAGATCTACTGAAATATATAATGATTCGACACAAGAATGGCTTCAAACGGATCTTCAATCCTCAAGCAATTCTTCAATACTTTTTCTCTCTAAGTATTCTCACCAATTTTTTTCTCATGAAAACTTTCTCCAATAATGCATGGAACCCCTAGAGAAACCTTCTGCAAATAGGCTCCAACACTTTTGGAAACTTGACCCAAGAAATCTTCTAAACTTGTCAAGTATTCAAAATATTTCTCCTAATAAGCTCCAAACCACATTAGGAAAAATTTGGCTAAAGCAATATTCCAAAATAGCCAAATATTCAAACCTGTGGATTTGAATCCGCCCAGACGTCAATCGATTGATTCATGTGGTTGGGATTAAACCTTATTCAACAAGATATGCATTTGGTAATGGTTCATCTATAAAATTTTGGGGGCACAATTGGGCCACCCCGCAGTCTTTCAAATCGTTGTATCCCTCTCTCTATATTCTTAGTAGGAAGAAAAATGCTAAGATAGCAGATTGTTCTACCAAATCGAGGGTCAGTCTAAGCTGGGGCTTGGCTATCAGACGTGATTTAAGAGGGGAGGAGAGTAAATTCCTATCTTGCCGAGCTGATGGAGGTTCTCTTCCCTATGCAGCAGGGAGTGTCCGTTGAAGGCAAAAGAATGTGTCAGTTCAAATCGGATGGCAAGTTTTCCATCAAGTCAGCTTATTGGTCTCTGTAGCGAATGCCTTCAATCATCATGCCATGAAATGGTGTGTGGAAGGTGAAGGAACCTCCTAGAAATATAATTTTTGCATGGTGTCCCCCCCCCAGAATCGTGTGAAGACGATTGACACCTTAACCGGGAGCGGTATTGTTATCCCAAATAGATGGATTATGCGGAATCGACATTTCACCTGCTTATTCACTATCCAGGGATGGCGTCGTACATTTGGAATGCATTTTGGATTGACTGGGGGATCCTAGGGTGCATGCTGAAATCCTGTGGGGACGTGGTTGTTAAGTTCTCCGTTCCGCCGATTGCCATTTTCTGGGGTGTTTGGAGAGAACACAAATCTAGAGTTTTTGAGGGGATTTTAAAAATAAAAGTTAGAGAACGAATTTTTACCAAACAATGCCTAGTTACAGAAGATATTGTTACCCACATCCTAATTAGGAAAGAAAATACTCTATCCCTTCTTCTCCATGATTCGCTGCAAAAAACAACTACTAGAGAGAGAGAGAGAGAGAGAGAGAGAGAGAGAGAGAGAGAGAGAGAGAGACAAGGCACTAAATCTCATGGTGTCAAATTTGACACAAAACCTAAGCTCGACCTTCTCTGATAAATTTTGGAATCCATCTTAAAACCAATTGGCTATGAGTGGAAGGGCTCAGAATATTATAAGGGGAGAGACAAGGCTATAATTTACCCAATGTGTGACTAAACTTCAACACGCCCTCACACGACGTGCAGTGGAGAAAGGCATGCTCAGATACAATGATAAATTTGGGTATCCATCTCAAAACCAATTGGCTAAGAGTGGAGGGGCCCAGGATATTATAAAGGAAGAGACAAGGCTATAATTTACCCAATGTGGGACTAAACTTCAACATTCTCTCTCCCCCAATCCTAAATCTTGAATTTAAATCTCTGCATCACAGATGTAACTCAAAAACTCAATCGTTTGAAGGGAAATGATCTCTACACCCCCCTTGATGGCATTCACTGCCAAGTGGTTGAAGATAAAGTTCAAGCAATTGTAGTATAATGGAAAGACCAAAGTGAGGTAGTTGAATGCAAGTTGCCTATTTTGGGCTTCTTAAGAGACAATTGCCTCGCACACCACCTCCTTCCTGACACAATTTTGTTCCATCTCATTCTCAAAATTGTGTCTACGTAAAATCAATGGCATAATACGAGGCCCTTATTGCAATGAGACACATTTCAGAGCCGTGATCAACAAGTGTAATGGCTTGGACAACAATAGGGAGCACAAATTCACCAACTCCTCCTGTTGGAGGTCTCTCAGAGACACTTCTGGCAAAAGTAGGTCTCCTGCTTTAATATTTTACTGATTCTAGCCATGATTTTACTAATCTTCATGGGTGCCTATTTATAAGCCAAGTTACCAGTGAAGATTTCTAATCAAACCAAACTGCTAGCCTAATCTAATCTAATCTTAATCTGACTCAAAATTTTAAAGATAACTTAATAGAATCCTAATTACTTTAAACTATCAAGTCCTAAATATTCTTTAACATTCTTGTAATTCCATGGTCCTTTGAAGAAAAAAAGTGCGATTGACTACTAAAAAGAAGATAAGAATTTGAGTATCATAACAATATTGCTGATAAATAGCTGAGCATGTCTGATCATACTTGATGGTGCTCACTGCTTTTCTATGAAAGTCCATCACTATCGCATCCCACTAATTGTGGAGTCTGTTAGAGCTCGTGACCCACTAGATCAAGACCTTTTTTTTCGATAGAAAAATGGGGTTGGAGGGATTCCTACCTTGTTTTATTGTAAAATAAAGAAGATTACATATGATAGAAATTACAATGTAAATCTTCTAAAGCGTGACAAATTAGAGGACTAGGAACTTTGAATGGACTCCACCTGACAACATTACTTGCATAAGCTCCATTATGTGCCAAGTAATCTTCACACTTATTGCATTCCCTCCACACATGAGAAAATTGGCAATTAAGCCTATTTACCAAATGAACAATGTTAGCCACCAGAATAGAATATTTCCAAGGAATAGCCTAATCTCCTTTGAGGATTTTAATTGCCCCAAGAGAATCAGATTCGATGGTAAACTTCATAATATTGAGATCTTTCGCATTTTTGAACGCTTGGAGAATTGCTTCTAATTCAATACGAAGGATGTTATTGAGATCAGATGGTCCAAAGAAACACTCCACCACATTGCCCTGATGATCTCTAAAAATGCCTCCTATACCTGCACCTTTATTTCTTAATGCTCCATTCGTATTTACCTTGATTTTGTTGCTATCCGAGGGATCCATCTGCATATACTTGGGTTTAAGCAAGGACTATATGCAGTCTTCCACTTAGCGTTCCCCTTCTAATCAATTTAAGATCCAGTTTTAATTACCACATCCATTATAATCTGCTTAAGGACATCCCTCTCATGTTGTTTTATATCATAAAAAAATATTGCATTTTGTTCACGCCATATGTGCCAAGTAGTAGCCGCGAAACCAACTTTGTAATCTCTACTTTGGAATGATTACTTTGTAATTGCTCCAACTCATTTTCAATGGTACCTAATTATCTTCTTTTAATGCCCAGATTATACAAAATAGAATGCCAAATCCAGGTAGTGAAGGCACACTGGAAGAGCAAATGATCATTCGTCTCTCTTTCGCTCCAACATAGACTGCATCTGGATGAGATTTTAAGGCCCCTCTTCATCAAGTTTTCCAAAATTAGCAATTTTCTTTGGATAGCCATCCAAGCATTAATGCTATGCTTAGGAATAAAATCCTTGTGCCAAATAAACCTATTCCAACTAGTTTCTTCTCCCGAATCCTTAAAAATATGAACGACCGATTTATAAGTGAATTTTCCAGAATCGCTAGAAGATCATACTAATTTATCTGTCATTCTGTTACCTACAGAAGTGGGATAGCTAAAATATTGTTCCACGCTTGTTGCAACCTAAGAGTAGAGGAGTTAGGAAGTTCCCATTTCCCGTCAACAATAAATGTCGAGACCTTAGCATCAATCGGTATTTAGATTGCATCATAGTTCTTCTTCCAAATTTCATTAGAAGAGGCCTATTAGAAGTCCAAATATCAGTCCAAAATTTTACCGAATCTCCATTCCCGATGATATATTTTATAGCCTTCCTTGCATAGTTCCTAGCTGAAAGTATACCCTTCCAAGCCCATGAATAATCCCGAAGCAAACAACATGCCCAAATATCACTGCTACCAACATATCTAGCCAAAATCCACCTAGCCCAAAGGGTTGTTGACAAAATTCCAAGTTAATCTAAGCATCCCCACATCATTCAAATGCTTAATCTTATTAATTCCAAGACCACCTCCAACAATAGGTTTACAAACCTTATTCCAACTAACCGAGTGCATCGAACATCCTAAAGAAGTTCCCTTCCATAAGAAATTTCCGAGAATGACTTCAATTTTATTGATAACCTTCTTCAGAAGAAGGAATGTTGAGGATCAATAAAATTGAAAAGAATTAAGAATCAATTTTATGAGTTCAAGTCTTCCAAAATATGAAAGAAGAAGGCTCTTCCAACCTTCAAGTCTATGGAGCATTTTCTCAATCACAGGTTGACATAAAGTATAAGAAAGCCTGGAAACACATAAGGGAAGCCTAAGGTGTATTATGGGGAGTTGGCCTTCCTCAAAACCAAGAATATTACAAATAGATGCTCTATTACAACAATCATTACTAAACACAATTTTGCTATTGGAACAATTAGCTTGAAGACCATAAAGAGAGTAGAAATTTTCAAGGACATCCTTAATTTCAATAGCAGATTTTTTATCATCAGTAGAAAAAGCCAACAAATCATTACCAAAGATAAGATGGGATATATCAGGGACACTGGGATAAGAAGATAATGTGATCAAATTAGTATTAACCTTCTCATTAATAAAGGAAGTAAAAACTTCCTTTACCAATGTGAAAAGGAAAGGAGAGAGATGGTTTCCTTGGCGAATACCACAAGAGTTAGAAATCTTCTAGGACATCCTTAATTTCAATAGAAGATTTTTTATCATCAATAGAAAAAGCCAACAAATCATTACCAAAGATAAGATGGGATATATCAGGGACACTGGGATAAGAAGATAATGTGATCAAATTAGTATTAACCTTCTCATCAATAAAGGAAGTAAAAGCTTCCTTTACCAATGTGAAAAGAAAAGGAGAGAGAGGGTCTCCTTGGCGAATACCACAAGAGCTAGAAAAGAAAGGGTCAGGAACTCCATTAATGAGGATTGCAAAAGAGGCAGTCGAAATGCATTCTCTGATCCAAGTCTTCCAAGTCTCATCAAAACCAAGTTGATCTATGATATTTATGATAAAGTCCCAACGAACCTTACCATAGGCTTTCCTAAGATCAATTTTGGTGCAATAAGACTTTTCATTCCAGGATTGAAATTTACGAACAAGTTCATATGCTAATAGGATATTTTTAGAGATGAATCTCCCTTTAACAAAGGCAAATTGATTGGCAATAAGACTCTGTATAGAAAATTGCAAAGCACTATAGGTCTATATTTATCTAGAGAATCAGCACCCGGGTCTTTAGGAATAAGTTTAATAACAATGGAATTAATTGATTTAAGCATTTTTTTACTATGAAAAAAATTACGCATCGCGTTAGATACATCATTTCCAACGATGTCCCAATGCTTGATGAAGAATTTCCGCAGAGAAACCATCAGTCCCTGGAGCCTTGTTCAACTGAGATTTAAAGATGACATCCTTAATCTCTTCCATAGTAGCCGGTCTTGAGAGATGACCTGTAACGACCCAGAATTTTTGACTTTCTTTTATTGGTATTAGGTGTTAGTGCTCTACACCGGAACCTACCCTAGTTGAGAAAATACACATTTTGATTTTTCAAAGGGTTTTATGTTTAAAATTATCTTTATTTGACACAAGTTGTGTGGTGGCCTAGTGGTTGAAAGGCTTTGGTTATAGACAAGAGGTCTAAGGATCAAACCTTACTACTCACCAATTGCCTCTTCTCTAAAACGTCTTAATCATTCACCCTAAAAACTATTGTGTGTTCTTCCACAAGAACCACCGTGATAGGTACCCATCCATCCATCTCGTTCTTCTTAGATCCCGTCGCATAGGGTACGTTCGATCGCGTATCGACGGGTTAAATAAATCTTACCTGTGTATGCTTTTATCTATAAATATCGTAATTAAAAATAATGAAATGGCTAACCCTTAGCTATAGATTCTATTGCATTTATTTTCTTCGCATTTATATGTATTTCATTTATTATTGTCTTTTCGTTTAGATCTACTGTGCTCTTGTGTATATTTTATTTATTTAATTATTTTTTGTCTAAATTTATTTCGCTTTTGAGAATGTTTATTTATTTTATTATTTTTCATTTAGATTTACTTCACTCTTTGGTATATTTTATTTAATTATTTCCTTTTTCGTTTAGAACTATTTTTGGCTTGCAAGCATGCCTAATATATATATTTATATGTGTATACATAAATAATATAGAGTATTTGGTGTAAAAGAAAATCGAGGTTGGTGTGCGTAATTGAGATCAAGGGTTTTTCGTCATTTAAAGGATGCGATCAAGAATCTCCTATAACTAAAAGCTACAAATCTAGTTGAACTTAAACCCCAGTTCGACCAATTGGAACTGACCTTGCATAGTAGTAATCGGTTGGCCATTTTTTTTGGCAATCTACTTCATAATTTTACTTATAATGTTGGTGCGTTAAGGGGATTGATATTATGGTACTGTGGACCACCATTGATTGTACTAATCTACTTCACTGTCAAAAATTGGTCCATATGTATATCACTGACAAAAAAAATTGGTTTAATCTAACTCAAAAACTTGAGTATTATACAACTATTTATTATACATCTTGGGTAATATACAACTATTTATCAGTGTCCCAAAAAAATATAGCATCATTTGCACTCGTTAGACCCGTGAAAAATACACACGTTTCCACAATAAAAATCGTTGATTGCCTTGAATCTCTATTATCTTTCATTGTTGATTTGACCCATCTGATGTTGGACTATGACTCATCTGATGTGGACCATGACCTATTTGATGTTGGACTATGACCTATCTGATGTTGGACCCTAACCCATCTGGTGTTGGACCGTGACCTATGTGATGTGACCCATGACTCATTTGATGTGGACTATGATCCATCTGATGTTGGACCGTGACCCATCTGATGTATCGGACCGTGACCCACCTGATGTGGATCTCGACCCATATGATGTTGGAACTTAGCCCATTCGATGTTGGACCGTGACACATCTGATGTTAGACTTTGGCCCATCTGATGTGGACCAGCCCATCTGATTTCATTTCATAGGATGATATTAAATTAAGTAAAGTATCTCTTACAATATATGATAATACATTTAAAGAGAAAGTGATTTTAGATGGTAATATAAAATTAATAAATATTATATACTTATATTTTAGTATTATTTTATTCTCATATAAAATAAAGGTACTTGGTTACTACCTTATTTTAATATTATAAAATTATCTTATAAGGTACATGAGTAGTAGTATCCCCTGTCAGAGTTCAATTAGTTTCCTTTCTATAGATGGATTGACTTATTAAAATCGATCAATCGATCTTGAACCAAATGACAACTTACACCTCATTAAATCTGATCTATCAATTTTCATTTTTCAATCGATCAATTCTCATCCGAATAGACGACCTGATTCACACCAAAATTTCACTATTGCACGACCAAAAATTTAGTGCACATTAATCACTTGCACTTTGCGATCGATGGTCGTAATACACTTAACTTTAAAAATAATAATATTTAATTTGGGCATTTAATAATGATAAATAATAATATATAAAAGTCTCACTTTTATCACTTCAATGTAACCACTTCGTTAACACAAAATATTAGGAATTCGATACCTCGTGAACATCGAACTCCGACCTTCTCGTTATTGAGAATACACTTATGACTACCCTATTCTATATTGTACTGGAATGTGTATAAATAAATGTATATATATATATATACATAAGAAAATCTAATATAAATCTTTCTGTACGTCTGACTTTTTGTGTTTTAATCTTGAATTATATTATATGAATTATGAGTAAGTTAGGACATATGTACGAGAGTGTATGAGATCATGCCTACGCTTGAGCGTGGTGATTCGCTGAGATGGTATCGAAGCGGGAAATACACCGTATTCATATGCCTTACAACTCATGGTGGAATAAGACCCATGATGAGTCGGGTGAGTGTGAATTCAGTGTAACCTCGTATACGGTGGCATATACGGCGGCCCGATCACTCCGAGCTCAAATATGATAGTATAAATTATGAGTTAAGTTATGAGGTTCGACCATAGGCATTAGCTGTGATGAGATTTTTCAACGGTCAAGTGAAACTAAGAATATTGGCGTCTATGTACGGATGCAACACCTCTATGGTAGTATGGGCTGCCACACGAAGTACATCCAGGTTACTACGGAACCTTTTCTTGGGAAGCGTGAATTAGGAATGTTGCCTCACTATAGCTTGTCCTAGGATTAAATATAAGAGTATGATAAGATATGAGTATGAGATAAGATAAGTTATGATACGAGTACGATAATAAGACATCGCTGTGTAAGCCAGCAAAAGATAAAGAACTTAAGCCTCTGTACGTACCGTTCCTTGCGTAGCCACCGTAAGGGCAACAACGTCTTTTAGCCAAGATGGATCTCTAGGAGAGATTATGAGTATGAGTATATTATGAGTGATTTTGGCCATTATGTCTCCCTATTGGCTGGATGGTGGAGTATGAGTATGACACGAGAGCGTTATGATATGGTGGTATGATACTATGTTGACCCTCCCATGGTAGCTCGAACAGCGACTCTGGCACAGGTCGTTTAGGATTTCACGAGTATGTTAGTTATGCTCATAAGACATGGTATGATATATTATGAGATATGGTAAGGTAAATTAGGATATGAGTGTCTAGATCATGCTCTTGCATTTATGATATGATATGAGTTTTATGATATGCATAGGATTTTATCTTTCTTCTGCTATTTGCTTTGAGATATTATGCTTATCACTCACAAGATGCACCCACAATGGACCTGAGTAGTATGAGGTGGATTGGTGGTGTATCCCACTGAGTTTACGAGACTGAGTAAACTCATCCCACGATAATTTAACAATTGCAGATGATTATGCTGGTGGAGTAGACGTCGGCCATCTAGATCTCACCGACGCTGATTTCATTGATCCCGCGGGCGTTGAGTACCAGGGGCCTTTGGAGGGCGACGCTGCCGGTTATCAGGAGGACTACGGTGCTGATCTTGATTCGAGTGTCGGTTACTGATCATTGTGGACTTGATATTGAGTTTTATTGATACTAGTATTGCGGATTTTATAGTTTATTTTATTGGATTTGTCTCCGATTGGATTTACATTTTATCGGTGGATTATGATTTTATCACACTTATTCAGTATTTATGATTGCATTTATATTCCACCATATTTGTCGGATTTCACGGATTTCGTGGAACCATTATTGCGCGAGAACTCTGATTATGTGTATGTCCGCTTAGCATATCCGGTATATGTGCAGGTCATAACTCGAAATTCTAGGCCCTCGGGATAGGGTAGAATTTCGGGTCGTGACATGACCCATGTCCAATACAGACAATTTCCCCCTGAAGGGAATAGTGAGATTCTAGCTTTGAGATGGATCACTAAGCATGATCTTGAAATAATCTGCAATTATTCTCGCAATCTTATCTAGATCATCAACAAAAGTTCCATTTGCATCTTTAATCATATGGATGTTGTTTCAAGAAATTTGAGAGGCGATGCTTGCATAGAAAAATTTGGAATTTCTGTCTGAGTTTTTAAGCCAGTGATTTTTGGCTTTAGTCTAAAAAATTTCTCCTCCTCGACAAGTGATTCTTCCAATTTATTACTGGCTTCCCTTTCTTCCCTCACAGGAGTACCATCCATTGGATTATTTTGTATCTCCATTTGGATACGATTCAAGTTATGCTGGGCTTTGATTTTTTTTCATGAATAGATCCAAAAACTGATTTATTCCATTCTTTCATACAACATTTTGCCTTGTGCAACTTTTTCTGAACTTTAAACATAGCATTCCCGTCCACCTGAATATTCCAAGCATGAAGAACTAATTCCCGAAAACCTCAGAATCAACCCATTGAGGAAAATATTTAAACATCTCAGAATCAGTCCACTGTAATGATCTCTTCACAAGCAATTGAAAATGAATCATAGGACACAAATCTCCTTAGAGAACTTCAATAAAGATGACAATGATCTCTTGGGTTTTGTTTTTGGACCCTGTTTTGTCTCTTCTCTTGTTTTGAGGATGATTTGTTCCTCTCAAATCCCCTTCGTCTGTATCCTCCTCTTTCAATCTTAATATAACCTTCTTTAAAAAAAAAAAAAGATGTTGCTAAACCGGATTTGATAAGAGGTAAGAGGAGGAACTTGGTCTGACTGTGCATGATGGGAATTGCTGCCAAGTGTAGGGGAACATAGAGAATGCCCAGCGCACCCATGAGAGGCTGGTCATTGTTGAGAAAAGAACGTTCCAGGAGAAGTTGCATACAAGGGCGCGCTATCACGAAGATCTTGGCACATGACATGTTCTGCTCATCCTTGTCCTTCGCCTTGTTCCTATTGCTATTGTTATCACTCATGTGTTGAGTTACAAATTGCTTGGGCTTGTGATGGAATCGGCGAATACCATCTAAACTTAGCTCTCTAGAGAAGATACGTGCACAAACTATAATCGCTTGTAATCTTCACGTTTTATTTTAATAAATGGGTGGGGACCCATCAACCCCACGGAACTTACAAAAAAAACAAAAACCTTTGAGATGAAAAAGATGGAAAAGGTGAAGCCGAACTAGAAGAAATCATGAAAGGAAAAGCTGGAGTTGTTGTCAAAACCTGCGAAAGGAGCCGGTCAACTCTGCTCGGATACCATGTAAATTTGTTGAAGAAGAGAAGATAGGTGAGAGAGAGAGAGACTACATTTTGCTAATTCTATACGTGATTTCACTAATCTTCGGTGCCTATTTATTGGCGAGATTATAAGTGAAGATCCTAATCAAATTCAACTACTTGCCTAATCTAATCTAATTTTAATCCAACTCGAGCTTTTAAAGATAACTTTAATAAAT
This sequence comes from Chloranthus sessilifolius, assembly GCA_021018995.1. Classification (NCBI taxonomy): domain Eukaryota; kingdom Viridiplantae; phylum Streptophyta; class Magnoliopsida; order Chloranthales; family Chloranthaceae; genus Chloranthus; species Chloranthus sessilifolius. The sequence goes on along the minus strand of CM037586.1, from coordinate 154,550,045 downwards.
TTCTAATAGAGCATAAACAATGCCCTGTAAAAGCGTGGAACCGTTCTAGGATAGTTTCTTTTGTTACAAGAATATAAGGATAGGTTGTTAAGTAACCAGGCATTGTTTAGTAAGAATCCCATTTTGGAAAGTGGAGAATATGGAGGTTAATAATAAATAAATAAGAACAGTGAGTTGACAAAGGGTTGTGGGAAAATGTGTTCTAGGTATAATGCTATTCAAATCTCTATTACCACCCTTGCAGTGGCGGAATCAAGATTTTCATTGAGCCTGGGCACAAGATAAATTAGATTTAATTTTGTACAACTTATATTATTTATTTATAGCACTCACACCTGTCGAATCCAAATAAGAAATCCAAGAGGTAAAAACCTGCTTGACTCAGGCAATGGAAATCATTTTTCATCCCAATCTTCCACACAACAGATCTTGAGATCATTGTGCACCTATTAGACGGTTGGATCGTGATTTCACATGTCACACATCCCCAAAAGTGATCATGATCATGGTCATACTTATTAAACGATCACTTTTGAATATATTTGCCACGTGGAATCAACATATGACCATATGATAAGTGTGCCATGAACTCAAGAATTATTGTGTGGAAGATTGGGATGGAAAACATCTCCATCATCTAATTTAAGATAGCCAACGAATTTTTATGGTGGAATTGCGTGCATTCTTCACAAATTTAGTTTAACAGGTGTAAATAATGTTACCTTATTTTTTTATTAAATTTTGTCAAACCTGCCAAAACTAATTTAGGATCTTGAGTTAGCTATAAATGATCCTACAACAACCCCCCCCCCCCCCCTCTCTCTGACGCATATTTAAACACCAAACGGGTGTTTAGATGATCTACCAATACTAAATTAAATGTTTTTATTTCACACCATTAAAGGATGGTTTCCTAATATGTCATTGACATCTATTTATGATCGATTTAAATGGTTTAGGAGGCAATTCATCATTGGAAAATGTTTTAGCCAAAGAATTATGTCCAAAAGTGGATGTGAATCGTCGGATTAGTGGATTTGAAAATCAACCATTAAAACTAAACATAATGGTTGATATTAGAGTGCAAAGATCGAATGGTTAAAACCTATCAAAAAATTTAATTTTTGGGTCTATGCCTTTCAACTTATGATCTATCATTTTGACGATGCAGATGGCCCGTACTTTGAATCCATCAATGGGATACGATCATTTAAGCACTATGGTCGGGAGTGTCTTGCCCATAGCTTTGGTAAATGCATAGGTAGTGTGAGAACCAAGGATCAAAATTTCGACTGAAACGATCGAAATTTCGGTCCAAATTTGTATGGGACCCAAACTTTCGGCCACATTTTTGATTTTCGGTCGAAATTTTACTCGAAATTTTGATCTAAGCGAGAACAAATACACTTCACAGCCGAGCATGTGCATTTCTCTTTGGGCAAGAGGCGAGAGACACGTGGTGTCAGCTAGGTATAGGGAGTTGTTTGAGCAAGAAGGGGATCTAGGGAGGGCGTATCAGGTAAGAATATGTTAATTAATTAAAGGCTTTTAAAATGAAAACATGGAGTTAGTTGTTTGAGCAAGAAAGGAATATAGGAGGGCGTATCAGGTAGGAATAGCTTAATTAAAGGCTTTCGAATCGGACACAGATTTTATTTTTTTGGGGTTTTGAGAAGAATAGTGTTGGAAAAGATGACCGATCAATTTATACTAAGTACATTTTTTATATTTGTTCTCCACATGTCCCTCTCAAAGCCTTCTGTCGAAAATAAATTATCGCTAGGCTTGTGGGGAATAAAACAAGGAAAGAGGATTTTTTTGAAAAATTTCTCTCAAATGTACTTATGGGTCCTTTGTATTGGGGAAATATACTTATTTTCTTTATATTGGTAAATGGGTGATGAACGATGACTCATCAATCACATGTATGGATGCAAGTTTTGAAACGAACACTGTAACCGAACTGAAAACTGAGGCTCCTGAACCGAATCACTTCAAATCGAACCGAATCCCAATTCGGTTCGGTTTCGATTTGGGGTGGCTCGAAACCGAAAACCGAGGGGTAGGTTGAGTAAACCCAAAAAAAATACATTTAAAAACTAAAAAAGTAGGTATTTTATCTACACCGAATCGTACTGAACTAAATCGATTTCGATTTTGGTTTCAGGAAACAAAAAAAAACAAAAACGGAACTGAACCGAATCAAATGAGTTTCGGTTCGGTTTCGGTTTGGGGTGTCCCGAACCGAACACTGAAAAATTCGGGTTCGGTTTGGTAGGCCGAACTTGCATCCCTACATGATTTATTTGATTATATACGAGAAAAAGAAAAAAGGAAAAAAAAAAAAAAAAGTTTCACCATTTCCCGTGCTCTAAAGTCAAAGCATCAAATTTCCCATGTGAACATGCAAACCTTTCACTTTTCTTGGATTTCTCATCTCAAAATGAGGAGAGTGATTTGCTTCCATAAAAAAATAAGTTGACGGCTTCAGATGCTCCAACCATAGTTGTCTCTAGTCGGAAAGAACCCAACGGTCATATTTGTCATTCCGGATCCCCTATTCCTAAAGAACTGAACACATTCGCAGTCACCCCGTCTGATTTCTTCACGTGCACACTTCATTTTTCTAAGTATTGAAACCATCAAATCTGCAGAATCTAACCATTCTGAAAACTTCTATTTTGACCATCTTCTTTAAAAATAGATTTTCTAATTTCCAATAGTCCACATATGTGTGGCATGATAGATTCCATGAAGTAAGACAGATCACTCTTCTATTGGCAAAAAAAATTAAAAATAAAATTGGGTACCATTATTTACATCCTATGAAAAACTTCACTTACCAAAAAAAAAAATAAAAAAATTGTAACTTCATCCTATCTCCTCCAGCTGGAATGCATTGACCGCTTGGAATCAGATGTTGTAGATCGATTTTTTGGCCCAATCTTCCATTCGATGGATCTCGAGATCATGGACATACCATCAAATTGTCCGTTTTTTATTCCACATGGCGTACATGCAAAAAAACGACCCTAAAATCAGATTTGAGTGTGATGTGTGTCCCTTGATTTTAGGATCACCTTTTGGGATGTGTATCAACATAGAATCAAAACTGACCGTCTGATGGTACAACCATGATTATATAAGATCACCTGTGTTGAAGATTTGGGCGAAAAATGAACCTCATCATCTTATTCAATGTATGCTGTCTGGAGGAGATGAGGTAAGGTCACTATTTTGCGAGGTGTAAATAATGGTACCCAAAAAAATCCGTCTCTTCTCTTTGCCATGCACCTCCTTGAACTTTGAAAATTTCTCCTATCTCTAAATTGAACTATTGTTGGACTTCAATTTTTCACAACATCACCGTCCTCCCCCCTCCCTTCTTCTCTTAATCTTAAGAAAACTTTTGAAGCTGAACCATCTACTCTGAAATATTCGATATTCCTCCAAAGACACGAGAGAGAAACAATGGAGAAATAGAATGAAAAAGAGAGGAGATAAATAGATTAAAACCTTCAATACTAGAAAATACCTGAGAAAAATGTAGTATTATAAACCTGCCTTTTTCTCCTCTTCTCTGGGCTTCACTTTTTCTATTGCTATAAGTCTCCCCCTTTCTCTTCTTTTCTCCTCGATACATCACTTGTCCTGTTATTTTAAGTCTTCCTCTCTCCCTCTCTACTACACCACTTGTCCGATCTTAAGGAGCCTTAGTTCTTGTTATGTCGTTTCTAAAATCTCACATATATATTACGACGCCTTTATTTTCATCTCCCTTCAAGCGTCTCAGCTAAAGCAACTCAGACTACGACACTTTCCTAGAGACATCTCTCCCATACTTCAATTTTTTTTTTACCAAGTGGCCGAGAATTTCTTAATTTGGAGCAAAATTTGGACAATTGAATTAAGTGACGTGGAGTAAAAAAATATCTACTCTGATACTATGTAAAGAAATTTAACGGGCCTAACTCAACCTTACAAAACCGCCTTTTAAGGCAAGGAGTGTCCAGCTTATATATAGCCCAAGACCTCCAAGTACACAGACAATGTGAGACCATTCTAACAAATGACCTCCAAGTCCACAGACAATGTGAGACCATTCTAACAAATGACCTCCAAGTCCACAGACAATGTGAGACCATTCTAACAAATTGATCCTACTTAAAATAGCTCATTACGTTTCTTCACAAATAGCACCTAAACTATCCATACTGTACTTCGAATCACCAAAATACTTATAATACCATAGGTACTTATGATACCGTATTTACCTATGACTAATTATAAGAACCCAAAAATTACTCCTAGAATCTTTACACGACGTTACTTTGCTTTTTCTACCAACAAGTTTAATCCAATCTAAATGGTAGAAAAGTCAACATTTACATCACAACCTTATGCTTATACATAAAAGCCCTCTTATGATTGATTCCCTTGAGCTTGTCCCCCTAGACAACTCAAAAGATATGGAGATTGAAGTTGACGCTTCGAGAGAAGAGTTCTAAAGATTGCCTAGGATAGTTATTCATAGATTAATAAAAGAACACCTACGAAAATGAATAATAGAAGAAACAAGGTATTGATCCAAAGAACCTTGGTGAAAGAATGATTTTTTCGTTCTTTTTTAAGATGGGTAAGACATGGGGTAGAATTTTTTTAATCTCGCACTACCAAAAAAAGACTATTAGCGGCGGTTTTTTTAAATAAAAAACTGCCGCTATTAGTCCTGTCACTACAAAAAACTGTCGCTATTATTTTTGTAACGACAATTTTTTTGTAGCGACAGGACTAATAGTGGCAGTTTTTTATTAAAAAAAATTGCCGCTAATAGTCTTATTTTTTGTAGTGTTGAGATAAACCGTCGTAGGATGGCCCTACTAAAAATTCGTTTTGAATAGTGACATCTCCAATGCCACTACAATAAATAAGAGCATTAGCGGCAATAAAAAACTCTTGCTATTAATAAAAAAGCTGCCGCTAATACCCTTGTTACTAATAGTCTTAATAGCCTTTAATAGTTTTTTTATTAATAACGATAGTTTTTTACTGCAAAAAATTGTTGCTAATAGTCTTATTTTTTGTAGTGTGCTCTATATATTTTAACTCACATGTTGTGAATTACCTAGAGTTTCTAAAAATTAACAACAAGGTTTATTCAATTAAAAGGAGTAAGAGGACTTCTCAAATAGGATTAATGTAGGTTGAATGAAATTATGACAAGTAAGTGTAGTATTGTGTGACCACAGAGTTCAATTTAGATTGAAGAGGCATTTTTATATGACGAATGTTAGACCTACTATATTATATAGTGCAAAATATTGGGTCACGAAAAAGCGATATTTAGATAGAGTACATATGATCGAGATGCGTATGTTGAGATGAATGTTTAGGGTAACAAGAAATGTTAAATTTCAAGACAAGTACATAAAAGAAAATTTGAGAGTAATACTTATAAATGAAAAAATCACGAAATATCACTTAAGGTGATTTGGACATGTTCGTAGAAGGCACGAAGCTGACCCTGTACTAAGGTATGAGACACTATAAGTATAAGGAAGTAGGAGAAGAGGAAGACCATAAAATATCTAGAGGGAGGCCATGAGAAAGAATACGAAGGATTCAAAATTATAGAGAGCTTATGATGGTAAAGTAGGAGAAGAGGCTTGGCTACAATCTACATGTGGTACACAAGGCATTAACTGGATTGTGCATGTGAATGCGCGAATAATGTGACTCGGCCCAAAACTCGAAACTGAATAAAAAATACATAGAGTGTGATAGACGGAAACTAAAGCATATGAAATTTAGAAGCAAATGGTTCATGGTTCAGTATCTTAGTTTGCCGATCTTTGTTGTTAAGAACTTAAGTGGGTGTGGCACTCAAGTGTCATTGAATCTGTAGGAAGTTGATGACGTATTAGTCTTCTCTAATTAATGCTTGAGTTAGTTAATTGGTAGGATCTCGCGTAGTTTTCCAATTTGTGTTGGATAAGAAGAAACATGTTTTCAAGACTCATGCAAGAATTGCATATCTGATCTGTTTACTTTAGCTAATTAAAGCAAGACCCTAATAGTTTTTCCCTATGCTACGCAATTTGCTCATTGAATTGCAAATTGAGTATAACGAATCGAATTCGGTGAGACAAGTGAATTGATTGATTAATGCTAAGTATTTTATTCATAATAAAATTTTAACAGCACAAAGAGTATTTAAGGGATAATTAGAGAAACATGTCTCAAAAACAAACTTTTTAGCAAAAAAACCCAACTTCAAACATTTTAGGAAAACGTGCTTTCACGATTTTCTGAAGTTCCAAAATTCATGAAAACACCGTTTTTCTAAAACCTTTGAAGTTGGGTCTATCTTGCTAAGAAGTTTGTTTTTGAGGCATTATTTTCCAAAGTGCCCTGAATTTAAACCTAAAATTGTATGTTTTTTCTATTTTATAGCTAATCGAGTGATCATTTGTATTTCATTTATTAAAGAATGCAAGTTTATATTTTAAATTAAGAAATGCTTTTAAAACTGATCCTACCCTAGCGAACTGCGGTAGTAGCGAATTGCGAACCAGAATTCGAATCCTTCGGATCATCAAACTAGGTAACTATGATTTTTCATTTTCCTATGTATCTAGTAGATCTCCCAGACTCCCACCTTAGGTTAATAATCAAGATCAGAATAGTTTATATTAATAGTGTATTTTAATGAAGATATAAAATAATTGATGGCTGACTTGAAATTAATGTAAATATTGGAAGAATAAACTTTGAAATGAGTTGACTATCAACATATCCAAGACAATAGCAAGCTATAATCTGCCGGTATATAAGTCACTAGAGATACATAAATAATTGAATAAATATTTGGAGTTGGACAGCTAATTCCTAAAGGTGTTATTAGTAGAACATTACAAAAAATTGCAGGACCATTCTTTCAATAGAAACAAAAATAAAAAATAAAATAAATCTATATATAGTGTCAACAGACAAGCATGCTGATGCCCTTGTTTTTTGGTGGACTTATCTGAAAATAGGCCACACGCTTGTATTGTGTACAGTTGAGATACATGACATCAATCCAAACACTTACCCATTAAAAAAAGAAGGAATTCCAATACTAAAATGAACTTAAAATTTAATATGAACTAAATAGTTATGGGAGGACTGTCCTTCTGAGGTTAATTTACAAGCAATTCGGGTGCCTTCAATACTTGTGGATCTCCCAAATTTTCATGCTGGTTTTCACACTTCTTGACCTTCAACTTTCATAATCTATCCCTCCTTTTTCATCTCATTTATCCATCCTACTTCTAATCTTCTACTATATGACGGTTTCCTCTTATGTAACGAAATATGAACATTATCTAGTTGCTATAGTCAAATAGCAGTATGCATTAAGAAATTAAAGCTTGAGAGACCTCTTCTTTGCTTTTATTATTCCTTTGGGAGTTTACAAAAATCAAGTGACGTCGAAGGCGCTCCTAGACATTAATACAGACCAAAAAAAAAAAAACTTTAGAGGGAAATCATATTTATAGTGTAAATGATTAAAGTACATTTTTATTTATTAAAATACATATTATGTCTTCCTTGAAAAAGGAAAACGAAAAAAGAAGAAGAAGGTATAGGAAGAATAGAAGCAGACAATGTATGATATAATGGCATGTGAAAAGAGGAGAGCACTAAAAGTCAAGGTGGTCTTTTTGATCGTATATGTAATAAATCGCACCTCGTCGAGAGAATAAGAACAATAGATAACAATAATTATAACAATAAAATGTAGGAGTGGTTACTTTTTGCTACTTAGGCGTTAATTTATTTAGCGTTGCTTTAAACCCTTCGAAGCTTATCGCGATCTGTAGAGAAAATGAAAATAAAAAATATAAATATAAATATAAAAAGCAAAAGCTGCCATAGACGCCCTTTAATTCTTTAGAAATGGAGGACGTCGGTTTAGATTTGTCTAAGATAAGCTGTCCATGCATAACAAAGAAAAGCGTACATCTCTCTATTGAGAAGCACGTGGAGAGAGAGAGAGAGAGAGAGAGAGAGAGAGAGAGAGAGAGAGAGAGAGAGAGAGAGAGAGAGAGAGAGAGAGAGAGAGAGAGAGAGAGATTAGACCTTGATGAGTTACTCCACAGTGTAGATGGGTAATCTATGTCATGTTGTGTTGACCCATCTGACCCTCTATGCTCCATAAGTCGCCGGAAGCTGACATCGTTTGTGGCAGCGGCCGTCGAGAAATCATCTTCTCCGGAGCCGTCTGATTGGCCTAGAAAAAAATAACAAAAAAGAGAGATTGAAGTACTATATATGTTAGATTATAGGGAAAGAGATAGGGTTGGAGATGGATAAATACGTAGATTTCTAGTTTTGTTTAGAGATAATGGTGGTAAGGAATAGAGAGAAAGTTTCCAAAAAATTGAAACAAATTAAGAAAGAAAAAGTGAAAGCTAAGCAATACGAGTTACCTGAAGAAGCTGCGGGCTTGTCAGTGGTCTTAACAGTTCGATACATCTGCAAAGGCAAAGGGATGCAAAGAGAGAGAGGTAAAGAGAAAGAAGAAAGAAGAAAAGGAAAAGGGAGGTGAGATTACTTAGAAAAGCCATTGTTTCCCTTAAAGAAGCACACTCTAAATCAAATGACTCTTCTCTTTCTTTTTGGGGTTTTCTTGGTTTTCACATAAACCACGAGGTTGATGTTTGGTAAGATTAGTAATGGCTTGCATTATTTTGAAATGATAGCTGGTTTCTTTTTCTCTTCTCTATCTCTCTCTTTCTCAGAAAACCAGACAAGTCTATTCATTCATTCATTCATTAATACATTCATTGAATTCATCGGCTAATGTGCCGGAGAGCAAAAGGAATTGATTAAGTTTTGATTTATTTTTTTTCAAAATAAAAAGAAAATTAGAGAGAAAGATGAAATTTGTGAGTCTTTTTTTAGTCCAACCTGTAAATGGCTCTTAACATGAGCTAATGTGAGATCTTTGACATCCATAAGCTCTAGAACTGACTTTGGAGTTGCCCCTATTAACGATGCATAAAGTTAGCAAAAAAAATAAAAAAAGCCCAAAATTTATGAATACAACTTACAAAAATGACATGAAAATAAAAATAAAAATATTTACTTTCATGGCCGCCGAGGAGCTCAACAGCGTGAACGAAGCGGGCGTGAAGAGTACTCGTCCACCGCATCCGTGGTGCTCTCATACTCCGCTTTGTAGGAAGCTTCGGCATAAATCTGGTTCTAATTAAACCATGAGAAGCCTCTGAAGATCCCATGCCATACTGGTTGTGGTGGTGAAGCTGGTGCGATTTAAGTGAATCTTGCGAAAACCCATTAAATCTCGTCGCGACGGCAGCTATTCGATATGCCTGTTGCGAAGAGCTAGGAACTGAGTGTAAGATCCCCATAGGGTCCAAACCTCCTCCTATAAGAGTAGATGAAAGAGAAGAGCAAGATGAAGAAGAAGAAGATGGTGGTGATGAAGCCCATCCGGGATATGACATTTGGTATAAACCCATTTTGGGATCTTTTTCTCTAGAATGGTCTAACGGGAGGAAGGGGAATGAACGGTTGTGATAGATGGGGATTCCTTTGATAGGCCTCAAACTGTCGGATACATCGAGGAGGGAGACTCCCTGATTTATGTGATTTAATCTATAGTTGTTGGGAAGATGGTGGTGGTGATGGTTATGGATATTGTTATGAAATTGAGCATGTTGTGCTTCTTCTCCTCCTCTACTGAAATATCTCCTTCTTCGGCTCTCCGCTTCTAAAGTGTTAGTGGGATTTATGAGTGAGAGCTCGGTGTAAGCTTGCGAGTCGGTTCGAATGGAGCCGTCGCTGTTCGATTTGAGATCTTCGCCTTGGCGCCACACATCGAATCCTATCTCTTGCTCGGTGTTGCTGTTGCTGTTGCACATGGATGAGGGGGCACTGTTTGGGGGGCTAATGTGTAACGAGAGATCAGGAGCTGGCATCGAAGATGGCTCCATAAAGATCCTTTGAAAGGGCATTTTTCAGGTGATTAGTAGCAAAATACTCTTTGATTCTTCAGATAATCCAAAACCCACTCCCCTTTGATGAAATCAGGTGCCAAGAACACCCAGATCAAAATTGGAAAACGAAGTGGAATTTTTCTACTGTTGCTTACTTGTTTAGTTTGTGGGCATGGAGAGGTGGATGGGTACATAGAAGGCTAAGAAAAAGGAGACACCCTGGTAAGCTAAAGGATTGAAAGTTGAGCCTAAGAAAGGGGGATGAAAAGTAGAGAAAGTGTTCTCTTACTCAAGAAACAGACATGCTTTATTTGAGAGAGAGAGAGAGAGAGAGAGAGAGAGAGAGAGAGAGAGAGAGAGAGAGAGAGGGACGTTGTAACGCAATGCAAGATGATAATAAAATAGAGAGATAAAGAGAGAAAGGCGTTGGATTTGAGTGTCTTCCTCGAGAGTATATCTCGGAAAATGACACGCTAAGGAGAAAGAAGAAGAAGAAGAAGAAGAAGGTGAGAATGGCCTGGCTTTCTCTCTCTAACTGGATTCACTTGTGGTGGTCAAACGGCTCAAAACACGCGAGGCACAAAAAAAAAAAAACAAACTCCGTTCCCCGGAGACGCCGGGTTAAAAATTTATGTATGAAAGTATTAAATAAAAAGAGGATAAAAGAAACGGGGGCTCGTGCGGGGATTCCTTTTCCCCCACTCGCTTCGGCTTCGTGTTTTGATGTGATCGTCACCCCTTTTCTAACCAAAAAGAAAACTGCTGTGGATCACCAGTGCCCAATCCCTCTTCTCTCTCATAAAGCCTGGTGCTAAAGAACCACTGAAAATGGTCGTGTACCTATGTCTATTTACCAGTGGTATTTGTGTCCCATGATCTGGACCGTCTGATTAACTGACTATCTCTTGGATGAGTGGTGGGAAGAAGTTTCAGCCGCTGATTTGGAAGAACAAATTATCTATAGCCGATGACTGCCTTGAATCAAAGGATAGAGATCTTATATCATCCCAATCTTTCACTTAGTTGATCTTGAGATCATGGCACACCTATCAGATAATTAAATTAATATTGATTCCACATGACATATATCTCCAAAAATTACATGAGAATCCCTTCTCATGGTATGCCATGATCTTAGTCACTTATGAGGATGTATGTCACATAAAATCAACATCTTGCCGTTTGATAGGTGGACCATGATATCAAGATCTGTTTGATAGGTGGACCATAATATCAAGATCTATTGTGTGGACTAAGGAAGATTGGGATGCAAAATGTTCTCCTTCATATGATTCAAGGCAGTCAAGGGCTCTCACGTTAAAATCATGGTTGCATATACAGAATATTTGGTTGCAAATATCCGTACCCTTGATTTGATAGTTGGGGCTTTATGATTAGAGCCATAGTTGGCAGTGGCCCTGCAAATTGTGATCTAATCAGTTGACGGTCAGGATTGAAGGACACATGCACCCACTGGTTGGTTGGGCGAATTACATAATCTTGCTAGTTCTAACCATTAGCTTATAACATCTCATGAAAATATCATGATATTTTCAGTTTCTCCTCATATTTTCGTCAATAATTTACACCCTCCTGTTGAGATGGTGAGATATTTAATAATAATTATTATTTACACCCTCCTGTCTAGCTGAAGGCTTTCCCAACAAAATTTGGCCAAAACAATTATATTTTTTATATTATAAAATAAATGCACTCAGCATTTAAAAAAAAAAAAGTTGCTTGCCGCACCGAATCATCTCTAATCCATATTTGGTATGTATTAGGAATAAACACGTGATCTCATCTTGACAAGTTAAAAAAAAAAAAAAAATACTCTACTCGTATTTGAAGCGTCTCTACAGCTTGGGGTGTTTCCAATGTTAAAACTGTTGATTGTCTTGAATCAACGATGGAGATCTTTTTCCTCCCAATCTTTAACACAATAGATTTTTAGATCATGGCCTATCTATTAGACGGTGAGATGTTAGTTTCACGCGGAACACATCCCCAAAAGTGACCTCAAATCCTTCTCATAGTACGTTATGATCACAATTACTTTTGGTGATGTGTGCCATGTGGAATCAATACCTGATCGTCTGATAGGTGGGCCATTGTCTCAAAATCTTGTGTGTGAAAGATTTAAAAAAATAAAAAAGATTTCCATCGCTTGATTCTAGGCAGACAACGGATTTAATGGTGGAAACCCTAGGCCGACGAGACTGAACTTCATTGGCAACTACCTATACACAAAAAATAATTAAACATAATGTTTGCCCTAATAATTAAGTAGGGTATCCCCATTGACTTTAGAGGGTTTTGTTGGGGTTCTCAAACTGTTTTGATATGTAAATCCTGATTCCACATATATACCTTCTAATTCCCTTTCATCCTCCCAAATATTCCCCTTCTAATCTTTCAACAACCTTGTCCAGCATATGGGGCTTATTATGTCAATCTCCACATGATCTCCCCCCCTATCACACTTGGTTGACCACAAAACCATAGTTTTATAAGCCCTATGCACAATCAAAATAAATAATATGGTTCTTTTACTTGGGAACAGTCCTGCAATTAAATGCCTTCACTGGACCTAATAATAATCATGCCCTAGCTATGGTAACTCCTTAGTTTTACTCTTTCGATTAACAACATTAGATATTAGATATATGATTGAAGCTATCACCATTTCTCCAAGTGGCTAACCAACAAAAAACACATTCAAAGAAAGCAAGCTCGCATTCCCACGCAACTGTGTACACCCATAGAATATAAAATATTTTAACAACAGTTTGTCACCCGACCCTTTTGCATTGCATTAATGGGTCTAAATGGGTGTAAACATTTTATATATATATATATATATATATATATATATATATATGAAAAAGGTGTCCGTCCTCCATAAGAGGTATGGAGGACAACCGACAGTTTCCATCATCTAAGTTTCTAGGTGGAGGTCCACGTGACATTCAAAACATTGTTTCAATACCACATGGACGTGGATACATTGTTTAGATCATTTTAAAAAAAATATATAATTTTGAAAACTATCTCCACCATGTGATTTTTGAGCTGTGAAATGTAGATCATTGAAATTAGTCAAATATTGACTTATATTTTTAAAATATATTTTTAAAAATTTCTTTTTTTAAAATTGATCTAAATCATTCACCTGTTCTCTACGTGACAACCAAAGAGTGTTTTGGGTGCCATGTATACTTTCGCGTGGACTTGGAGGACGGTTACCGTCCTCCCATGGAGGACCAGTTAATATATATATATATATATATATATATATATATATATATATATATATATATATATATATATATATATGGCAAAAGAAAAAATGTGTCCGGGGTAGAGATATCTTTGCACCTTTTGATATGTGCACGACACATAGCGCATTTTTTGTGAAGTGATGGGTGGCGTAAGGCCCACTTTGGTTAGACTTTTAAAATATCTTAAAAGTTATATTCTATTTCATCCGTCATTCTTTACTTTTTTAGAAGACTCTTTCTTTTCTCTCTCTTCTCTCTATTTTTTCAAGAAAGTCTCATACTTACTTTTTCAAGCATATTTTACTCAGAAAATATAAGTGGCCGGTAGCGAAGCGCTAGCACCTCAGTAACGAAGTGCTAGTACCTTAGTAGCGAAGTGTTGGCATCCTGGCATTGGGTGCCGACACCCCGATAGTGAGGTGTTGGCATCCTGCCATCGGGGTGCCAACGCTTTGTTGTAGAGGCGCCAGTGCCTCTATATCGAGGCGCGACACTTCGCTACAAAAAAAGGGGGTGTCGGCGTCTTGTTTTAGGAGTACCATGACATTTATATCCAGGTGTCGGTGTTTCGCTAATTTTTTTTAATTTTAATCGAGGTGCCGACACCTTGATATAGAGGTGTAAGTGCCCATAAAATGATGAGCTAGCACCCTATATCAATAGGTGCAGAGATATCTCTATGCCTAGGCGCATATCCCCGGCCCTCTCTCTCTCTCTCTCTCTCTATATATATATATATATATATATATATATATATATATATATATATATATAATGGAAATATGTATTTTGAGTGTATCGTGGTGATCAAGGTAACAAAATTGGTATCGGTGTCGGGTATCAATCCTTGGAGGACCGATATGAATGGGCCGATACGTATCGGCCCATTTTTCTTTAAAAAAAAAAAAGAAAAAGAAAAAGAAAAGGTATTGGCCAATCTATGATATGTATCGGGCGATTCTCGATACGTATCGGCCAATAAGGGTCCATATCGGCCGATGCTGATACCGATACCGATACTGAATTGGATACTCGACACGTATCGGCACCGATATGTATCGGTTTGCAGAATAATTAATACGTATCAGTATCGGCCGATATTTGATACCATGACGGTGACCGTATAATCAAATGGTAGATCACATTCCACGTGACTTATAATTGCGAGTTATACCCATCCTTTAAGGGTTCATCCTGGCCCTTTAGGGTCTTAAATTTTTTTTTTTTTTTGAACCATATGCCTTTCAAATCGAAGGTCAAAGTTTTTCATCCGCCGCTTGAACCCATGGTTTGAAATTTCGGATTTCCGAGTTGTCTCAGACGGCCCCGAAATAGGTGTTTTATCTTACACTTGAAGAATACTTCACGATTTTTTTTTTTGAATGAAAAAAAATATTTCATGAAAAATATCTATGATCAATCTAAATAGTCTAAGTGATTGTCCATTATTAGCTAGAGCATATCTCCATTAAAGAATCCCACCTATAAATCAATTGTATATCGTCTAATCAATGATCTCCAATGTTAATCGCTAAAAATAAAAATAATAGCGCATATTAGAGTGCATAGATTTGGACAGACCATAGTAGCCGTTCACGAGATCATCAAATATGCTAGACACAGTGAGAAAATATAAGATAGACTAGACACAATGAGAAAATATAGTGCCACTTGTACAAAGATAATGAGTAGTACACTATCAATGGTGTACTAGCCTAACATCCTATATAAACTAATATTTTTAATAAATATTTTATGTATTGCATGATTTGCCACAATATCCATCTAAGCCCGGAGACGAGACATATGCTTGAGATGTCTCGTAGTGGGTGAAATTTAAAATTATTTTTGAACCTGGTGCATTATAAGTTTATACCATTGACCAATATTTGAATGGTGGATAAATGCACTTTATTGTTTTTGGATCAACTTTGGCAATTTACCGTAGCAACTGTTCCTCAGGTTGAGTGCCACACTGCGCTAACTAGTTTGAACGCTCAGACGCCCTTGGATTCGAACACATATCGCTGATATATATATATATATATATATATATATGACTTTACACTTTTGTAGAGTTAAACTCGGCACTCGAGTTATTTGGATGTCATGGCAACATGGACAATATTGACCAATGACTATTGAAAAAATAAAAATATTTGCTATAAATTTTTTGGCAAAGTTTGAACTTTTTTAATTAAGAAAAAAAATTGAGTCAAAAATCCATATCTATGACTCATGAAATGACTGGTAAAAAAGAGTTAATATTAATTTTTTTTTGTGAAAAGAGGGTATGGTAAACCTGTAGAAGATGAGGTGAACCTCAAGATTACATGCGTGTGACGCATGATGTACACTGAGCGTAGGTTACAAATCAAGTTTGATGATCCTTTAATACACACATATATTAGAGATCAGATTACCCGATGAATTGGTATTACCGACCATAGGCTGGCACTCGGGTCAATCTCCTCCTTACCAAATAGTCGTGTCTAGGGAATTGCCCAATTATTTATGAGCTTAAAAATCAGTGAAAGTAACAACTTCCAACCACTGATTTCTGTTGGCGTTGGGAGATTGATCCGAATGTTATCACTGGCAATCGGGCCGGGTACCTAATACTAATTCATCACAAGATATAATACCTAGAGGCTAGAAGCACCTTAGTTGTATGCTGTTGCCATTTACTCGCAAAAGCGAAAACAATTCACGCAAGAGCATATCCCATTGTCTATTGATTGTGGCCTTTCTTTGTTTGGTGTCCTTTCCTACTCTGATCTACCTAAAAATGGTATATGATGCCTTCATACCCGCAAGATAGGTTACTGTGAGATCTTAGGTTCTTTTGTTCTCAAGTCACATCCTATTACATGTGGAGTGATTCAAAAAGAAGAGAATCTTTGGGCACCAAACTAGTAAGTTTGGTCTTATGAGATAAAGCTTTAGGCTCTCTCGATAAATTAGAAATGAGGAGCGTTTACTTTTAGGAGACTTTTAACCTACTTGCTTAGATGAAAGGATTTGTAATAATGAATACTTTTAATTTGGAGTTAAGGGTGTTATCGGGTCAGTTTTCATGCTAAACTCAAAATGAATTGATAACTATCGGTTTTTAGTTTTTCAAACCAAAACCGAACTGCTAGTTATTGGTTCAGTCGGTTCGATCGATTTTCGATTTCTAAACCTTAATTTTTTAATTTGTAAAATGAAAAAAAAATAGCACATAAGAGAGAGACAGTGAAGAATAAATAGAGCAAGAGAGAGAGAGAGAGAGAGACTTATTGCCAGCTGCAAAGTATAATAGTGTGGGCTTGTGATGGATGGCGACAATGCTGGAGAGTGAAAGGATGGCGGACGGCGGCGAGTAAGAATTGGGAAGAAGAAACGAATGGGATATAGGACAACAAGGGTTTTTTGCTTTTTGCTTGTTTTAAGTTTTAAGGTTTATCTCTTATTTTCTAGTTTCTTTTTTAAAGAGATAATTTTAATTATAACCTATTTTTATATGCACCTAAGTAACCCTATTATCGGTTCACTTTCGGGTTTTTTACGTCAAAATCGAAGTTGAACTGATAACCCGATAAGCCACTTTTCAAAATCGTTCACTTTCGAGTTTTTTACGACAAAATCGAAGCTGAACCGATAACCCGATAAGCCACTTTTCAAAACCGAAACCAAACCAATATGCCCTAAAACTGAAACCAAACCAAAATTTCGATTGGTTGGGTCGGATCGATTGGTTTTCTAAACAACCCTAGTGCTTATGATACGTATTTAATGGAAAAGACCTCGCTTTGTTTGTTACAACACACATCTTAAAAACTTTATGCACATTGATGCACCATGACCTCATACACTTTCTTTCCCTCTCTAATTTTTTATTTTTATTTTTTATAACAGGGTATCCAGCCTCCTAGAGTACCTGACTAAGTCCCTGAGTACATCTAACACCAACACATCACAATTACTAGTCAGTAGGGACAGGGGCGGAAGCCCCATTTAATTTTTAAACATGTATAGAATGCACTTCTTATAAGGCTTTGTTCTATGTACAAGCCACTAAATCTGTGGCAAAATAATAAGTAACATTGGTCAGACCATATTATGGTTAGTTCCCACAAGTAGAAAATTGTGACAAACCGGATTTTCACACCAAAAAATCCGTGCCATCAGGATCATAAATATTGATGATCCCCAGAACAAAAGAAAGAATGTCTGCTCAGCGAAAATCAGAGCGAACACTATCCAAAGAGACAGATAGAGTCATTATATAAGGCACAAAAAATGAAAAAAATAATATATATATATATATATATAAAGAATATACATCCTCAAAAAAGAACTAAGAAGAATTACTGGTGATGTACATCCATTACCCAAAATAATGGTTCCCAATAATGGTTCCTATAAGATGTATACTGTAAAAATAAAGGTATCTACATAATATAATACAAAACAGAGTGGTCACCAGACTAGATAATCCAAAATATCAGTACATAACCCTCAGAATACAAAATAAGACCAAGTACCTAGACTACGGATAGTACTCGTCAGCAGGTATATCAGTATCTTCCTCCTCCTCAGCCTCAGGGTAATAGTCAGGATCGCTCCCTGTGCTAGGAACTCTAGTCTCAGAACCTATGATATAGAATCAGAGGTGAGCTAATCATCTAAGCTCAATAGAAGAAATTCAATTAAGTTGCATTTAAATGGTAAAACATGATTTACAGAACATATTTCAGAACAGATTATTTAGACAGAGATCAGATAACAAATATAGAGATTAGAATGACAGAACAGATGCAGAATATCAGAAAGCAGATTTATTCTCAGAATTTTCAAGATGCTATGCATACTATATTTGAATGACTTAAATTATATTCTTAAATAACCCTCGTGAATATAGCACGTGGTAGCCAAATGTTTGCCGATGGGTAACCCCGATCATCGTCGTTTAATGAATAATTTCAGGACTGCAGCAAACCTCTTCAAAAGAGAGCAACTTATGCAAGAGGGATTCCAAATCAGATACACAGATATTCCACCGTGCCGGTCGTGGGTATCCTGCCAGATCGGAGGGGTTCGTAACATAAACTTTAAATCAAATGCATATCACATAATATCGGGAATCAGATGACAAAACTTTTATTGAGATGCAAGGCATGCTTTTAAAATAAAAATCAGAACATGAAAAAAATACAGATGCTATGAGTCCATGAGATCAGAAGTAAATGCAAGTTAGGTTGAATTTTTCCTACCTTAACTCAAGTCTTTCTAAGTAAATCCAAAGTCTTTTAAAGTATCTCGATCTTAACCTAGACCATAAGTACAGTGTACTAAGTGTTAGAGATGTCATAACATTAACTCGTACAAAGTTTAGCAGTGTTTCCCCCAAAAAACGAAAACATACCAAACATAGGAATTCGATCGATCATTTCCCTATTTGATCGATTGGATCCAACAAACCTAGACTGAACAGGGAAATTCGATCGATCATTTTCCTTATTTTATTGATCGGATTCCCAATTCGATCGATCATTTCCATGGTTTGATCTATCGGAACCCAGAAATTAACATATACAGAACAAGGGAATTTGATCGATCAACTTCCTTGTTTGATCGATCGAATTCACCATTTGATCGATCAAATCCCAAATTTGATCGATCGGCCTCCAGAGCTTCGTTTTCAAATTTTAGACTTCCTGTTTATATACTGTTATATATAATCCGATCGATCATATTTCCAAAATGATCGATCAAATTTTCAATCCAATCGATCAATTTTCCATTTGATCGATCAGTTTTTCATTTGATCGATCAGTTTATAATTTGATCAATCAGTTTCAAATTTGATTAATTAAATCCCAATTTGATCGATCGGATTTATCGGGCAAGAACTTTCAGAAAAATACCCTCTTGTTCTATAGAGTTGTATATAATTCGATCGATCAAATCTCAAAATTTGATCGATCGGATTACAATTTGATCGATCAAATACTAAATTTGATCGATTAGAAATGACAGTTTCTTTCATTAATGAGGTTCGTTGATTTTAACCTATTTTCATCTCTAACTCTCTATGATTCTCATCGAATCATACAAGCTCAACCATCTACGTATTTATTACATCTAAATTATTACAAATACGTAGTATGTCACCTCTTTAACGTTGTTTCCATGGTTCAAGATAAACTTCGGCTCAAGGTGATTTTTGGATCCGTAATCCGAGTTTCCATCGTTGTTGACGATTCCCACAGTTAGTATTGCAACTCCACGACTATACTCAGAGGTATACTCACTTCTAGCTCAGATATGACAGATTAACCCGTCCATTTCGCACACTTGGACCTGAAATCCCATGATTCTTCAAGCCTTGATTTAAGAAATCAATGGAAGATCAAGAAGATGCATACAACTCACTCGTAGTTCAAACCAAATCAACTGAAACAACAAAGAAAGAGGTAGAGTAATGAATTCTAACTCTCTTCCTTCCCTTATAAGCTATCCTAGAGAAATATCTTTGATATTTCTATTTTTTAAAGTTAAGTTCCAGTGTTGAGCGTATACACTTCACTCAAGTACTTAATATTCTACCACAGACTAATCAGGTCACAGATTCGCGTCATGTGTGGCACATGACCACACACGCATACAGATTAATAATATTGATAACAATATTATTATTATAAAATTAAAATTTATCTCGATTTTCATATTAGGCACGCATACCAAAGCAATCAAATTAGTTTCAGAATTTTAGGGTCATTATACAAATCCTGGCTAAGGCGCTCCCAGTAGAGATAAATCTATGTCTAAGAGGCTAGATACCCTATTATTAGAAAAGGGAGATAATTCTCCGTGAGTGACCAACAAGGGGTAAGATTCAAACTCAAGACCTCCGCTTCTTAAGGCGTGGTCCTGGCCACTACGCCAAACCCCCCTTGTTAATTTTTCTCATTTTTGTTTTGTAGGTAAATAAAACTTATTAAAAGAGACTAAAAAAACAAGGAAGAAAAGGGAAAAGATCCAAGAAAATAAAGACTATGTCCTTTCATAGTCAATTACAACCAAAAAGGTGTTTTGGGCCAAAATTCGTAATGCCAATATCTAACCCGAAAGTTTGAACCTTTTCTCTAATTGAGGCAGCGAATAACATAATGTTGTCAAATAACTTATAACAGATCGAGTAATTAATCTGATACTACGGAAGTCGAAACTCAAGAAGTTGAAGGAATTTCTGATCAATCATGTTTGAAGAGAAAGCAATGCATGTGCGGATTATTATTATTTTTTGTGATTGGAAAAGAGAAAATTACAATCGATTAACCGACCAAATTAAATCTTCTCTAACGCAAGAGTACAAATTGGAAGGAATTTAAGAGCCAGTCCCATTTTTCGCTCCAGTTAGCTTCTCTCAGAGTGTAATTATTCTGATACACATGAAAACTGGCCATCTTGATCTTCTACGCAATCGTTAGAGAATCAGATTCAATAAGGACATCAAGAACATTAAGTTACTGATGTCCCAAATATATTGATTTCAGTCCCATATGGGAAATATCACTTCGGTAATCCCTCAATAACCCACCAATATTGAACTGCCCATCACTAAGTGAAGCACGTATATTTAATTTAAGAAAGCATAATTTTAATCTTCTCTGAGTAATAAATTGTGGTAAGGTCCACCTAACTTCGCTTATTGATGAAAAAAAAATGCACACATAGAAGCCTCATATAAGATTCATGGATTGTTCCTTTTTCTTGGGTCATCTTCATCATAATCCGAGATTAGCGTTCGTAACATTTGTACCAAATCGCTAATCATCGATGGACAATGGCTGTTGCTTTATCTAACAATTTTTTTTTTAGTATATGTAAGCCTTGAGGTTGGTGGGTCCTCACCCTTTCATTAAAGCCAAAGAGGGATAAATTACATAAAATACAAAAAAAATACTCTTCCGATCAGAAAGGATCATTGGTCAAGCCTGGCATTTTTGAAATTGATAGGGGCTTTATAAATTCACTCTCCTATAGCCACCCACTTATTCCTAAATTTTTCTTGGTTGAACCCTCAATCCGTGATGGTGAAATCTCAAAGCTTGATCCCTAGGGATGAGAAAACTTCAACTTTTATACAATTGAAACTAGGGCCCCATTAAACCTAGCCCGACCCTAGGGGCTAAGGCTAGGCCATAGCCTGGGCCTAATTTAGGCATTCTCTTGGTTGAGCAGCCTTATTCCTAACATAAGCGGGTTGGGGCAGGCTCAGGCCGGGCTTCAAACTTTGTTGATTATTATTATTATTTCTAAAATATACTTACACCTATACATTTAATAAATCTAATTGTAATATTGAGGGTTATTCTAAATTTCTAATAATTTGATTCTAAAAAATATAATTTATATTTTATATATATTTAGCATAATTAATATACATAATCATAAGCAGAGAATGGCCGGGCTGGTCTTATGGGCTCTAACTTGTTAAGCCCTTACACGCCGATCTTACTTTTTTATTATTATAAAAAAAAAACAGCCTCACTCATTGTGGCCATTGCCAAATTCCACGTCCCATTCCATTACCACTTTCTATTATAAATAACACAAAAGAGGCCAAAAACTTTAACTGTGGTTACGAAATCAAGGATTGAGACTACCCTTATCATCCCTTTACTAATATGGCAATACTGTAAATAAGTCTTTAGATGGCATTATTGACTCCACAGTTTCCTTAGAAAGTGGAGGTGCGATTTTCTTCTCTCTAGCTATGGGACTGCTGAGATGACATTTGCTAAAAGAGTTTTGAATCTCCTTGGGAAGATGGGAGTTCCATTTTTTGGAATTTAACCAAAATTAGAGTGCTAAGTTAACTCCAACCTAAGGATGGTTGGGAATTTACACTTCACATTTTCACCTTTTATGACAGTGGCCCTTAGTGTCTCTTTTTGTAACAGAGGCAGTGTCACCACCTGATT
This sequence comes from Chloranthus sessilifolius, assembly GCA_021018995.1. NCBI lineage: Eukaryota > Viridiplantae > Streptophyta > Magnoliopsida > Chloranthales > Chloranthaceae > Chloranthus > Chloranthus sessilifolius. The sequence continues at coordinate 154,527,782 of CM037586.1, read as the reverse complement.
CAAAGAAATGGAAACAATGTCCTGTGGTGAGATGTGGCAACTTATACAAATTGTCCTCTACTTGGTGTGGTTCGACACGTCTTTGATCCTTACTACACAACAACCACATGGAAATCTTAGGTGAGTTCTCTAATAATTTTAGCTAAATGGTCAATGAAATACCATGTAGCTACTTATGTTATTTAATTCGATCATTTACCCAACGAATCACGAATTGAATATAGTAAATCGAATTTGGCATAACATGTGAATTGCAGAATTAATACTGAGTATTTTACTCATAATAAAGTTTTGAAAGCATAAAAATATAATTTGAATCTAAAAGCTTATGTAATTAATACTCAAAAAAAAAAAAAAAAAAAATTCATCCTACCCACGAAATTGATTTTGTTTGAAAATAGCGATTGAGAATTGTAAACCCGAATTCGAATCGAGGGAATTAGTGAACTAAGTAACTATGGCTATGGCAATACCATTTGCGTCCCATCAAATCCCAGTCCGCTATCACATTACATCGAAGGTATATGAAATTTTATCGATCCTTTAGCTTCGCGGAACTCTGTATTTACCTCTACGGAGTGATAGATATCACATGGTGATAGGTGCTGCACTCATGGCTGGCCTTTGCTACAAAAAGTGAAACTCTAAGGCCACTGTCACAAAGGGTGAAAATGTGAGGGCTAAGGTGTAAATTTCATATTGTCGTTCATGTCATTTGGTAAAAAAAACATTGAACAGCGTGTTTCTCGGTATCTTTCATTTTCAACATTTTGGATATTTGTCTTAACAAACTGAGTTGTCCGTATCATGGTAGAATTAAACAAAAAACGTAAAAACACTTTGCCAGGAAAGTGTTTTCTTGGCATTATAAAAAATCATTAAAAAAAAATAAAAAATCTTATTTGCCCAACCCTAACTGTTTGGAGTAACTTTTAAACACTCTTTTTCTTTAATAATTGATAAACGAAAAATATAAGGGCACATTATCAAATGGGAAAATATGTTCAATTTATTATTCAGATGAGCCATTTTATGGTTTCAAATTTCGTTAGAAACGAGAGACCTCTCCCAACTCCGCATGGGTGAGAAGAGATTCATACCTCCCAACTCCGCATGGGTGAGAAGAGATTCATACCACATTTCGGCCCGAGTTTGTTAGGATCTTTTGTCATGCATTTTTATAAGGTATCAAGCTAGTTTACAGCCGATAGATAGTGAACTATTAATCGATTTTGTATACGAGACAATATTTTTGCCCCCATGCGACATGTGGTATCATGTAGGTTTAGTGGATGAGGATAGATTAGATTCTTGTATCTTAAAACTATTTTCATCATCTTATTAGGAGCCTAGGGGGTGCCACAAAATGAATGCTTACCGTGATTTGCCGAAACCCATTGACGCCGTTCATTATTTTTGTACCCTTTGATCACATGTTCGAGAAAGTTGTATTTCATACAATCCTAAAAATGTATCCAATCTATGTGATAATTGGCTGAAGCACGTGGCACCCTGTGGGGAAAATATAGTGCCACGTGTACAAAATTATTGATGTACTTATAACAGGACATTTTCATATGCACTACAAAACATAAGACTATTAGCCGCAGTAAAAAACTGTCGCTATTAACAAAAAACTGTCGCTAATACTCTTGCAGCTAATAGCCTTAACAGTTTTTTTATTAATAGTGGCAATTTTTTGGAGCAAAAAACTACTGCTAATAGTCTTATTTTTTGTAGTGATGGCAGGCAGGTTTTGTGCAGACAAAGTACAGACGACTGACATGGCGTGATCCAATTGGCTGCAAGTGCAATGGAGCTCAAGCAATGCAGGTCGGAGCTGCCAGCCACGTCATCTGCATACACTTTGCCTACACAAAACCTGCCTACTGTTGCAATTTTCCCTTATAATGAGGATTCCATGTGTTGGTTACCATATACAATCCAATCCACTTGAGATAATTTAATTAAAATTAAAAATAAAATCTGAAAAAATAGAGAGTGACTTCCTTTACATGTATGATTAAATAGTTCGAATTAGTTATGCTGCTCGAGATGACTATCGGTGCTTAGGCTAAATCTCCCTTCACTAGCATTGGGAAATCCATGAATATATTCGATCAGCAAATCATTGAAAGGCCAAAAGCACACTTTTGTTTTTGAAATTGGTTATATTAGAAAAATAAAAAAATTATATTAGAAAATCAGCGGGGGAGGATGATTTGTGAGAAACAAAACAATCAAACCAAAACAAGAAAAGAGAATATACCCAAACAAGACAAACAGACAGGTTACAAAAGTTGATGGATTCTTCTCGCCATGTTCTTGAGACTTAAACCCTAGAGACTGCGAAGGTCGACGTCGATAAATCCGACGGTGGCCACCCATTCACCCAAAAAAAAGAGAATTGAAATTAGAATTGCCTCTAGCCCCTTGGCATTATTGGAAAAGACGCTCGAATTTCTTTCGCACTAGATGCCCCAAATTATTGCATAAAGGGTCAATTGCCAAAGCTTGTTACCAACGGAAGAGAATGCCCTAGAATCCCAACCTCCAAGCAATTGGCCCATCGTCCTCGGATAGCAGCCTACATTATCAAAAATTTTAGAAAATTGCAAACCAAATTCGAGAGGTAATACGGCAAAGGTGGCCTTCAGATTCTTCCTCCTGTCTATAAAATGAGCACCTGTTTGTGATCGGAAGATTGCGTTTTTGAAGCTAGTCGACAGTAAGAATTCTCTCCCAAGCAACACTCCAAGCAAAATATTGAATTTTGGGGGGTAGAGCAATCTTCCAAAGTCTTGTCCAAGGGAGAGTTAGAGACGACCATCTGGAAAAATATTTGTAGAAGGATGAAACCTTGAAGTCTTCCGAGGTGTTAAGAGAGCAAATTCTATAATCAATGGCATTCGATTGAGGCGTTAGAGGACCTATACACATGAGGAGCTGATGGAACATGTGAAGTTCCTACTCTCTGAGACGCCTTTTGAATCGGATAAACTAAGGAGGTGATGCTAAGAACGAGAACAAGCTCGCCATCGACGCAGTCTTAAAACAGGCGAGCGAGAATAAGTCAGGGAAGGTAGAAGAGAGAGACCCATTCGGGAGCCACTTGTGATGCCAGAAGGAGACTTTAGTGTCATCCCCGATCTTTTACCACAACAAAGTAAAAAAATTAGGCCTTATTTTGATAAGACCTTTCCACCACCAAGAGGATGTAGCAGCCGATCAGGGAGAGAAGTCCCAACCAGAAGTGGAAACATGGTATTTGAAAACTTTTCAGAAGAGTGACAACCCCATATAAATGTTTATTTAAATATTTTAAATTTTTAATATTCTTACATTTTTATAATATTTTATATTGTCCTAATAAAATAAAATTTTAAGAAATGAATTTTGCATATCACGCCATCTCGCCAAGACGCCCTGCCAATTGCCAAGCGGAGAAGGATCTCGATATCAAGCCTATCTAAAACGTTACAAATTTATAAGATTTAAGTCATGTTAAGGACACAAATTTGATCAATCATGGTTGTTCTCTTCATATGCACCTAATGATGAATCATAAGGAAATGCATTTGTTCCACACAATTTTCTTACAAATATGTTGACCTCCAAAACACAATTTATGCTCCTAGTGTTGAATATGACTCTAACTTGATTGGTTCGCTTGAGGATGGACCTCTGTAGTCTTCAGTACGAATGTTTGTGGTTGGACAGACGTCCGTGGTCTTTAGGACGAAAGTCCGTATTTTTGGAGTGGATCTCTGCCATGAGTATCCGTATCTGGACGGACCTTTGTGGATTCCGTAACATTGACGACTTTGGCTAGCATCTCTTTAATTAGAAGTAGGCTTTGTGCCTTCTATATAAGGGAAAGGCCATTGGACGAATTATACATTAGAGAGAGTTGAGATATCATTGTAAAGCTTTGGTAAACCTATCTAGAGTTTTGTGTAGAGCTTTGGTGAGGATTGAGTGTGCTTGTATTTTTGTTTAATCATCAAGAATTTGAGATATCATTGTAAAGCTTTGGTAAACCTATCTAGAGTTTAGTGTAGAGCTTTGGTGAGGCTTGAGTGTGCTTGTATTCTTGAATGTGCTTTAGTGAGGCTTGAGTGTGCTTGTGGACGTAGGCAAATTGCTAAATCACATAAATATCTTCTCTTGTATGATTGTGTTTGATTTCTTTTATTTTACATTCTTATTTGATCGTTCATTGTGAGATCATTGGTTAATTTGAAAGTGCACAATAAATTGGTATCAAAGCCATTAGGTTTTTGTTCTACGATCGGAGATGACATCGAAGTCCGCAAAAGTTTCAAATGTGAGGTTCAAGATTGAGAAATACTACGGGAAGATTAATTTTGGCTTGTGGCAAGTACAAGTCTGGGATATCTTGATTCAATAAGGGCTACACAAGGCATTGAAATGGCTTATGGGTAAGCCCATAGATATATTCGATGGTGATTGGAAAGAATTCGAACTTCAAGCATGTCGTAGTACGATTCGGCTATATTTAGCGAAAGAGATTACGTATAATGTTATGCGGGAGAACTCGAAGGCCCGCTGTGGGCCAAATTAGAAAGTCTCTACATGACGAAATCTCTGACGAATTGTCTGTATCTCAAGAAAGAACTGTACAAGTTGCACATGAAAGAAGGTACTCCTCTCAATGAATATCTTAATGAATTCAACAAAATTATATATGAATTATTAAATATTTGAGAGGAGGTTAAGGATGAAGACAAAGTAATATGAATTTTTTTTTCCCTCCCTGATTCCTATGAGCACCTAATTACTACGTTGTTCTATGAAAAATATACTATTGAATTGGAGTCGATTACAATGGCACTGCTTTGTTATGACATGAGGAAGAAAGCTTCCACTACAAAAAATAAGACTACTAGTGGCAGCAAAAAACTGCCGCTATTAACAAAAAATTGCTGCTATTAGTCCTATCGCTTTCAAAAACTGTCGCTGTTAGTCCTGTCGCTACAAAAAAATGCCTTAATAGTAAGTGCCGCTGAAACACCTTATTTTTACAGTGTTCATATAGTAATACAAAGGCAGATGACTTGTTGGTTAGGGGGGGATCAGAGAACCGTAAATCTAGAAGGGGTAGATCAAAGTCCAGATCTAAATCTAAAAATAGAAAGTCTATAGAATGCTACAAGTGTCACGAGAGGATCACATTAGAAAGGCATTGTCCTTAGTTACAAACTAAGAGAAAAGATGCTCACGATAAGAAGCAGAAATGGGTTGTTAATAAGGTTGGTATAATCGAACAAGCTCCGGATGATGATGGAAATGTATTGTCAGTGGTTTCTGATAAATACTCATAAAATGCATGGATATTTGATTCATGGTGCTCCTACCACATATTTCTAAATAGGGACTGGTTCAAGTGTTATGAGGAGGTGGATGGTAGAACGATTTTAAAGAAGAACCTCATATCACTTGATACACTAGACTCTAATGAGCTCAAGTTTGTAGCTCAAGATAGAGTTTTGAAGGTGACAAAAGGATCTCTAGTTGTGATGAGAGCAAAAAAGATTGTGAACCTCTCTACTTTCTATCAGGGAGCACAGTGACAGGTGAATCATCGGTATCTATGTCAGATGATGGTAGCTTGTCCTCTACACAGCTATGGCACATGCGCTTAGGGCATATGTCAGAAAGAGGGATGGAAAAGTTGAACAAGCAGGGCTTATTGAAAGGTGCAAAGGCTGGCAAGTTGACTTTTATGAGTATTGGATCTTCGAAAAATAGTGCAGGGTTAAGTTTAATATAACGATTCACATTTCAAAAAGTACACTAGATGATATACATTCAAATGTATGGGGGCCTTTAAAGGCTCCTTCTAAAGGTGATGCTAGGTATTTTGTCTCCTTCATCGATAATTACTCTCAGTATGTATGAATCTATATGATGAAAAGTATGGATGAGGTATTAAAAATCTTCAAGAGGTTCAAATTTTGTTTGAAAATCAGACTAGAAGGATCAGGCGATTTTTTTTTTTTTCGATTACGAGGGTACAACTTTAAGAAGATTCAGTGGCCCATCCACCGATGATAACATTATAGGGGTGGAATTAGAAGCTATTCTGCATGGATTACTGGTGGCTAAGAAGGAGAATTTTGATAAAATTATTATAGAATTTGATAGTCTGATTGCAGTGAATTGCATTAACAGGTTGATGCAATGCCCGTGGAGATTGAGACACCTTATTTTGTGTATTCAAACACTTATGGATGAAATTGAGGAATGTAGGTCTGTTCATACTTGGCGAGAGCTTAATCGACTGGCAGATTTCCTAGCGAGAGTAGGGAGAGAACTACCCTAATTTGAATCATGGCCAAATCTTGATTAGTGCTCGATTATTTTGAAATTTCTCTTAAGGGATGATTTACTTATTACTTATACTGAAATGTAATCTTTCCTTATTTCCTTTTCTAATAATAAGGGTGAGAGCTCTACAATCTCAAGCTGAATTACCAAAAAAAAAAAAAGGATGGCCAAGTGGTTGAAAATTGATAATAGTGTTGAGTACATCAGTGGACAAGTTTAAGAGTTATGTGAAAAGAATGGTATTATTAGCTACTTCACATTGAGGAATACATTGCAATAGAATGGGGCAGCAGAACGCATGAATAGAACTCTATTTGAAAAGGCAAGATGTATATTATCCAATCCAAGAGTGGTTAAAAAGTTCTAGGTTGAGATAGTTCGTATGACATGCTATCTAGTAAATTGATCACCGTCTACAGAAATAGAGTACAAGACTTTGATTGAGATATGGTCAGGGAAGCCTACGGACTATAGTGTATTGAGGAGTTTTGGTTGCACAACTTACTATCATGTTAGAGATAGTAAAATTGATCTAAGAAGGCGACTTCCTTAGGGTATATAGATGGAGTGAAAGGATACAAATTATGGTGTCTCGAGCAGGATAAGGTCATGATCAGCAGAGATATGACATTTTATGAATCTATTATGCGAACTTCTAGCAAACAAAGCATGCAAAATGGAGAGATGGTGGAAGATCTGTTTGTGGTGGAGTTCGAAACTCCTACAGTTATTACATCAGAAAAAGTGTAGAAATAGTTGAGAGAGAGTAATCCTTAGTGGGTGAAATACCCAAAAGGAATGTAAAAGCATAAATGCACTACGGTTATGAGGATATGGTCGCCTACGCGTTTACGTTTTATGGAAATGAGTCGTCTTCATTCAAAGATGAAATCAATGGAAGATATGCATGAGCATGAAAGGCCGCAATGGGTTGAGAGATGACTTCTCTTTACAAGAATCAAACTTGAGAACTGATAAAGTTATCTAAGGGCAAGAGAGCGATTGGGTGTAAGTGGGCTTATAATAAGAATGAGGGTTCTATGGAAAGTAGAAGTATAAGGTACAAGGCACGGTTAGTAGCATAGGGCTATGCACAAAAGGAGGCATCAATTACAATGAGGTATTTTCACCAGTTGTGAAACATACTTTAATCTGAGTTTTGTCATTAGTTGTAGCATAATTGGACTTAGAGTTCGAGCAACTCGATGTGAAAATGACATTTCTATATGATGAATTAGAAGAGAAGATCTATATGAACCAACCTGAATGGTCCAAGTCGCCTAGAGAAGAAAGGTTAATATGCAAACTGAAGAAGTCCTTGTACGGGTTGAAGTAATAGCGATTTCATTTTCGATTTCGGGCATGACTGAAACCGAAAATTTGAACCTAAATTTCAGCCAAAAATTTGAATTTCGGCCGATAATTTCCCCTCCATATATATTTGGACCAAATTTTCGGTTCAAATTATCATTTCGATGCAGATCGAAATTTAAACGATTCAGCCGATAACTTGAATTATCAGGTAGAAATTTTGAACCATGATACCAACACTCTCTTACCTTCAAAAGTTATATATGGTTTAACTTCTTCTATCAATGACTGTAATATCCCTGATATTTTAAAACTATTTTTCATTTAACTCGGTAAGCGTGCTCGAAAAAGCTACGAGATTTTTTCTAAATTTTTAGATAGCTAAGGGTATGATGAGAATATTGACCAAAAGATTTTTGTTTCTAACTTGTGGATGTTTTGTTTTTGGTAACTTACATGTTAAGTCTTGTATATGCGTTTAACACCGAATATTAATGCAATTAAGTAGATAGAGTTGTATTTACAAAAATCTAGATATTTGGTTATTAGTTAATATTATAAAGAGAGGGACTTGCAAGAGAAGTTACACTTCTCTCTCTCTCATTTGAATATGAGTTTACAACCCTTGCCTTGATTTTTGATCTTAGATCTTGGATGTTTGTAAATCCCTCTACCCATCCCAACCGTTGATAAGCTTGGTATTAAATTTTTGATCAGTTTGAGCTATTGAAAGAGAAGAGAGATAGGGGAGAGTGGTAAGTTCTGTGTGAATTATTGGTTGTTGAAGTAGAGGCAACCTTGTGATGAACTGATTGGAGGTTCTAACCTGTTAAGCTTTGGAGATTGGTTCCAGTGCGTGACTTTGGTGCAATGGGATTGATGGATTAAACGTTAAGAGGTAAGCATTTAAACCTCTTGTGTTATTAGAATTTATGTTTTGTTTAGAGTAGAAAATGGTGTAAATTTTTAGATAAACTGATTGCGGTTAAATGAGAATGAAGGGTTTAAAGATAAAAATTTCACAGCCACAGAACTGAAGAAATTCGAGGGTCGATTTTCAAATCGAGGGTCAAATTTGGAATTCGACCATCGATTTGAAAATCGAGGGTTGAATGTTGAGATTTTAAGCCTGATGCAAATTTTGAAATTCGAGGGTCGAATTATGCCCTGTTTCAGGCCTTTGAAATTTGGTTAGATTTTTCTTGGCAAGCTTTCGGGTTTGACTTTTAGTCCTATATTAACACTGAGAGTGTTAATCTTTGTAGGTTTTGAATTTGAGTCCTTTGTGAGGACTGCTTTTGCTTGTTTTAGGACCGTCTTTGTTGAGGTAGGGGAACCCTACAAATGATTTACATTCTATTATAAGTATAAGCTGTTTGATTTAGAGCATAAATTTTGAAACATTTGTCTAATACATCATGAATAAGAACTTTGAATTTTGACACAAATAAGAAATTGGAAAACTTTGTTATGACTAAGAACTCAGAAATTTGAACTTTAGAATTTCAGAACTTCAGTTATTTTTGAATGTGAACTTCGAATCAGAACTCCGAAAAATCAGTAAATATGTTATGTATACAAGCTTTGATATAAGTTAGCATTTGCATTCGATTTGAGGTACATACGAACAAAACCCTAAATTCTACCAATCGTGTTGACGGTATTTGTTTTGGCGCAAGTTTTCCTCATAGCGCAGGGGCTTTTTGCTCTTCTGAAAAGGGGTTCATGAACGACGATGGTCAGTAGAGTTTTCCATCGATAACGTAATCCGCTCTCATGCTATATGTAATTTGGGAGATAAAATTAAGTTATACTTTTAAGACAAGAAGCATGCTAATTCAGAAGTTTTTGAACACATAAGATGAATTATATTAGTTTTGACCTCATGATTAGAATTGGAGATTTAGTTTGCAAGGCATCTTTTGAAAACCATTTGTGATCTAATTTCTGTCTTTGAAAACCTTTACTTATAATGAAATGCAAATAGACATGTTTCCTCTATTGGGCTTTGTTGTTAGCTCACCCTCGACTATACGTCATAGGTGCTGAGACTGACCTAGAATTTGAGGATCTAGAGGACTCCGATTATATTTCTGAGGAGGAATTGGATACACCTGCAGAGGAGTTTTTCCCTTGATTATAGATTACTTCTTTTTGGTACTTTTGTTTAGAATTATTCTTTGAATATTGGACCCTAGGCCATGGTTTTGTCTTTTTGATATCACTCGAGGAACCATTATTAGGAACCACTATTTTAGGTTTTGGATTGGCCATCACCGGTGGTTCTTCTTGGTTCCTCAGGGTGATATATATTGTTTTGATCAAGCTTTTGTCTTTGCTTACTCTATACTTTGCCTTTATTTTAGATCTTTGTTATGTTGCCAGCTTCTGTCTGCTACGGCTTATTGAGAATCAATAAGTTGGTGAGCCGACCTTTCCTATACCTCAGGGATTGGAAAAGTCGGGTCGTCATAGTTGGTATCAGAGCGAGGCTCTAGGTTCAGAGTCTTAGGGCTAAGGGTTGGATTATCTTAACAATCAATACTGATCAATTGTTATTATTTTTCAACAATGACAGATCAGCATGCCTCCGCTGTTCAGAGGCAGGGGCCGAGGTAGAGAAGGACCTTGCATGGCTCGTATTGAGGAGATTGATGAGGGCATAGGTACCTCGAGAGGGAGAGACAGAGTGGCTACCGGTCCTAACACTGATCCGTTGGGAACTGGTAGAGGCAGTGGAGGAAATGTTGACCAGGTGTTGGCAGCCTTGACCAACAACATGGCTCAACAGACTGCGGCCATAGATAGACAGACTGAGATGCTCGCAGCCAGACATCAACCAGGAGGATTTGTCGAGTTCAGGAGGATGAGACCTCCTACATTCTCAGGACAGGTGGATCCGATGGAAGACGAGGCATGTCTTGATGAGATGGAAACGATTTTTGAGGTGTTACAGTGTACAGATGTTGAGAAGGTACATTGGGCATCCTTCAAATTTTTGGGTGAGGCCAGTCCTTGGTGGAAATCTGTCACCAGGATGCGAGAGCAGGACTACCCCAATAATCCATGGACTTGGGCAGAGTTCGTGGAGACGTTCAACGATTAGTATTTTCCAAAGATCGTGCGTAACCAGTGGGAAGTCAAGTTTATTGAGTTGAAACAGAACGAGATGTCGGTGCGCGAGTATGGCGTAGAGTTTGATAGACTTTCCCGATTTGCACCCTTACACGTGGCCACTGAGCTGATGAGGGCTCAGAAATTTTAGAGAGGTTTGAGGCCGAATATTCAGGAGAGGGTGTCGATGTGGGAGATGGAGACGTATGCGGGCGTCATGGCAAAGGCTCTCATTGGAGAGGAAGACATCCAGAAACAGTACCTGAGGCGAGAGCAGGGAAATAGAAATCGGCTTGGCCAGGGACAGTTGAGTGCGTCTGAGCAAGTGAACAAAAAGTCGAGGTTCTCTAAACCTCCTCCCTATCCTAGTCAGCCATCATATTCCAGACCGGCTGTTACTTCAGGACCAATATAGTCTTCCTATCAGAGACCGTAGAGTTCTTCACCAAGGCGACCTTTCAGAGCCGGGAGCACTATTGCGAGTGGAGCTTCTGTAGCTCAGGGTTCATCGCGGGGACCAGCTGTTACTCCTATTCATACTCCAGCATGTACACGATGTGGGAAACCACATAAGACGGAGGATTGCCGACGGAACACTGGAGGATGCTTCAGGTGTGGACAGATTGGTCATATGATCAAGGATTGTCCTACAACGGAAAAGGGAAGGACTACGTCAGTCTCTATGCAGAAGTCGACGTGACCTACAGTCCAAGGTCGAGCTTATGCGGTGACTGCACATGATGCCCAAACGTCGAATGACGTGATCCAAGGTATCATTAAAGTTGAGATGTCAATTCTGCATTGGTTCTATTATTTAATGTTTAAATTCATTTAAGTAAATTTTAAACAATATTGGAAGCATTGCATATAATTAATAAACTTTTTAATAAAGGTACCCTTATGATGAGTCGTAGAGGCGACTTGAGTAAAATTAAAGCACGAGTACTAATAGACCCCAGGTCTACACACTCGTTTATTACTCCTCTTTTCTCTGAGAAGTTGGGTATTACTCCCGAACCCCTTGCTTTCATTTTAGATGTGAAAATTTCTACGGGAAGTTCGGTGAGCACGGATACAGCATGTCAGTCAGTCATCGTGATGATTGATGAGCACGAGACAGTGACCGACATGATTACGTTGAGCATGGAAGGGTTCAGCGTTATTCTCGGAATGGATTGGTTGGCAGCTTATCATACGAGCGTGGACTGTTTACGAAATATCATGACCTTTCGATCGCCAAAGCGAAAATCCTTCCGATTCTGTGGAGTTAAATCAAAGGTTGCGCCGTTGGTTTTAGCTATTAAGGCCGAGCGCATGATGAGGAATTGTTGCAGCGGGTATTTGGCCTACTTGCAAGATTCTACAGAAAAGAAGAACGACTTGGCTCTTATCACGGTGGTCAGCGAGTATCCTGATGTCTTTCCAGAGGACTTACCTGGATTACCACCTGATCGAGAGATTGAGTTCATTATCGAGCTAGCGCCGGGTACAGAACCGTTGTCTAAAGCTCCATATAGAATGGCACCTGCGGAATTGAAAGAGCTCAAGGAACAACTTCAAGAGTTGTTAGACAAAGGCTTCATTCGACCGAGTGTTTCTCCTTGGGGTGCACCGGTTCTTTTTATGAAAAAGAAGGATGAATTGATGCATCTGTGTATCGATTATCGGCAGCTCAACAAGATGACGATTAAGAATCGTTATCCTCTTCCACGGATAGATGACTTGTTTAATCAATTGCAAGGTGTAAAGTTTTTCTCGAAGATTGATCTGAAGTCAGGCTATCACCAGGTCAAGATCAAGGCGGAAGATATATCCAAAACTGCGTTTCGTACGCGTTATGGCCACTATGAGTTTTTAGTGATACCGTTTGGGTTGACGAATGCGCCTACATCTTTCATGAACCTGATGAACCGAGTGTTCAAACCACATCTTGATAAATCTATGGTAGTTTTCATAGATGACATCCTCATCTATTCGAAAACCAGAAAGGAGCATATGCAGCATCTACGAATGGCTCTTCAAACACTCCGGGATCATCAGCTTTATGCCAAACTCAGTAAGTATGAGTTTTGGCTTGATCAGGTCAGTTTCTTGGGCCACATCGTCTCTGAAGCGGGTATATCAATGGATCCTACAAAGATCGATTCTGTGGTGAACTGGGAACAACCTACGACAGTTACAGAGGTCTGAAGTTTCCTTGGTCTGGCAGGGTATTATCAAAGATTTGTCGAGGGTTTCTCAAAGATATCGGGTTCGCTTACACAGCTTACGAGAAAGAATACAAAGTTCGATTGGACAGAGCAGTGTGAGCAGAGCTTTCAGGAGCTGAAGTGTCGATTAACTATGGCACCAGTACTTGCTATACCTTCAGGCAGTGGAGGCTTCGCAGTATATAGTGATGCTTCTTATGGCGGATTAGGTTGCGTGCTTAATTAACACGAGCGGGTCATTGCATATGGTTCTAGGCAGTTGAAGGACCATGAAAGAAACTATCTGACATATGATCTCGAGTTAGCAGCAGTTATATTTGCCTTGAAGATCTGGAGACATTACCTCTACGGTGAGATATTTGATATATTCACCGATATCAAGAGTCTCAAGTACCTATTCACTCAAAAGGACTTGAATATGAGGCAGCGACGATGGATGGAGTTCTTGAAGGACTATGATTGCTCAATTTAGTACTATCTGGGAAAGGTGAACATTGTTGCTGATGCTCTTAGTAGAAAGTCTTCAGCACTGTTGTCACATCTTGTCAGCCGAATACAGAGATGAAAGCTTTTGAAAGATATGGCTTTGGGCAGTTCACGGTTCAATGTAAAAGGCTCGAGAGCATTGATGGCTACACTGGTACTGCGCCCTACACTCTTTGAGAATATCAGGAAGCTTCAGATGACCGATGATGAGCTGATGGCAATCAGACGAGATGTGGAGAATGGAGGCAAGAAGGATTTCTCCATTCGAGCAGATGGGACCTTGTTATATCAAGACCGAGTATGCGTACCATCGAGTACTGAGCTTCGAGACACCATTCTGGAAGAGGCTCACAAATCCATGTATGTCATACATCCTGGTAGCACCAAGATGTATCAGGACTTGATGAAGAGCTTCTGGTGGCGAGGTTTGAAACGCGACATCACTGAGTATGTATCGCGATGCTTGGTTTGTCAGCAGGTTAAGATTGATCATCAGAATCCTGCGGGCTTATTGCAACCTTTACCTATACCAGAGTGGAAGTGGGAAGCCATTTCAATGGACTTCATTCTCGGGTTGCCAAAAACACTGAGAAAGAACAATGCTATCTGGGTCATTGTCGATCGGCTAACTAAATCTGCTCATTTCCTACCGTACAATACTACGTATACAGTCAGTAGACTTGCAGAGTTATACCTTAAGGAGATTGTTCAACTGCAGGGGATACCGGCTAGTATTGTGTCGGACAGAGACCCGTTGTTTACTTCACACTTTTGGCAGCGGTTTCAGGAAGGAATGGGTTCTCATCTCAACTTCAGTTCAACATTTCACCCACAGACGGATGGCCAGACTGAGCGAGTGAATTAGATCATAGAGGACATGCTGAGAGCTTGCATGTTGGATTTTTATGGGTCATGGGACCAACACTTACCTCTGATCGAGTTCGCTTATAACAATAGCTTCCAAGCTAGCATCGGTATGGCTCCGTTCGAGGCTTTATATGGACGACGGTGCAGATCGCTATTGAACTGGGAAGAAGTGGGTGAGAAGCTACTTATTGGACCTGAGATAGTTGAGCATACGACCGAGAGGGTTCAGTTGATTCGTGAGAGACTACGTGTAGCTCAGAGTCATCAGAAGAGCTATGCCGATCTCAAACGGAGACACGTGAAATTTCAAGTAACCTTGAATACGTTCATGTGCAATTAATCACTTGATATGTATTCCGCGTTGAAAATATCGTTAATAATTGCTTTTCAGGTCGGCGACAATGTTTTTGTTCGAATTTCGCCTACGAAAGGCGTTATGTAATTTGATAAAAGGGGGAAACTGAGTCCTCGGTACGTTGGGCCTTTTGAGATATTAGGCAAAGTCGGAGAGGTTGCATACCGAGTGGCACTACCGCCGCAATTGTCGAGCATGCATAACGTCTTCCATGTATCGATGCTGCATCGATACATACGTGACCCGACTCACGTGCTTGATTACCAACCCATCGAGCTTCAAGATGGTTTGAAGGTGATTGAGGACCCGGTTCAGATTTTAGATCGCAAGGAGAAGATCCTACGCACGAAGCGGATTCCTTTGGTTCTCGTCCGATGGCGGAATCATACACCGGAGGAAGCCACCTCGGAGCGAGAAGCTGAGCTCCGAGAACAATTTTCGCACATTTTTGATTGATTTTATTTAAACAATGCATAAGGACTGTCTTGTATTTAGACTTTTGTGATGTACTTGTTTTATATATATATATAATTTTGGCGGTCCAATGTATTAAATTTGTGCCTATTTAAAAGTACCTACTTTATGAAAAATCGGAAAATTTTGGGACTTTGACCGAACCCGGGGATGTTACTCCCTAATGGACATGTGAAATAATTCGGGCAAATTTTAAGCTACTTCATTCAATTTTACACGCTAAATTCAGCTTTGACACTGATGTCATAGTCGGATTCCATGATAGGAATGAAATGGGCTCAAAGGAGGTCCATTTGGACCCAAAGGAATGGTTTAAATGTCAAAATTTTGGAAATTTTTGAAGGCCACAGGTATTAAAAAAATCGAGGGTCGAAAATCCAAATCGAGGGTCGATTTTGGATGAATAGTAATTAGGCATTTTTGGGCCAAAATATAGCCTGAGAAAATTTTGAGGAAATCGACGGTCGAATTTGAAATCGAGGGTTGAAATTTTTTTGACTTAAGTGGGTTCTATTTTCGGGTTTTGTCATTTCGGGCTTTTGCAAACAGAATTTGGGCTTAGGGTTTTCGAGGGTTTGGGGGATTTTGGAGCTCTTCTTGCTATTCTTGGCTGATTTCAAGGGAGTTTTACTCATATTTCACAAGGGATTCGGATTTCTTGCTTTGGAGTTCCCTTTCGGACATTTCAAGAGGTAAAACCCTCTTTTCTTTTGTATTTTGGTCCCTTATTATTATTTTTTTCTTCTTGCATCTTTTAGGGTTGTTCTCTATTTGCTTAAATGGGACATAAGAAATCCACCACCCCAAAGGTCCCTACCTCTAAACGACTAGCTTTAAAAGCTGCGTCTTCAAGCCGATCTACACAACCAGCCCCACAGCCCGATCAGCCACCCCCACAGCCGATTCCTCCACCTATGCCCCCTCCAATTCGGGAGCAACCGAATGAGTTTTGGAGCATCAAAGGCTTCACCACTGCGTGGGTTTTTCACCCTGAACTGTTTGATCAACAGACGACCACTCAGTCGGTGTCGGAATATTTAGAGAAAGCCCAATTAACTTCGTTATGTACAGCCTTTAGTGATCATTTTTATCCTCGATTGGTGCTCTTATTTTATCAATACATGCACCAAGAGGATGGTAAGAAAATTTATACCTCGATTGACGGGCGCGATTATACGTTTGACCTTGAGGACATTGTCGTGGCAATGCGTTGCCCTAAGGCACATTCCAAGACTATGGGATTGGGTCCTCCTTTCCCTAAACCTGTCCCCTTTAAGGAGGTCATCACACAAATGTCCCAGGGTCAACATGGGTTGGGTAAATCAATCGTTCGTTCACACATGCCTGACTCCATGTGGATCTTGGACAAGATATTCAAGGCAACCTTGTACCCTTTTGGCCACAAATCGGAGCATCGCGGTCCCATCCAGCAGATCTTATTTGCAGCTTTTAAAGAGTGTTGGTTTAGTGCCCCCGAAATTATTTTACAAGGAATTATTAAGGCTAGGGAGAAAATGGGCAAGCAAGTCAAGAAGCCAAAAAAGGGCATTCCATATGCTCGTTTGATTTCGGTCATGATTGAAATTTATCGAGCGGGCCCAGCTTATAATATTCCCCCTACTGAGCCGAAGTCCATGGATGGTCTAAAATTGTATAAACTCGTCAATTGGGGTAAGACCTACAATCGACTTGTTAAGGCTCCCAAGGGCGTGGTAGTTCCCGATGAGGAAGATGAGGACGAGGATCCAACGCACATTGCCCCAGAGACTGATGTTCCTGCACCCGCTCAGCCCCCAAAGAGCGACGTACTCACGCTCTCAGAGTTCACTCGTCAGATGACTACTATGAGCCAGCAGATCTAGGAGCTCGCACAACATACCGGCTCTATGAGCCACGAGTTGCAGATACATGGCGGGGCTCTGACCTATCTCATGCAGCATGCATTCCCCACAGATTATACCACGTACATGGCCGACATCCAAGCGTTCACCACCCTTTGACATCAGGCGCAGGTCCTAGCATGCCTACCGATGAGGGTGTTGTTGGTTCGGATGATGATGATGATGATGATGATGATGGGGATGGTGACCAGGATCATGCTGATCCAGCTGCCGCGGGAGAGCTTTAGTTGAGCTTTGGGCTGTTATATTTTTTTTTTTTATCTTTTGGGGCTTGTACTTATTTTTATATACTCCATGGATTATCTTAGAACCTGATGGTTCTACTTTTGTTATCTCTTTTATATTTTGTTTTGGGATATTGATGTGATCCTCTTTGTTTTTATAGTTTTGTACATTTTCGCTATAGATCTTGTCACAATTCCTTATGGTTTCTTTGGTTTTCTCTATGATTGTATTTCGATATGTGCCTCGCCATTATTCGTTTTGTTGGACTTCTGGCCTTATTTTTGTGGGCTTGTATTGTCAATTCTGTTCTGTTTCATATGGTGGGATCGTGTTCTTCTTCAGGATTCTGGTTTTGATTCAACTTTGCATTTTTGCATACATCTTCGATTCTTTTCATGAGTCACGGTGAGGTGGTCCTCGGCACGTGACCCTTGGGGTGTAGGCATCCATGTACGGATGCAATCCACTATGGCTCTTCAGGTGCCACATGCAGTACATCCAGGTTACTACGGATCTCATCCCTTGCATCGCGTGCCTACGAGACCAATGCACTGTGACCCATGTTCACTCTTGGTTTCGTTTTGTGGTGTGTGTTGCATTACAGTTTCGAGGACGGAAATTCCTAAGGCGGGGATAATGTAATATCCTTGATATTTTCAAACTATTTTTCGTTTAACTCGATAAGCGTGCCCGAAAAAGTTAGAGGAATTTTTCTAAATTTTTGGATAGCTAAGGGTATGATGAGAATATTGACCAAAAGATTTTTATTTCTGACTTGTGGATGTTTTGTTTTTGGTAACTTACATGGTAAGTCTTGTATATGCGTTTAACATCGAATATTAATGCAATTAAGTAGATAGAGTTGTATTTACAAAAATCTAGATATTTGGTTGTTAGTTAATATTATAAAGAGAGGACTTGCAAGAGAAGTTATACTTCTCTCTCTCTCGTTGAATCTAAGTTTACAACCCTTGCCTTGATTTTTGATCTTAGATCTTGGATGTTTGTAAATCCCTCTACCCATCCCAACCGTTGATAAGCTTGGTATTAAATTTCTGATCAGTTTGAGCTATTGAAAGAGAAGAGGGATAGGGGAGAGTGGTAGGTTCTGTGTGAATTATTGGTTGTTGAAGTAGAGGCAACCTTGTGATGGACTGATTGGAGGTTCTAACCTGTTAAGCGTTGGAGATTGGTTCCGGTGCGTGACTTTGGTGCAACGGGATTGATGGATTAAATGTTAAGAGGTAAGCATTTAAACCTCCTTGTGCTATTAGAATTTATGTTTTGTTTAGAGTAGAAAATGATGTAAATTTTTAGATAAATCGACTGTGGTTAAATGAGAATGAAGGGTTTAAAGATAAAAATTTCACAGCCACAGAACTGAAGAAATTCGATGGTCAATTTTCAAATAAAGGGTCGAATTTGGAATTCGACCATCGATTTGAAAATCGAGGGAATGTTGAGATTTTAAGCCTGATGTAATTTTTGAAATTCGAGGGTCGAATTTGAATTTGACCATCGAATTTGAATTCGAGGATCGAATTATGCCCTGTTTCAGGCCTTTGAAATTTTGTCGGATTTTTCTTGGCAAGCTTTCGGGTTTGACTTTTAGTCCTATATTAACACTGAGAGTGTTAATCTTTGTAGGTTTTGAATTTGAGAGTCTTTTGTGAGGATTGCTTTTGCCTGTTTTAGGACCGTCTTTGTTGAGGTAGGGGAACCCTACAACTGATTTGCATTTTATTATAAGTATAGGCTGTTTGATTTAGAGCATAAATTTTGAAATATTTGTCTAATACAGCATGAATAAGAACTTTGAATTTTGACACAAATAAGAAATTGGAAAACTTTGTTATGACTAAGAACTCATAAATTTGAACTTTAGAATTTCAGAACCTCAGTTATTTTTGAATGTGAACTTCGAATCAGAACTCTGAAAAATCAGTAAATATGTTATGTATGCAAGCTTTGATATAAGTTAGCATTTGAATTCGATTTGAGGTACATACGAACGAAATCCTAGATTCTACCAACCGTGTTGACGGTGTTTGTTTTGGCGCAAGTTTCCCTCATAGCGCAGAGGCTTGTTGCTCTTCAGAAAATGGGTTCATGAATGATGATGGTCAGTAGGGTTTCCCATCGGTAACGTAGTCCGCTCTCATGCTATATGTAATTTGGGAGATAAAATTAAGTTATAATTTAAAGACAAGATGTATGCTAATTCAGAAGTTTTTGAACACATCAGATGAATTATATTAGTTTTGACCTCATGATTAGAACTGGAGAATTAGTTTGCAAGGCATCTTTCGAAAACCTTTTTTGATCCGATTTCTGTCTTTAAAAACCTTTACTTATAATGGAATGTAAATAGACATGTTTCCTCTATTGGGCTTTGTTGTTAGCTCACCCTCGACTATACGTCATAGGTGTTGAGACTGACCTAGAATCTGAGGATCTGGAGGACTCCGATTATATTTCTGAGGAGGAATTGGATACACCTGCAGAGGAGTTTTTTCCTTGATTCTAGATTACTTCTTTTTGGTACTTTTGTTTAGAATTATTCTTTGAATATTGGACCCTAGGCCATGGTTTTGTCTTTTTGATATCACTCGAGGAACCATTATTAGGAACCACTATTTTAGGTTTTGGATTGGCCATCACCGGTGGTTCTTTCTGGTTCCTCAGGGTGATATATATTATTTTGATCAAGCTTTTGTCTTTGCTTACTCTATACTTTTCCTTTATTTTTAGATCTTTGTTATGTTGCCGGCTTCTGTTTGTTACGGCTTATTGAGAAATCAATAAGTTGATGAACCGGCCTTTCCTATACCTTAGGGATTGGAAAAGTCACGTCGTCACAACGACAACAAAGGAAAACTCTTCTTATGAAATTAGTCAAGTGCATTGATTTGTCTTTATAATTCATTTTGCTTACCATAGATGTGTGGAGGATATTAACTTAAATAGAAAAAAATAATGAAAATAATATATTCAAAAAAATACAAACAATTCTTCTACATTGACATATATTACTCTTCCATCACATATATTAAACGGGTAGCATTCCCAATGTTCCATGTGGAGTTTCACATGAAGCCCAAAACACTATTTAGGTGCTCTCTATATTGATAAATTTGGAGATATCTCCAAACTAACTGGCTATGGGTGGAGTGGCCCAAGATATTATGATGGGAGAGACAAAGATATAATTTACTCAATGTGAGACTAAACTTCAACACACCCTTGCACGTATTGGTCGGACTGAGCCAAATCCCATGAAAAATTAAACTGGGTGACGTGGAGTGGAGAAAGGCGAGCTCTGATACTATGAAAAATTTGGGCATCCATCTCGAAACCAATTGGGTATGAGTGGAGGACCCCAGGACATTATATGGGGAGAGGCCAGGCTATAATTTACCCGATATAGGACTAAACTTCAATATATATATATATATATATATATATACAAACGGCGAAGGTGCACCATTGAAGCACCTTCCCAAGGTGCCAAGTTCTCCCAAAATCTTATTTTGGTGTTGCATTGACTAAGGGGACAATGTAGAAACACTACAAAAAAATAGATTATTAGCGGCAGTTTTTTAGAGCAAAAAACTGTCACTATTAACAAAAAAGTATTAAAGATTATTAGCGGCAAGGGCATTAGCGGCAGTTTTTTGTTAATAGCAGCAGTTTTTGGCTGCCGCTAATAGTCTTATTTTTAATAGTGAAATTACTTATATATATATATATATTTATTTATTTTTACGGCCATTCTGTCCAGACAATCTCTAGAACTAAGGAGCAGGCACGCATATAAGGAGCAGGCACGCATATACATGTGACAGCTGCGGAGTAGTGTGAGGAAGCACCAACTATAGTGGTGAGGGTTAACTAACAGAACTCAACCCAAACCTTGTAAAGACAAAGGTGACAAACAACGTGAAGGACGAGAATCGAACCCACGACTTACTCCCTCACATTGGAGGGAGCGTACCAACTACCAATTGACTAAGTAGACAATGTATAAATTACTTTTATTTTATTTTTTATACGAGAAATTACTTTTATAATTGACTATTATGCGTCCAATTATCCGTCAATATCAATTACTAGAAGATATTAGATAAGTAAAAAATTGGTATCTTCAGTCATTTATAAATAGTTTGTTGTGTAATACGTAACACATTTATCATAAATATAAAGATTTTATATTCTATGTTTAAGCAATCGTTTCTTTCTAATATCTGTTTCGATTCGCCAATAAACAATAGATAAATCTATGGGGCAAATGTAATGAACACAATCAAATCACAAGCATTTGCATTTGAGAATTTCAAATCCAAGCATTTCAAATCTCTTGTTTGGATGTTTAAGCATTGCATTAGGATTTGGCTCAAGGATTTATAGATACTTTATTTGGCTATTTTTTTTTTATAAAAATAATTTATATTTCATTGGTTTCCTTCCTTCTATGTAGGGGTGGAAGTTAGATGAGCCGAACCAAAATCGAAACTGAAAATTTCGATTTTGGTGTCGGTTCACCTAAAATCGAACCAGAACCGAAATATTTTGAATTCAGTTAACTGAACTCCCCACCCTCTGACCTGAAACAGATCAATCTATTTTCAAATTTTTTTGAATATATATATATATTTCGATTTTTCAGCTTAGGATCGATTTTCCTTTTATTGAAAATTGATTTCTCTTGTTTGATAACATGAAAGTGAAATTACATAGGTGGAACAAAAATTGTGTTACAACATCAAAGTTTGACCAAATATCAAACTTTGATCACAGATAAAAAATTTCACTTCCAAAATACAAATAATACAGTAATAAGCATTATCTACTATCAAGATACACTCATCAAATTTGGACTAAAGTCAAATTTTGATTAAAAGTCAAACTTTGACAAATAAAAATGAGACAATGTATTTTAAAGTTATAAATTAAATAATAATAGATATTTTTAATTATAGTATTCCACTAATTACAATTTATAGCATTTTATAGAAAATCGAACTTTGAAAAAAGTCAAACTTTGACCAAGGAAAAATTACACTGATACAATATGAATTTATATAGTAGTAGACTCTATCTATAAGTAGGTTTTGAGTATGACTATAAATAAATTTTGTGTAAAAGTCAAAGTTTAACTAAAAGTCCAAGTTTGACCTTTTAATCAAAGTTTGACCAATAAAAATGAGGCAATATATTTTAAAGTTAAAATTAAACAATAATATATATTTTTAATTACATTATTCTACTAATTAAATTTTATAATTTTTTATAGAAAATCAAACTTTGACAAAAAGTCAAACTTTGACCAAGGAAAAATTGCACTGATACGGTATAAATTTATGTAGTAGTACACTCTATCCATAAGCAGGTTTCGAGTGTGACTAAAAATAAATTTTGTGTAAATGTCAAAGTTTTACCAAAAGTCAAACTTTGACCACTAAAAATAAGACAATGTATTTTAAAGTTACAAATTAAACAATGAGAGATATTTTTAATTATAGTAATCCAATAATTAAAATTTACAACTTTTTATAAAAAATCGAACTTTGACTAAGGAAAATTGCACTGATACGTTATAAATTTAAATTGCACTGATACGTTATAAATTTAAATTTATGTAGTAGTAGACTCTATCTATAAGCAGGTTCCGAGTTTGACTAAAAATAAATTTTCTATACAAGTAAAAGTTAAACTAAAAGTCAAACTTTGACTTTTAGTCAAACTTTGACTTTTAGTCAAACTTTGACCATTAAAAATAGGGCAATGTATTTTAAAATTAGAAATTAAACAATGATAGATATTTTTAATTATAGTAATCCACTAATTAAAATTTACAACTTTTTATAAAAAATCAATTGACAAGGAGTCAAACTTTGACTAAGGAAAAATTGCACTGATTCGGTATAAATTTATATAGTAGTAGACTCTATCTATAAGTAGGTTTCAAGTTTGACTAAAAATAAATTTTGTTTATAAGTGAAAGTTTGATTAAATGTGATAAAAAGTCAAAGTTTGACTTAAGGTCAAACTATTGACTAATAAAATTAAGATTGTAATATCACATTATAGATTTTTTTGCTATCAAATTGTAGGAGTCAATTTAACAAAAAATAAAATTTTAATTGAAAATCAAAGTGTGACCTTGAAGTCAACCTTTGACCCTTGGTTGGGATGCCTCATGCCCAACCCAATCCGATCAGTCAAGCTTAAAAATACTCAGCTCAGGCGGGTCGAGTATCAGGTCGAATCGTACCTACGATAGCACTGGATAATAATTTTTTATTCACAAAACATAATCAATTATATGATGGTGTAAGATTTGGATTTTCAAATAACGCGTAGGAGGTATTATTTACAAATCCACTTTTTTACATACATACATGGGTTTCTAAATTCCGATAGATTTATCAAATCCAAATCCAAACACAAAAATGTGTAACCAAATGGTGGCTTTGGATTTAGGAGATCCAAATCCAAATCCCCAAATCCAAATCCACGTTCCCAAACTTTGACCAAGGAAAAATTAAACAATAATGTATTTTTAAAAAGTCAAACTTTGACCAAGGAAAAATTACATTGATACAATATAAATTTATATAGTAGCAGACTCTATCTATAAGCAGGTTTTGAGTTTGACTAAAAATAAATTGTGTAAATGTCAAAATTTGATCGAAAGTCAAAGTTTGACCTTTTAGTCAAACTTTGACCACTAAAAATAAGGCACTGTATTTTAAAGTTACAAATTAAAAAGTGAGAGATATTTTTAATGATAATAATCCACTAATTAAAATTTACAACTTTTTATAAAAAAATCGAACTTTGATAAGAAGTCAAACTTTGATTAAGGAAAAATTGCACTGATACGGTATAAATTTAAATTTCTATAGTAGTAGACTCTATTTATAAGCAGGTTTTGAGTTTGACTAAAAATAAATTTTGTGTAAATGTCAAAGTTTGACTAAAAGTCAAAGTTTGACTTTTAAAATGAGGCAATGTATTTTAAAGTTATAAATTAAAAAATAGAAATATTTTTAATGATAGTAATCTACTAATTGAAATTTACAACTTTTTATAAAAAATCGAACTTTGATAAGAAGTCAAACTTTGATTAAGGAAAAATTGCACTGATACGGTATAAATTTAAATTTATGTAGTAGTAGACTATATTTATAAGCAGGTTCCGAGTTTGACTAAAAATAAATTATGTAAAAGTCAAAGTTTAACTAAAAGTCAAACTTTGACCACTAAAAATAAGGCAATGTATTTTAAAGTTAGAAATTAAACAATGAGAGATATTTTTAATTATAGTAATGCACTAATTAAAATTTACAACTTTTTATAAAAAATTGAACTTTGATAAGAAGTCAAACTTTGACTAAGGAAAAATTACACTGATACGGTATAAATTTATGTAGTAGTAGACTCTATCTATAAGCAGGTTTTGAATTTGACTAAAAATAAATTTTGTGTAAAAGTCAAAGTTTGATTAAAAGTGACCAAAAGTCAAAGTTTGACTAAAGGTCAAACTATTGACTAATAAAATTAAGATTCTAGTATCACATTATAGATGAACATAGATTTTTTTGCTATTAAATTATAGGAGTCAGTTTAATAAAAAGTAAAATTTTAGTTAAAAATCAAAGTTTGACTTTGAAGTCAACCTTTGACCCTTGGTTGGGATGCCTCATGCCCAACCCAACCAGATCGGTTAAGCTTAAAAATACTCGGCTCAGGCGAGTCGAGTATCAGGTCGAACCGTACCTATGATAGCGCTGAGTAATAATTTTTTATTCACATAACATAGTCAATTATATGATGGTGTAAGATTTGGATTTTCAAATAACGCCTAGGAGGTGTTATTTACTAATCCACTTTTTTACATACATACATGAATTTCTAAATTTCGATGGATTTACTAAATCCAAATCCAAACACAAAAATGTAGAACCAAACGGTGGATTTGAATTTAGGAGATCCAAATTCAAATCCCCAAATCTAAATCCATGTTCCCAAACACAGCCTTAGAGAATTCCAAATGAAATTGCACAAATACATTACACGCAACACATACATGGAAGCTCTTCAAACCTTCTTTCGATCCTTCTTTCGAGCTTAATAGATGCGTGAGATCCAACGATCTCTAAAAATTACCGACACATCCTCTAGGTGTTCACAGACCCTCTGAGATTTTAGAAAACAATAAGACAATTTGAAATATTTTCCTCTCATTTCATGTGTCAAAAATGTGAGTTTCCCACTAAAAAAATGAGTTTTCCATTAAAAAAAATCTCACCATGTAAGATTTTTACCTTTGACAACATAATTAAAGGTGAATAATAAAAAAAAAATTGTCAATTGCACTTGAGTATGTACACGTGCCACCTAACTCGTTTTAATGCACAATCTAGGCATGCATTTGGATGCACGACCTCGTTATTTCTAGTTTACCCTTGCTTTCCAACCAGCTCTGTATCACTTGGCATCAAACTAGAGGATCAGGTGCCACCGTAGGGACGGAGCTAGAAATTTTCATGGGAGGATGCCAAAGTGTGAACAAAATATATATAATGTTATAAAAAATTAAATTAGCATTTATTTAGTGTTAATAAATTTTTTTAAAAAAATAAATCTTTTGTTTATATATATTCGTACGCCTATTAGTAGGCCATAGGGCTAATTTGCCATAGCTGGGAGCTATATTAACTGGGTTAAGTCTCATTTTTAACTTTTAAAGTCTGTTTAGATAAAATAGTAGGAAAATGGCAAATTTTGATTTATAAATCTAATAAATTCACATGATTTTGGAGGTTGTAGGAATCCACATGATCTTTTATTTTTTATGATTTTGATGGCCTAATCATGTATTAGAGAGAGAGAGATGTCTTAGGATATAATTTAAGAAGAGAAGTTTTAGAAGGGTGATTGAACTATTGCTGCTAAAAAAATAGGAGAGACTGAAGTAGCGGATTTGGTTGAGACGCTTAAAAGATAGGAGAGAGGAAACGCCTAGCCAATCATTTTGGCGCCTAACAAATAGGTAAGATAGATTAAAGAGAAAAGGAAAAAATTAAATAAGGGGGAGTGGCCGTGGCTCCTGTTAGCCCCCCCTTGGCTCCGTCCTTAGTGCCACGAAAACTTGCCAAAGTTGATCAAGTCCAAATGTGTAAAATTTCAATGCACCAGATTACGCAGCGAATGAGAAACTTTGACTTGTATTTTGAAGGGCAAACGAGTTTGAAAAACAATATTTTTTCTAAAACCGAAAGGGGCTGAGTAAACCCTTAGACGATGGATGGAACTTGTGAGCACGTGCCAAGTTGCTCGTAATCAAAGGTTCACATGACCGTGCATTCAAATATATATATATATATATATATATATATATATATATATATATATATATATATATATCCTAGATTATGTGTCATGTGCAACATGATTGTGAATTATATCGCATCCTCTAAGGATTTTAGTCAGTCTCTTAGGTTTTAAAATTAATTTTTTTTTGAACTTTTTTATCCTCAAAATCACATGTCAAATAACTTAGTCTGCTAACAAAATATAGTTCTGTGATATTTTTTACCTTTAAACTCAAAAGTCAAGGGTGGAAAATTTCTTCTTAAATTTTTAGAGTCATTGATTGACCTCGGGTAAGTTGACATGGCACCTGATTCTTAAGTAACATGACACCGAACTGATCTGAAGGTAGCATTTCTATGTTACCTGTTGTTTATTTTGAATTAGATGATGAAGATCTTTTTTTCTCAATCTTCTACACAATGCATCTTTATATCATAGATGTACCATCAAACAGCTCTGATTTTGATTCTAGGAGGAACATATTCGAAAAAGTGACCTGAGACCTAGCACAATTATATCTATGCCCTTTTTGGGATGTGCATGTCACATGGAATCAACAGTTGAGCGGTATGATGATACATGTCAATGATTTCAAGACCTATTGTGAAACTGGGACAAAAAATGATCTCCATGGATTAGATTCAAAGCAATCAACGGTTTTCATCTAGAGTCTTA
Organism: Chloranthus sessilifolius; assembly: GCA_021018995.1. Lineage (NCBI taxonomy): Eukaryota > Viridiplantae > Streptophyta > Magnoliopsida > Chloranthales > Chloranthaceae > Chloranthus > Chloranthus sessilifolius. Next base: position 154,500,432 of record CM037586.1, on the reverse strand, counting down.
CATAATATTGTAGCATGGAAACAAGAACAAAAGATTAATAGGACCACCGTTATGTCTCCTTGGAATTTTATGGAGAAGTAATACAATTAATAATCACCATTATGGTCTAACGGCAAAAAGACAAAGAGTAGTAGAACCCTTTCCCTTATAAATACGTCATGTCATCGTCAATCAAATAGACTAGAGGTTCAGAGCCACGTTTGACTCATGGGGAAGCGGTAGCCATAGGAAAGCTGATTGACCATCCAATGGACTTTATTCCTTATCAACTTGAGCTATATAAGTGTACCGCTAAATATTTTGATCCTATAGGGTGTTGAGCTTGCTAATGTACTAGTGTACTGTTGGAAATTGAATGTGGCATTGAAGGGTTACAAAGACAGGTTTCTTCTTCTTCTTCTCTGTTTTTTTTTAAAAAAAAAAAAAAAATTGAAAGAGGGGTGAGCGTGCCTGTGAGTGCGTCTGCTGTAACACCAGATGCAAAGCGAAGATGGTGGGGAGGGGGAGCGTACGTGTCAATAAAGAAAGAGAGAACAAAAGCAAAGGAGAGGGAAAATGAACGGGATAAAGCAAACAATGGGTAGATGGTCTGTGGTTGGACGTGTACGGCATGGGTGTGGTCCAATCACATCATGACACGTGTTTCTAAAAATGGGTTTGTGGACTTTAGTCCAATAATTGATGTAATGATGATCTAATAAGTCAAAGTGTTGGGATTTGGAGAGAGATAGATGGTAATGACGGTAACGGTGACGATGGTGTGGTGTGATTTTGAAGAAAGGAATGTGAGAGAAAGTGTTTGGAGCGGTAAATTCGAGAGAAGAGAGGAGAGAGAATCCCGGAAAGCATGTGAGACAAAGATGTCGTCACATGACTCACTTCTCTAATCGCCTCTCGCCAGCCATATTAAGTAACATAGTCCTCTCTCTCTAATAATATATAAAATCACTCCATATACCCTTTAATCCCCATCACATTATACTTTGAAAACAAACTAGTATACACTTCCCGAGAATATATGGGAGAATGAAAAGCTCCGTTGATTCTGCCCTCTTCTTTTGACTCTTTCTCTCTCACTCTCTCTCCAGTCAAGTTGAGCAACATTCCTGGTGGGCCCACCCCCAACATCTACAGTCTCATTGTATATGTTTTTTTTTTTTTTTTAAATATCTCCAAATTAATACAGAGAGCTTTTCTTTTCAGGAAAACCTATGTTATAAAACATCTATATCTCGTACAAATAAATCTAACACTGTCAAATCTAAAATCAGGCAGCATTGGGGTGCTTGAACTGGGATAAACTATACGTCATTTAACCGAACCCTATAGTTCTAACACTACTTGATCCTAGCCTAGACAGCAGGGATTTGAAGTATCGGTGTATGTACCGGGTTCCAGGTCACGACCAAACCGGCTGATATCAGAGTACCCTTTTTTACTTGTACAATTTTTTTTTTTTTTAAATAGTAATAGAAATTGTCTAATATCTTCTTTTTTTTTTGGTATTCTGTTGGGGTTATGTCAGAAACATATAAATTGATATGAGCTGATATACTGGATATGTGCCAATATTTGCCTTCTTCCACCTAATATTTGACCCATATAGAATCAGGATTGTGTACTGTACCGTATGTGACCTAACCTAACGACATATATGTATTATCTTATAGCTGATATTTAAAACCATGCTACCGTCCTAGATACTCATATATTTATCTTAAATGTAACTGTTGTACAACAAAATTTTCCTGATGATATGGGTGACAGTCGTGTAACGTATCGGACGGTGTTTCGTGGAAAGATCCCAGAGGTCACTTTCTGCTTTGGAGGACGCTCTATCTATCTATCTAAAAAGCTCTAGTAGGCGTTCAAAGGAAAGAACAAACATATATATATATATATATATATATATATATATATATATATATATATATATGAGCGTTCAAAGGAAAGAACAAACATATATATATATATATATATATATATATATATATATATATATGAGCGTTCAAAGGAAAGAACAAACATATATATATATATATATATATATATATATATATATATATATATATAGAGGTGTGCAGATTAGCAGCGAATCAGCTTTTCTCGGCCCACAAAACACAAGCTACTTTTAGGAAGGTCCGTGTTGATTATTTTTTTCTTCTAATTTCGTGGCTTCTTTGTGAAACAAAGGTGACGACTGACGACAGAGAATGCATGGGAACACGTCCACATGACTTTCTATAAAGCGATGATGCGCCTCTCTTGCATGGAGGAATATTGCTGATCTGCTGTCTTCTTCTCTCCTCTGAAAAGCATTACTCAAATCACAAAAAGAAATACACCACTTTAACTCCAAACCACTTTAATACATTAAAAAGATAAAGAACACAAAAGTGATTTCGCCTTCAATCCCATCATATATATATATATATATATATATATATATATATATATATATATATATATACTAGTGGGATGCACGTGCTATGCACGTGGATTGATAGAAGAGACACTTTGTCAACTCAGGTTTCATGTTCCTAAACCGATGACTGCTTTGTGTGAGAGGATGGAGATAATTTTTCATCCCAATCTTTGACAAAATAGATTTTTAGGTCATGGTCCTATATCATCTGACTATTATATTTTGATTCTACCTTGAACAAATCTTGAAAGGTGATCCATGAATCACATTTGATGTACACGTATGATCATATCCTTTTTTTGTGGATTTGTAATATGTGAAATGAGAATCTGACCATCACATAGTAGGCCCACGATCTTAAGATCTATTTTTTTTTTAAGATTGGAAAAGAAATCTCCATAAACAGTTTCAAAATAGTCAACGATTTAAATACATGAAATTGAGGTTGAGAATAAAATAAATCTTGGGTAGTAAATAAAGATGCGTTTTTAAGAAACACAAATAAAAACTTAAAGAGTCGGACGAAAATCTAATATTTTCGTCCTTCGTCTCAATTCCTCCCTTCTTGATTTATAATAATAAAGATTTAGTAAAATATTATATGTTGTTAGCCACATAGTGAAATTTCTCAAAACTTTCGGCAAAATTTCGATAATTTCTTAGAAATTACTGAAATTTTTATTAATTTTGGAGAAATTAATGGATTTTTTAAGTTTTAGTCATTTTTTTATAAAATGGCTATATTAGAAAAAAAAAAGGAAAGAGAGGGGGAGGATGATTTGCAAGAAGCAAACAACCTAGCAAAAGCAAGAAGAGAAAATAGACCCAAACAGGACATACAAACAGGTTACAAAAGCTGATGGATTCCTCCTGCCATGTTCCTGAGACTTAAAACCCAGAGACTGCAAAAGTCGATGTCGCTAAATCCAGTGGTGGCCGCCCATTCACCCATAAAAGTGACAATTGAAATTAGAATTGTCTCTAGCCCCTTGGTATTATTGGAAAAGACTCGAATTCCTTTCGCGTCAGATGCCATAGATTACTGCATAAGGGGTCAACTGCAAAAGATTGTTTCCAATAGAAGAGAATGCCCCAGAGTCCCAACCTCTAAGTAGCTGGCCCATCGTCACAACAACCCACAATATAAAAAATTCTAAAAATTGCGGACCAAATTCAAGAGGCAATACAATAATGAATGAATAGGTGGCCTATAGATTCTTCCCCCCGTCTACAAAACGAGCACCTGTTTGTGATTGGAAGATCGCGTTTTTGAAGTTGGTCGACGGTAAGAATTCTCTCCCAAACCACACTGCAAGCAAAAAATTGACTTTTGGGGGGTAGAGCAATCTTCCAAAGTCTTGTCCAAGGGAGAGTTGGAGACGGCCATCTGGAAAAATATTTGTAGAAGGATGAAACCCTAAGCCTTCCAAGGTGCTAAGAGAGCAAGCTCTATAATCAGTAGTATTCGGTTAAAGCGTTAGAGGACCTTTACACATGAGGAGCTAATGGAACATGTGAAGTTCCCTGTCTCTGAGACACCTTTTGAATCAGATAACCCAAGGAAGCAACGCTAAGATTGAGAACGAGCTCGCCATCGACGTAGTCTTAAAACAAGCGAGCAAGAATAAGTCAGGGAAGGTAGAAGAGAGAGAGGTCCATTAGGCAGCCACTTGTGATGCCAGAAGGAGACTTTAGTGCCATTCCCGATCTTATAGAACAACTATCAAATTACGCATGATTTTAAGAAGACCATTCCACCACCCAAAGGATGAAGTAGCCAAGCAGGGAGAGAAGTCCCAATCAGAATTGGAAACATGGTATTTGAAGATGATGGTGGAGCGCCAAAGAGAGTTGGTATCTTCCCCAACTCGCCACCACCATTTTGAAAGAAGAGCATCATTCATGAGGTCGAGGTTCTTGATTCCGAGACCAACAAATTACATTTCTAACACTTCTAGATATGTTTTAAATTGAAGAAGAGTTATGAAACGACGAATGTTCGGTTTCAGTCCTCTCTCGAATCTCTTTGATTTCCATTCTTCATCTTCGTCTAAACGAGGGGCACATCGAGTAAATTGAGTAAAATGAGCTCTGTAACGCCTTAAGTCCGTAAAGCCTTGAACCAATTCCAAAAGTTCAGTCTCCCTTTTCAGTTTCTGTGTCTTAGTGAAATAAATCTGATAGAAGAGATCTCTAAAGCGCAGCCACAAAATCGGGAGTTCATATTCGAGGAATACTTTCCTTAACAGGTGACTACCAATCACTAGCTTCACCTTCAAACAAATAGGTAGCTAGTTCGACCCATTCTTCCTCCAGGTATCTCAGAATACGTAAAAGTCTTTCTACACACGCTTCAACCAGCTCTCAGGAACTAACGCCATATGATGGAGGTTTCAACTGAAATTCCCTTAATCAAGAGAATTGATTGGCTCTTCGATTAATTCTACTTTAATCTAAAGATTACACATAGACCATCAATCACCATAATACAATATTTACGTGGAAACCCAATCACGAGAAAAACCAAGGGACCTAAGTCCAACTAAATAAATCCACTATGAAATAAAACAATTACACAGAGTTTTGAATGATATACAAAACAAATGCACATGTCCTATTAAATCCTCGAGTAATCCAACAAGACTATCAACCACACACCCTAATCCCTAGGGCTCACTACTCCCAACTCACTTGGGCAAATTAACAAGAAAAATGAAGAACAAAAGAAACCTTTTCAAAAACTTATACCACCATTAGAATTTGAGTTACTTTTTAAAGGAGGAAGAAGAAGATTTTTAGGCAACCCCCCCCCCCCCCAAAAAAAAGCCAATTTCTTAGCTCATTTGCCTTTTCAAAAACCTTTTATTAACACCCTAAAGCTACCCAAGAGGATAGTACCAACAAAGTCCAAAAAATCCGTTATGGCAAAGGAACAAAAGAGAGATGTAAGTCTCATATCGAAGAACCACAACTAGCTGCTATTATTGTGATAGCGAGCTGTTACCACAGCTTGTTGCCACATTCATGATAGCTAGCTGTGGACCACAGTACACTGTGAATTTCACAACAGCTAATTGTGGGCATCACAACTAGCTGTGGACAATAACACAACTCGCTATGGACATCGATACAGAATGTAACCACAGCTGGCTATGGTCAAACCGACAGCGAACTGTGGACATCACTACAGAGCATCCATAGGTGAGTTTTATAAAACAACCAGTTGGCAAAATCATTTTGAAAAAATGCTCTACATGTTAAAAATAAGCAAAGATAGAAGTGTGAATGATAGCCTTGTTAACCAACACATGATCCGTCCATCTTGACACACAATCTTCCTACAGGATATCTACACTATTTTTTAGAATAGAATGTGACACTAGATCTAACAATCTTCCCCTTCGTCACATTCTATGACAAAAAACTAGGTTGATATAAAATAAAATGCAATTACATCCAAAAGGCCCACTAATCCTATAAATTGATCTACATGAAGAAACAAATAGGAAAATTACAAGGACACTAGATCTCCCCTTAAGTCTAAGCCTATCTTAAACAAAGATGGGTCATGATAATCACCTGCAAATACAACCATACTAGCATCCAAGGACTATAGTATGGTAAAATTAGAAAAAAATCATAACAAGCATTTCTCTCCCCCTTTTTTTGTCAGATGATGACAAGAGGATGTTGCAAAAAGAAACATTAGTAACAAGCCCAAAAAAAGTGATGGGACATGAAAAGAGAAATATGTCAAATCAACAATTTGATTACATCATAGTATCAAACCACATCATAAAGAAGGTAAAGATTAAATAGGCCCCACACAGCCACCACAAATAATCGACTTTTTAAAAAAATGTATCAACTGTCAACTACCAAATAAAAAATATATATACCCCTTGATCATTCTGAACCACCGCTGCCCAACCCACCTTTGGCTCCTTTTCCATCATCATCTGATTCACCGAATATGAGACATCTGTGAAAGTCATTGCTGAAACTATCAACGCGAGCACCTGTAGCACGCACTTCCTCTTTTAAAGCAAAGAGTGCACGTTTGACATGAGCATTGTCTTATCTAAGGCGTCAAAACGATGGAGATAAGCTACTGGAACCCGTGGGTCGAGTAAGCACGATCACGAGAAGGAATAGAAGGACACACAGTAGCCACCGATGAAGACAGAACCGAAGGATTGTATTCTTTCCACGCTTTCAAGGCCACAACAAGGGTCAAAGGTAAGAATTCATTACCTTGAAAGATTTTCACTGAAAATAGAGGCACAGTGATGAAACGATCAATCACCTTCGAGGCAATGATAGGAAAGGGGATTGCAGCATTCTCTTGAGGGCTAAGACAGCGGGAATGAATGATCCTCCAAATAGCGGTGGATTGAGACACCTAATGTGACAGCCCAGATTTCGGCACCCCGAAACCAGTGCCATCAGCACGATCCTCCAGACCATGCCCCAAACTATGCACGAAACATTGGTACATCAAGCAACTTATAACCAAAAGAAACAGATGATAACTCAAAGCGAAAACATCATGACATTAAACCTTTTCTCAAAAGACAGTTCTACCCTCATGCCCCTGCATGAGTGGAGAACCGATCCGAACCATCGATGATAACTGATCATCCCAAATGGTTCGCCCAGAAGAATTATCTGAATTTAATTACATTATTTAAATAGAAATAAAGGCTTGACATACTAAGCCGTACCCAATAAGCTCACAAAACAACTCTCTCAAAATGCACAGTAGAGTCCTCTAGAAGAAGTCCTCTGAAGGTGGCTCCAACTCGTCCAAGGGCGTGTGGTCCGACTCACCCGGATCCACGTCACCCGATACCTTCGCTGCTGCTAGTACTGGACCTACGACGTATAGTCTAAAGGGTGAGCTACATCCTACCTCAATAGGGAACAAACACAGTGAACATATAAGTTAAAACCTCACATATATTCCATGATATTTTAAGCATGCTGGATCTATGCCATTACTGAGAAAACAGTTTGAAAAGATGGTAAAGTATATTTGCTTTTAATAAATATTTTACAATTTTCACATCTCTTTTACTAGATTATGAATGACATTGAAAAGGCCTAAGGCAAAACTTAAATCTTCAACTTAAGTAATCCTCGAGCAATATAGCATCGAGCCCCGATGAGATACCCTTCATCGTCGTCTAAATAGACAGTTGTTATATGTATTCCCTGGGAATACAAAACTACCCAAGCCCCTTTTCCCTGGGAATCGGCAGTGGGGTTCAATCTTATCTCAACATCCTTGGGATGTGCTTACTGTGGTCGGATAAACCTCTGTACTGGCTTACGGTTTCGCCACCGTATCGGTCACGGATATCCTACCGCGTCAGTCGTGGGTATCCTGCCACGTCGGTAGGGTATCCTGGTCAAACCTCAAATAACAAAAATAACAAGTGCTTTCCATATAGTTGTTCACCGTGTAAGTGTGCTATCTTATATCAATTGGGCCTTATCAAATGTTACTCAATCTTGTCTGCATCCCTGGGATGCATCAAATTTCTCTTATCCTTTTGTTATCTTGTTACTTTCTCATCCCCTGGGGATGTCTTATTCTTAGTTACACTATTGGTGTCACACACACACCCTTTTCATAAAACTTTACTTAGCTAAAAATAATTTCTGATTTAAATTACATAGCACTACATACATGCTCTTGCAAATTAAAGTACATGTTCAAGGTCTCACGCGGCTCCTTGTGCTCATGCTCACACGTACCACCTATGGTACATCATAACACATGCAATCCATCACTAAAGATGTAATAAAGAAGGTCCGAGATCCTCCCTCAATCTTAAAGAAAATTTCAAAAGTCAACTGAGTCTGCCAAAATCAATTAATCGGTTCCCAAAATCGATTAATCGAAACCCAATTCGATTAATCGATTCCCAAAATCGATTAATCGAAGTCCAAAATCGATTAATCGATCTCAAATCGATTATTCGAAATTCCTGGCATAGCAAGGTCGATTCTTAAATCGAGTAGTCGAAATCCGAAATCGATTAGTCGATCTCAAATCGATTTATCGAGATCCAAAATCGATTAGTCGATTTCCCCAGGTCTTGTTTCTCCAACCACTGGAGATGCTCAGTCGATTAGTCGATTTCTAAATCGACTAATCAAAATCTAAATCGATTAATCGAAATCAAATTCGATTAATCGAAATCGGGCTTACTTGACTTTTTAACTTTCAGACCAAAATCGATTAATCGAACTCCAATTTCGATTAATCGATTTGGTCAGATTCAGTCCCCCCTCTCGGGCTGATCTTCCAAATCTTCTTCAACCTATTTTTCTTTCTTTTTCTAAGCCTTTATCCTATGATTTTAAGTATTCTTGACTGCAATTAAACTTCTACAATCTATGCTTTTAATTCAACAAAAATTTACCTCAATCAAATCTCAATTTGATTGGATCTAGAGGTTGGAAAGACTAGGGCTCCAGCTTTGGCTCTAACGGATCCTTGTCGCATTGAATCCGGCTTTTGTTGCCCAATCTCCCTTCCAACAAGCCACAATAACTCCCTTGCATTAACTAGCTTGTCCCTCTCTCTCTCTCTCTCTCTCTCTCTCTCTCTTCTTTACTCTCCTTAACAATCCAATAAATGACTTTAGAATTCTTTAACCCTTATATCCCTACTCTCTTTGTGTTGAGCACATACACCCAAGATAGGCGTGTGTGATTCTCATTTAACCTCACACTCTACACACTTACATCATTTTCACATCACATCCGTTTATCACCTCTCCAGTCAATTAGTGAACTCCCACCTGGTCAAACCTATGATCAGTCGGGCACGAATCTCGAGGCCACTGTTCAACAAAATTTTTTGGGATATTACATTCTCCCCACCTTAGGAATTTTAGTCCTCGAAAATAACCCGAAGGTGCTGGCTTGGGTACCCCGCACACTGGGGTGTCGCGTACTTATACACAAAATGACGAACACATTACACAATATAAGAAAACCAAATAACATAAATACACAAAAATTGGTTCTGTATTTCATTAATCAAAATTTATAATTTGTTTGATACATATATAAGCTCCCAAAATATGCATACAAGAGATAGCGGAAATAGAAACATTCGCTGTAAATCATGTTGTCCCCTCTCCCGGCTGGTTTGGTGCAGGAGCAGGCTCTGGCTGGACTGGCGATGATGAGTACTGAAAAATGATGATATTTCACCCCTAAATACCTATATTTAGCTGTCCGATGAAGGCTATCTGATGAGAATTATTAGATTTGAAGTATTTCAGATAAATACAAGCAAAGTATAGAAAACTGCCCAAGAATTCTGAATATAATGTCAAAACACTGCAACTTTGGGTAATCGAGAACTTGGTACGACTTGCGGCTAAATTTGGACCTTCAAGACGACCGAATTATGAAATTATCCAAACAAGAAAGTTGTATATATTTTCGTCAGCTTTCCAACGGCGTAAGAATCACCTCAATCCGAGTTCGGGACAGAAAGTTATGGCTGAAATACCGAAGTAGTATCTGATACAAAGAAGGTGTTGAAATTCACGGATTTCTGGGGGGTCGATGCATCGACCCTGTAGGTCGATTAATCGAGGAAAAGGCAGTGTCTGACACGGAACTGACACTTTAAAGCTAATTTTTTGGACTTTTTGGAGGCTCGAAGCATCGACCATATTGGGTCGATTAATCGACCCTGAATTTACGACTTAGGAGACTTCTGCGACAAGGGGTCTATTTAAAGCGACTCAAACACTTCGGAAAAAAGAGAATTAATTAGATAGAATTAACTTTATAAAAGAGTTTTAGGTTTAGAGTTTTTAGTTTTTAGCCTTTACTTTTCATAGTTAGACATAGAAATAGGGAAGTTTTATTATTCCTTTTTGAGAGCTTTGTTCCCTTAATTTTTCAGTACTCATTCCTTTAGTTTATAAATTTTGTTCAAAGTTTATTCCTGCATTAATTTCGTTTCTGAAGATCATCGTACTTTTGGATCAAAGTAAGTTCTTTTGAAGTTTGAGGTAATTTTAATTTATTAAATTAATGTTATTTTCCCTTATTTATTTATTTATGTCATTTAATTACAATATGTGTGGCTAAATTCATAGGGATGGGGATCTAATGATTCTCATCCGAGGGATGTACTTTTAATAATATAAATTTAGGATTAAAATATGAGATTTTATTTTATGGTTGTTGTGCTATCATGAACGGATGAAATTCCCGCCACTAACCAGGATCGCGTGTGCCTAGCCATGCCCAGGATCTCAAATCTGTGACGGTAATTTTACCCAACCATTGTTATGGTCTTTTTGCTTTCATCGTGTGGATCTAATTATGATTATGTTCTGGGATCGAGTGTGCCTAGCCATGCCCTGGATCTTGGATCTGTAATTGTAATTTTATCTTAAATACTCTCTAATCTGAATAAAGTGTGCCTAGCCATGTCCTTGATTTCAGATTTATAAGTGGTATTCTTGTTGGAATTTTCACCCACTTTGGGGATGATTTTTATTTGAACCTGAGATCATGTGTGCCTAGCCATGCCCTTGATCCCAGATCTATATATGAAAATCATCTAAGTCCTGATTGCAGGGATGCAACGTGGAACCTATTAGGGTGTTGACCATTGATCTTCCATAAAAGATGTTTGTTACCAATGGAATATCTCATAATTTAATCCTTAGATTTATATTACGGGAAGAACGGACCAAAGATGGGAGGATTTAGTATCTTCATCTTTATCATCATCTTTACCTTTCCTTTTGAATTATCAATTAAATTTTAGTTTGTAGTCATTAATTACCATCTCATCAACCGCTTAAATCATAAAACTGGTAGAATACTGTTAGATCTTCATAGATTTCTAGAATTGCTTGTCTCTTTTAGATCTTTCAAAATTAGTCCTCGTGGGAACGATCTCGTACTCCGCACCCACTATATACAAATCGATTCGTGCACTTGCGAGTAAAACATCACATTAAAAATCACATCAGCGCTGGGCCGACTGACCACGGGCCGGGTCGTCTTTGGTAGGTCAGGTAACCTGCCTCACTGGTTGCCGCACCGAGCCAGATGCATCGGCAGTCGATGTGCTCGGATGGAAGACTGAACCCCTATGGAAGGCGGTCCGGCCTGCTGTCCACTCCTCCTCCTGAGCTAGGCGCTGGTGGTAGTCCAACGGATAGATGTACCGCATAGGGTGGTACATCAGAAAGTCCATCCGCTGGTTCATCCGCTCATTGTTGGCCTCCATGCGGGCCAACATGTCCTCAATGGTAGGGCCGGAGTGAGCTGGTCAGCGGCGGTAGGATGAAGTAGGTGTCGCTGCGGCTGATCGTGAGGGTGGTGTAGCTGATGTGGTGGTAGGTGGGACAATGGGCTACTGCCCAGCTGATACTGAGGGGTGAGATGGGGCTCCCTCAGCTGGTGGAATGACGGGTGGGGCATCCCCCACTAGTGGTGCTCCCCCAACGGGTGAATCCTGCTGTGGTGGTGGGGGTGGTGGTGGTGCTGCCGGTAGGGTCTTCTTGAGGAGGTTGTAGTTACGGCTCCATGAAGCAATGGAGAATTGCTTCACGCAATCCGTAGCCCTCACCTCGTGAGGCGATATAGCGTAGTTGGGGGCGTCGGAGTAACACTCCAACATGCTCGAGATGAGCCGAGCGTAGGGCATTTTCTCCTTGGGCCTTAGATTGCCCTTCATCAACTTCCCTTTTATGTAGATCATCTCCTCGAGGATGATCGTTGTAGCGTCAAACCAACGACCACAAAAAGCCGCGTAAAGTGCCTGTTACACTTTCTCTACGCGCTCGGTGTCGTGGCGCATGGGGTAGAGGTTACACTTGATTATAGAATCAAGCATCCACATGTAGTGGGGAAGGTCGACCCTCCTAATGGAGGATCCCGACCCCTTCTTTCCCCCGGTCATGCGGGTCATGATCTCCTCAAATAGCACCTCCTGTTCAAAGGGTGGGAAGAGGGTGGTCTCAAGTACAAAGTCGAAGTGACATTCAAGCGCCTCATGTATGTGGCGATGTGTGAAAGTGTAGTCGCGACCCTTAATAGTGGTGGTGACTATGTCGTCAGTGGGCCCCTCCTTAAGCCCCTGATAGAATAAACAGACCAATCTAGGGTAGTAGGACCCACGGATTGGTTGCAAGAGGTTGCCGAGTCCGGCCTTTTGAAGGTAATTACGAGCCCAGTTGGTCTCGCCCGATACATCGGGAATTGTAAACAATTCCACATCGATGATGTACTCATCATCGATGGTCTTGGCTGCCCACCACTCATTTGGTTGGAGCACATTGGTGGGTGGTGGTGGCATAGGCGTAGACTCGCGTGAAGACTCGCGCGAAGACGCGCTCGTCGAATCGGAGGTGGTCTCCGATGCCGACGGTGATGGAGTCCTCACTGGTGATGGGGTAGGTGGTGGCGGTGCGGCGTTATTATGCCGGACCGGAAGTTTGGAGGTTGCCTTCTTCGAAAACAATCGGGTTTTGAGTGGCATTTTGGTGAAAATAGGACAAAACTAGGGTTCTTATAGCTCAAATTGAAAGAAAAGACTCGAATCTAGGGTTTACCTTAGGTCTTTGATTCAATGTCACGCGATTTCACCCCGAAATCAAGTTGGAATGCCCAAACCCTAGGTATCTCGGTCGGTTGGAGAAGAAGAAGAAAAGGGCGCGCAAGGAAAGGAATTCAAATGGGAAGAAAATCCCTTCGACTTATATTTATAGGCTCCGGCTCGATTAATCGATTTCTAAAGTCGATTAATCGAGATTAAAAACTAGGTTAAGCCGCTCGAAATCGATTAATCTATTTCCAAAATCGATTAGTCGAAACTTAAAATTGATTAATCAAAACCATTTCAATTAATCGAAATCGCATCCGTTTAAAATTTTAAGTTCTAGAGCTCACTGGCGTGAGCCAGTCGATTAATCGAAATTCTTTTCGATTAATTGAAATCCTAAAATCGATTAATCGAGATTCACTTCGATTAATCGAAATCGTGCAGTCCTCCAACATTTTTCTAAAATCTTTAAGTTACTCGATTAGTCGAACTCTAGTTCGATTAATCGAAATCCCAAATCGATTAATCGAATTTGACTTCGATAAGTCGAAATCATAAAATGTCTTCAAGTTTCTCTAAAATTCTGAAGTTATTCGATTAATCGAATTCCCAATCGATTAATCGAAATCACAAATCGATTAATCGAAATCAACATCGATTAATCGAAATTTCACTTTGTCGGTTTTCTAAATCTTGTTCCAATTTCCAGTCACTGGCGCATGCCAGTCGACTAATCGACCAAAATCAATTAATCGAATTCCCAAATCGATTAATCGAATTCCCAAATTGATTAGAGAATAGATTAATCGGTTTTGATCAGATTCTTCAAATTTAAAAATCTTCATGTCTCATTGGTTTCTCTTGGTAAACTATGATATCAACTGGTCATTGGTTCTACAAAACACATCATTACAGCCATGTCGTGACCACGATGTTAATACAGCGTTTGAGAGTCTATGTGGATAAAACTCTTCTCTTAAGCAAATTGATCATAACATCGTCAGTGCATTACACATACAATTTAAATCTACAAACATGCTTGCCGTGATACAATTTTGACTCTCAAGTCGTTGTAAACAAGCCCGAGTACTGTTCTTTCACATCGGTCTCTCGTTCCCACGTAGCCTCTTCGATCGGATGATTCTTTCATCGAACAAGCATGATCGATTTTAAATGTAACCCTTGCAAGTGCACAAGATCTATTGCAGTATGGCAAGAACAAAGGTGTCGAACCCACAGGGAAATCTTGAAGTTTAATTAATTCTTTCAGAGATTTAAAAACGTCCCTAAGGAAGTACCAAAGGGCAGATTCAATTTAACCAAAAATTTATCACTTTTTCTAAATGCAAGAAAAATAAATTAATCTAAACAACTAATTACTGATGAATCTAAGAATAATATTTAAATAAGATCAAGAAATATGCTACCCCAGATTTGTACCCCCCTTTCATTAAAGAATCATTCACACCATCACCATCATTCATTCATAAAAATGATTTGAAATAAAGTATGATCATCAATCCGGCATACCCTATCTAAAAACAATGACTCAGCCTATCATTGCGGTATGAGTCATGTAAGAAGCATAGCGTATCTCGTGATGTGTAGATCAAAATAATAAAAATATTAGACTATGGTATTAATCATAAATATGGGTACTTATCTGGGGATCGCATCTTTCCCGATCTACTGATTTGGCCGCTCATCTTTGGTGTATGATCTCCTTGTTCATTCAAAGTCATTCCTCTTTTTATTTCTTCTAAAAAATCTTTGGTTACAATGCCTTTTCCTAAATGCAATCTATGAATGTAAAAGAAAGACAGTGCAAATCCTAAGTACAATCTACCCAAATCAATCCCTAGAAGAAGGAGAAAAGAAGAACTTTTAAAAAGATGCTCAGAGGAGTCTAAAACCAAAAATAATAATGAATAAATAATCCTCTCCAAAAACTCTAAAAAAAGAAAAGCTAAAACTAACTCTCTAATTATCTATCTCTAATTCCTATCTCTAATTCTTGCTCCTAATCCCCTTTCTTTAATTCCCCTTTTTCAAAGTGTTTGATCCGCTTTAAATAGAGCCGAAGTTTCCCAGCCGCAGAGGTGTTCCAACTCGAAAATTTAGGGTCGATTAATTGACCCAATAGGGTCGATGCATCGACCTCCCAGATTTTCGTGAATTCCCGCCGAACTTTACATCAGACACTGCTTCAGTATTTTGGCCATAACTTTCTGTCCCGAACTCGGATTGAGGCGATTCTTGTGCCGTTGGAAAGAGGACAGAAAGATATACAACTTTTGTGTTTTAATAATTTCATAATTCGGCCGTCTTGAATGTCCAAATTGAGCTACAAGTCGCACCAAGTTCTCGATGACCCAAAGTTGCAGTGTTTTGACATTATTTTCAGAATTCTTGGGCTGTTTTCTGCACTTGGCTTGTATTTACCTGAAACACTTCAAATCTAATAATTCTTATCAGATAGCCTTCATCGGATAGCTAAATATAGGTATCTAGGGGTGAAATATCATCATATTTCACTACTCATCAAAGCACTAAGGGGATCACTTTGGTATGCAGTACTTGTTCTTTCTGATCCAAAATCTCCGCTGACTCTTCAATCATGCTCATGTCTTCATGCATCTCCAAAGGTTGACTCCCTAACACATGAGATGGGTCCCTCACATATTTCCTGAGCATCGATACGTGGAATACATTGTGTACCCGATCAAACAACGGTGGTAATCCAATGCGGTAAGCAACTTCTCCTACTCGACCCAAAACTTCAAACGGTCCAAGATAGCGGGGACTTAATTTCCCTCTCTTACCAAATCTCATCACACCTTTCATAGGCGAGACTTTGACAAATACGTGTTCGCCCACCTTATAGTCGACACTAGTCCGCTTGAGGTCGGCATAGCTTTTCTGCTTGCTCTGCGCTGCCTTGAGTTTGGCCCTTATCATACGAACATAGGCGGCATTGTCTTCCAATAATTCGGGTCCCAAAACAAATTTCTCCTCGTTTTCCTCTCAATTAATATGTGATCTACATTGCCTTCCGTATAAAGCTTCATATGGTGTCATCCCAATGGTCGTATGAAAACTATTATTATCCGCAAGCTCAATCAATGGTAGGTGCTGATCCCACGATCCTTGAAGTTCTAACATACACGCTCTGAGCATGTCTTCGATCACTTGGTTCACTCGTTCTGTTTGACCATCAGATTGAGGATGGAAAGCTGAACTGAAATCCAGTCACGTTCCCATTCCTTCTTGAAATTTCTTCCAAAACTTGGACGTATACAGTGGATCTCGATCCGAAACAATGCTGCTCGGAATCCTGTATAGTCGGATGATCTCCTTCATATATAATTCTGTCAGTCTTCCTGTCGTGTACATCGTGTTATAAGGCAAGAAGTGCGCTGATTTGGTCAATCGGTCTACGACTACCCAAATGGCATTATATCTCTTAGCAGTACGCGGTAATCCAACTATGAAGTCCATAGAGATCGATTCCCACTTTCACTCCGGTATTGGTAGAGGCTGTAATAATCCAGCAGGATGTCTATAATCAACCTTCACCTGCTGACAAGTCAAACGCCTTGACACGTGCTCTGCCACGTCTTGTTTCAAACCTCTCCACCAATAGTTCTTTTTCAAGTCTTGGTACATTTTGGTGATACCAGGGTGGATAGCATAGTTTGACTTGTGGGCTTCATCAAGAATTGTTCGTCTTAGATCGGCATTGTTCGGAATGCAGAGACGACCCTTGAACAATAAGGAACCACCTTCTTTCACTGAGAAGTCCGGTTGAATGCCCTCACTCGCATCTTGACGAATCTATGTTAGCGTCAGATCCTTCATTTATAGGTCGTGGATATGCTCAAATATCACTGGTCTTACTGATATGTTAGCCAGAAAGGCTCCCGAAGCTTGCGAGTTGATGTTCGCATCATATAGTGCCAAATCTTCAAATAACTTCTACCGGTGCATACCCAAAATCAAGCTAGCTAACTGAGCTGAACCCTTCCGACTCAAGGCATCAGCTACTACGTTCGCCTTGCCTGGATGGTATTGTATGGAACAGTCATAGTCCTTAAGGAACTCCATCCATCTGCGCTGCCTCATGTTGAGTTCTTTTTGTGTAAACAGGTATCTGAAGCTTTTATGGTCAGTGAAAATCTCAATCGTCTCACCGTACAGGTAATGTCTCCAAATCTTCAGCGTAAAAATGATCGCTGCTAGCTCCAAGTCATGAGTCGGATAGTTTTTCTGTTGTTCTTTCAGCTGTCTCGATCCGTAAGCTATCACTTTCTTGTGTTGATTTAGCACACAACCTAAGCCATTGTATGAAGCATCGCTATATACTGCATATCCTCCACTGCCTGAAGGAATCGCTAGTACTGGAGCTGAAGTGAGTCTTGTCTTGAGTTCCTGAAAACTCTTCTCACATGCCTCAGTCTACTCAAATCTTGAATCCTTTCTCGTAAGCTTCGTGAGAGGTCCCGATATCTTTGAAAAACCTTCGACGAAACGTCGGTAGTACCCTGCTAATCCAAGAAAACTTCGGACATCGGTCACTGTCTTTGGTTGCTCCCAGTTAACCACTGCCTCTATTTTTGTTGGGTCTACAGTGACACCATGCTTTGAGACAACATGTCCCAAAAAGCTAACCTCCTCCAACCAAAACTAACACTTACTGAGCTTGGCGTACAGTTAGTGTTCACGTAGAGTCTGTAGAGCAATCCTCAGGTATTTTTCGTGTTCCGCTTCTAATTTAGAGTATATCAGGATGTCGTCAACAAACACTACGATACACGAGTCTAGGTGTGGTTTAAACACCCTATTCATCAGATCCATGAATGACGCCGGGACATTTGTCAACCCAAACGGCATCACTAAGAACTCATAGTGTCCATACCGTGTCCTGAAAGCTGTCTTCTGGATGTCCTCTGCTTTGACTCTCAACTGATGGTACCCAGATCTTATATCGATCTTGGAAAAGTACTTTGCTCTTTGTAGTTGATTAAACAGATCGTCAATTCTAGGTAAAGGGTAGCGATTCTTCACAGTGAGTTTGTTTAGTTGTCGATAGTCAATGCACAAGCGCATTGACCCATCCTTCTTCTTGACAAATAAGATCGGTGCTCCCCACAGAGACATGCTCGGTCTGACAAACCCTTAATCCATGAGTTCTTGCAATTTCTCTTTCAGCTCTTTCAACTCAGTCGGAGCCATTCTATATGGTGCTTTCGAAATGGGCTCCGTTCTTGGTGCTAAGTCGATGGCGAATTCCACTTCTCTTTCTGGAGGTAATCCAGGTAACTCCTCCGGAAACACATCGGCAAACTCTCGCACTACTGCTATCTCAGAGATAACATTTTTCTCCTCCTTATCCTCCTTCAAAAATGCCAAGTAACCACTGCAGCCTTTTCTGATCATGCGTTCGGCTCTGACTGCAGAGATAAGTGGCATGTGCGATGACCTTACTCCTTAAAATCTAAACGATCTCCTTGTGTTGGGTCTGAAGATGACGACCTTGTTCTTGCAATCGACCGTCGTACAATATTGCGACAACCAGTCAATGCCAAGGATTACATCAAACCCTTGCATGTTCAGTAGTATCAACTTTACGTCTAACTCGTGAACATCGCGATCCTGAACAGCTACAATGACTGATTTGCAAATTAACTCCGTGTCCACTAACTCTCCAGTCAGGATAGACATAGATAGAACAAAGTCTAACGTTTCTGGAACAATCTTCATCCTCTTTGCAAATCGAGGGGTGACAAATGAGTGGGTAGACCCTGGGTCTATCAACACTCTAGCGTCATATCCTACAAAGCATCCCTTCTCGTATACAGTTAATGTACCTATAATATACATACATACATACATATACACACATAGATTACATATCAATTTAATGTTTAGGAAAAGAATCTATGCTATTGTTAATTGAATGCACCTTCTCTATCTAAAATTTTAAGGAAATTAAAATTTCTTTATTTGAAAGAAATCTCACCTTGGATGACATCATGCACGTTTCTCGCTTCTGACGGATCGTGATAAGCTCTTCAATGAACGCAGTGCTTGAATAGCTTGAATAGGTCGTAAATCAAAGCCGTCTTCCTTTTATCAACCTCAGGGCAATCCTTGATCAAGTGGCCCACCTTGCCACATTGGAAACAACCCTAAGTTTCCATCGTGCAGTCCACTGTCCTAGAGACTTGCCACACTTGGCACAAGTCTCCCAAGGTGCTGAAGAAGCTGTCCTTGAGAATCCCTGTGTGACGATAGCACCAGTAGTCAAGGCAGGGCTCTCATAGCGTAACAGTCTCCCCGACGCAAGTAATGGGAATCTTTGTTGGTTGTTCTGTTGTGCCGGTCTTCCAAAACCCCCTTGGAACAGTGGTTTCTGACCTTGGAATTGGGTTACGAATCTCGGCTTTTTATTCGCCGACTCGTAGTTTCCCGTTTTGCTTTGGTCTGTATTTCCCCTCTGCTACTCTCTCTGTCGATATCTGTTATTATTTTCTTCCTCAATAACAAGTGCTTTGCTCATGACCTCTTCATAGGTCCTCAGTTGGAATGGGGCTACTCCTCCCCTTACCTCAGGCTTCAAGCCTTGCTGGAACCTCTTCGTTTTCATCACGTCGGTGGCGACGTAATCAGGAGAAAAATGAGCGAGTTGTAGGAATTCCACTCCATATTCCCTGACGCTCATCCTTCCTTGCACTAATTGTAAAAATTGAATCTCCATCTGGTTTCTCACTACTTTCGAAAAATACTGTTTGTTGAACTCCTCAACAAACTCCTCCCAGGTCCAGGGCAACTCTGGGGTCTCCTGAGCCCTAGTCTGTATCACAGACTTCCACTAAGGCCCAGCCTCCCCGTCTAGCATATAGGCTGCCCAAAGTACACTTTCATCTTCCGTGCATGTCAGCACACTAAACACCTTTTCCATCTCCATCAGCCAATTCTCAGCTGCCATAGTGTCTGCCTGCCCAGAAAAGTTAGGAGGTCTCATCCTCCTAAACTCGGTGAATGATGAAGCTACCGGCGGTGCAGGTCCTACTGGTGGTGTAGGTGGCTGCTGCTCTCGGGCGGTATGAGCTACCAAAGATGCGGCCTGCTGTGCCATGGAAGCTGCCATGGTCTCCATGGTGTGCATCATCCTTTAGCGCTCTTCTCTGTCCTCATTTGGCTCTCTAACTCTTTCTTGTTCTCTCTAATCTTGCTCCTGTCTATCCCTATCTTGGTTCTCTCTCTGATCTTGGCTTCCTTGGCCACCATTGCCAGAAGCCCCTCCATCTCCTATGGGTACTCTATTTGTAGGAGAGATGTACTCATCTCCACTACGTAGACTTCTATTTTGGCCGCTCCTCGGTCGGCCCCTCCCTCTAGAAGACATTGACGGCTGCATTTGAAACGGGAGTTTCGTTAGCAAAAGTCTCTATGCTCTGACAAAAAGAATGATTGTCAGAATTTGTAAAAGAAAATGCTCTTATACCAACTGTGACAGCTCAGATTTCGACACCCCGAAATCCGTACCATCAGCACGATCCTCTAGACCATGCCCCAAACTATGCACGGAACATTGGTACATCAAGCAACTTATAATCAAAAGAAACAGATGATAACTCAAAGTGAAAACACCATGACATTAAACCTTTTCTCAAAAGATAGTTCTACCCTCATGCCCCTGCATGAGTGGAGAACCGATCCGAACCATCGATGATAACTGATCATCCCAAGCCATACCCAATAAGCTCACAAAACAACTCTCTCAAAATGCACAGCAGAGTCCTCTAGAAGAAGTCCTCTGGAGGTGGCTCCAACTCGTCCAAGGGCGTATGGTCCGACTCACCCGGATCCACGTCACCCGATACTTGCGCTGCTGCTAGTACTGGACCTGCGATGTATAGTCTAAAGGGTGAGCTACATCCTAGCTCAATAGGGAACAAACACAGTGAACATATAAGTTAAAACCTCACATATATTCCATGATATTTTAAGCATGCTGGATCTATGCCATTACTGAGAAAACAGTTTGAAAAGATGGTAAAGTACATTTGCTTTTAATAAATAGTTTACAGTTTTCACATCTCTTTTACTAGATCATGAATGACATTGAAAAGGCCTAAGGCAAAACTTAAATCTTCAACTTAAGTAATCCCCGAGCAATATAGCATCGAGCCCCGACGAGATACCCTTCATCGTCGTCTAAATAAACAGTTGTCATACGTATTCAATGAGAATATAAAACTACCCAAACCCCTTTTCCCTGAGAATCGGCGGCGGGGTTCAATCTTATCTCAACATCCCTGGGATGTGCTTACTGTGTACGGCTAAACCTCCATACTGGCTTACGGTTTCACCACCGTATCAGTCACGGATATCCTGCCGCGTCAGTCGTGGGTATCCCGCCACGTCAGTGGGATATTCTGGTCAAACCTCAAATAACAAAAATAACAGGTACTTTACATATAGTTGTTTACCGTGTAAGTGTGCTATCTTATATCAATTAGGCCTTATCGAATGTTACTCAATCTTGTCTACATCCCTGGGATGCATCCAATTTCTCTTATCCTTTTGTTATCTTGTTACTTTCTCATCCCCTGAGGATATCTTATTCTTAGTTGCACTGTTGGTGTCACACACACACCCTTTTCATAAAACTTTACTTAGCTAAAAATAATTTCTGATTTAAATTACATATCACTGCATACATGCTCTTGCAAATTAAAGTACATGTTCAAGGTGTTCCCTATCTCAAGTCTTTGAAATTTCAAGCATCAAGGTCCCATGCGGCTCCTTGTACTCATGCTCACACGTACCACCTATGGTACATCATAACACATGCAATCCATCACTAAAGATATAATAAAGAAGGTCCGAGACCCTCCCTCAATCTTAAAGAAAATTTCAAAAGTCAACTGAGTCTGCCAAAATCAATTAATCGGTTCCCAAAATCGATTAATCGAAACCCAAATCGATTAATCGAACTCCAAAATCGATTAATCGATCCCAAATCGATTAATCAAAATTCCTGGCATAGCAAGGTTGATTCTTAAATCGAGTAGTCGAAGTCCGAAATCGATTAGTCGATCTCAAATCTATTAATCGAGATCCAAAATTGATTAATTGATTTCTCAAATCGATTAGTCGATTTCCCCAGGTCTTGTTTCTCTAGTCACTGGAGATGCTCAGTCGATTAGTCGATTTCTAAATCGACTAATCGAAATCCAAATCGATTAATCGAAATCAAATTCGATTAATCGAAATCGAGCTTACTTGACTTTTTAACTTCCAGACCAAAATCGATTAATCGAACTCTAATTTCAATTAATCGATTTGGTCAGATTCAGCTCCCCTCTCGGGCTGATCTTCCAAATCTTCTTCAACCTATTCTTCTTTCTTTTTCTAAGCCTTTATCCTATTATTTTAAGTATTCTTGACTACAATTAAACTTCTACAATCTATGCTTTTAATTCAACAAAAATTTACCTCAATCAAATCTCATTTTGATTGGATCTAGAGGTTGGAAAGACTAGGGTTCCAGCTTTGGCTCTAACGGATCCTTGTCGCGTCGAATCCGACTTTTGTTGCCCAATCTCCCTTCCAACAAGCCACAATAACTCCCTTGCATTAACTAGCTTCTCCCTCCCTCTCTCTCTCTTCTTTACTCTCCTTAACAATCCAATAAATGACTTTAGGGTTCTTTAACCCTTATATCCCTACTCTCTTTGTGTTGAGCACATACGCCCAAGATAGGCGTACGTGATTCTCATTTAACCTCACACTCCACACACTTACATCATATTTACATCACATCCGTTCATCACCTCTCCAGTCAATTAGTGAACTCCCACCTGGTCAAACCTATGACCAGTTGGGCACAGATCCCAAGGTCACTGTTCAACAAAAATTTTCAGGATATTACACCCAATGCTTGATGTCCAGCAGCCACATGATAAAAATCTCATGTAACCAAACTTCCTTAAAATTTTCAATCTTAGGCCAAAGGGTACCGAAGATCAGAAAATGCAAGATGTAGAAGTTCAGTTTTAAAAACATCGTTGAAGCGACAAGCTTCGGATTCAGTCCGGGGGTCACACAATCATGATCGACAATCGATTTCTATGATCCATCCGGCAAATCGTCGATAGGGGAATCAGAATCACGTGGAAAAATGACACCATCAGGGACGAGGAATATGTAACATCGAAGAGATAAGCGCAAGGGTGATCATAATCCGGGAATAGTTGACATATATGACCAAGGATTTCTCATCTAATTCAATCACACGTGGCTTGTAGTTGGCATAAAATTAGGGCACCAACTCCATTTTGGTCACTGCGATGAGTGAAAAGTGGAGCCCAACCATGGGCCAAAATCTTACCTAAAAAAGAGAACTCTGATAGACAGTCCAGATCGAAGTAACATTCCATGGCCAGTGACCGAGATTGCAGGAAGCTGAAGTTTGTCTGAGCCTCTTCCGAGATAAAGAACGGAGCATCAGAGTTGGCAGAAGATGTGGACTTCTTTACCTTCTTTTTAGGAGTCAAGAAACCAAAAGAGGGGAAGAGGAATAGGGATGAAGAAAATCGAAGAAGAGAGAAGAGAAATAGGAAGAAAAAAAAAAGAAAAAACAGTTTAAGAAGGAAAAAGAATCCGAAAGAATTTTTTTTATTTTTTATTTTATAAAACTCTTATGACATCTCTCTATGGGGATACCCACAACTCGCTGTCATTAAAAGGGAGCTAATCCCGTCGAAAATACATGACATAACTCGAACCAGAACCCTCAAACCGAGGCCACAATGAGTTGTTACCTACCTCACAGCTCGCTATGAAGCTGTGCACAACTTGCATCCCAAGAATAGCAACCAACGAACAGTTACAGAGAAGAACCCACAGCTCGTTGTGACACAGTCACAGCTAGTTTTCAGAAGCGAATAGAGCACTAAAAAAATACACAGCTCGTTGTGATATGATCACAGTTCATTGTGAGAAAAATAATCCCCATCCATAGCTAGCTGTTACAACTCAGCAGCTAGTTGTGAACACCAAACATAGAGCAAAACTCTCTAGTCACAGCTAGCTATCACAACACAACAACTAGTTGAATATACCAAACAAAGAGAAAATTTCTCCAATCACAACTAGTTGTCACAATACAGCAGCTAGTTGTGTATACCAAACAGAGAGCCACAAAAAATTCACTAGTAAAAAAATCTCTAGCCACAGCTAGCTATCAAAACACAACAACTAGTTGTGTATACCAAACAAAGAGTAGAAATCTATAGCCATATCTAGTTGTCACAACACGTCAGCTAGCTGTGTATAGTAAATAGAGAGCAACAATCTCCAGCCACAACTAGTTGTCACAACACAACAACTAGTTATGTATACCAAATAGAGAGCAACAAATAATACCAACAGGAAAAAAATCTGCCGCCACAGCTAGCTGTCAAAACACAATAGCTAACTGTGTATACCAAACAAAGACCCACAAAAAAAATCATAAGAAATATCAGTCGCAGCTCGCTGTGGCAAAATGGCAGCATGTTGTGTCTAACGAAATAGAGAGCAGACACAAAACAAAGCCCAAAGGCAGCTCATTGTGGGTATACAGCAACTCGATGTAAAACAAAAAAAAATTACAGAGAGAAGTTCGAACCACCACAACTCGCTATGGTATAATTACAGCGAGCTATCAAGCAAACCAAAAAAAAATCAAAGTTTTTTTTTGTTTTTTTTAGTTTTTAAACAGAGAAAAGAGCTAAACACAAAATTTAAAAATCAGTTGTCGATACTAATGATAAGATAATGCATAAACCAAATCAACAATCATGAAAGAGAAGCATCTAATCATGCATTCAATGCAGTACTACTAAATACATTAGAACTACTGCTTTGTTCATGATATCAGCAACTTAAATATTTCACATGAAAAAAAAAATAAATTTATCCTGAGATGGCAAGTTCAAACTATATACACAAATACTAGAGGGTAACACCTCTATCAAGACCATTGCTCAGAGGTGGTTTATAGGACGCTTTTCAACTATGTCATATATGTTGCCATTTCCTATACTGTGATTGTAACACTCTTGTAGACACATTGTGCATGTGGGTAAGACGCTCAGCAAGGCCGTCCAAGCAGCTTGCCGTAAGTAGCTCTCACAATTTGATGACCAAGCTCTCATCTCTTCTTTTGTTTTCTTTTTTTCTTTTTTTTGTTAAATACAAGAAAGATAAGACAAACACCACTAGATAGATCATACGATTCACAAGACATATCGCTCTCTATTTTTTTTTAAAATTGTCCCGACCAATGAAATCTATCTTGCATACCCTACAAAGTAATATGCCAACTTACACTAGTTAGGTGCCTACTGTGACCACCGCCATAATAAGAAGAGCTTCACATAACCACATGTGATACTATAATATTTAAGAATTACTCTTAGTATAGATCAAAATATGAACTGAACAAAATTAGAAGATGAGAGAGCAATGATTTCATGCAACATTTAATACAAAGCTGAAAATCAGGAATTAAGGATATTTAGCACATCAATAACCAATGAACAACAAGAAGTGTACAGACTGAATTCATGATAGTTAACTCAATAGATAGAACAACGCACCATACCAATCAATTATATCACAAAAGAGATTCAAATTTGAAGTTCTTAAAAGAGCAACACAAAGACAAGGACAAGAAAAAAAATGAAAAATATCCATAAGAGAATAACTTACAAAAAACAAGAAATAAACTCAGAAAATAAATATCTACTCAATAATGCACATACCTATAGACTTGCGAAGATACTCAAATCGAGCAAAGTCTAAAGGTTTGGTAAGGATATCAGTTAGTTGAAACTCTGTGTCAATATGAGCCAAAGCGAGCACTTTGACTTCAACTAACTCACAGATGAAATGAAATAGAATATTTATGTGCTTGGTACGTGAGTGTTGAACAGGATTTTCAAAGTACAAATGGCACCTGTGTTATCACAGTGAAGAGTGATCACATCTTGATCAATCCCGTAATCACAAAGCATTTATTTCTTCCACAAAATCTGAGTACAACATCTTCTAGTTGTAATGTACAAACTTCAATAGTAGACAAGGAAATAGAGGATTGTTTCTTGTTGAATTAGGAAACAAGACAATTTTTTATATAAAAATAGCCTCCACTAGTACTTTTTCGATCATCAGAATTTCAGTTCAATCGGCGTCGGAATTACTAGCAACAGAGGAAGAGGTGTCAAAGGGGTACCAAAGATCCACCTCAATGGATCCATTCACATAGCAGGTTATACGCTTGACACATTTCAAATGAGATTCATGGAGAGAGGCTTGGAAACTAGCACACATACAGACGCTAAATGCAATATTAGGGCAAGTGACAGTTAAATAGAGAAGACTCTCTATCATACTATGATAAAGAGTGTTATTCACCTCCACTCTTGAGACATTTTTTGAGAATTTAGCTGTGCTCATGGGAGTCCGAGCATGTTTAGTGTGCTCAAGCCTAAATTTCTTAACAAGCTCATGAGCATACTTGGATTGAGAGATAAATATGCCTGAAATGCACTACTTGCAACCTAAGAAAACATGTGAGCTCACCAAGGAGACTCATTTTAAGTTCAGATTTCATGAGATTTGAAAACCAATTAGTCTTGGGCTCATGTGTGGACCCAAACACAATATCAACATAGATTTGAGCCACAGTTAACACATCCTTCTCCCTTAGTATGAAAATGGTTTCATCGACTCCTCCCCTTTCAAAACCGTTTGACACCAAGAACTTTGTCAAACGTTCATAGGAAGCTTGAGGGGCATGTTTTAACCCATAAAGTGCTTTCTTCAATTTGTACATATGAAGAGGGTAGTGAGGGTCTTCAAAACCTTTAGGTTGCTCGATGAACACTTCATCTTCCAAAAAACCATTAAGAAAAATACTTTTAACATCCAGTTGAAACAATTTGAATCCTAGGGCACAAGCTATAGCAAACACGATGCAAATGGACTCCAATCTAGCCATAAGAGAAAATGTTTCATGAAAGTCAATACCCTCAACCTACGTATAGCCTTGACCAACAAGACGCACATTGTTCCTGATGACATTTCCTTTCTCATCTATCTTATTTTTTAATATCCACTTTGTACCAATAACACGGTTACTAGAAGGATGAGGAACAAGGTTTCAAATATCATTCCTAGAATATTGAAGTAACTCATCTTGCATGGTAAGGATCCATTTTTCATCAAGGAGAACTTCCTTTACATTTTTAGGCTCTAAGGAAGATGTGTAACACACATTACATATGACATTAGCTACCTGTTTTAAGCTACGTCTAGTCTATAAGTCAACACTTGGATCACCTAAGATATCACTCGAATAGTGACTTTTCATGTCCCTAGCATACATAGGGTGCTTCTTTTTTGTACAAATCGGTTCCTCAAAAATAGGAGTAGGAAGATCACTATTCGCAACAATTGGTTGACTCTCTTCGAGAGGAATAAAGGGGGTCTACCAATGTCAAAAGCAACAGGAGGGACTATCATCACCATCATTGACAATATGAGAGTTGCCCGAAAGGTCATCAATTGAAGACTCGAATAGCTCGACTATTTTGAGAATAACCAAGAAAATTTTTGAGGTTACTCTTGGGATCAAATTTTCCTAGGTTATCACAATCATTCAGAATGTAACATTGACTACCAAAGGTACGAAAATGACTCACTTTTGGTTTCTTGTCATTTCAAATTTCATAGGGTGATTGAATAGTGTCAGGGCGTAGATACACCCTATTAGAGATGTGACAAGCCATGGAAACAGCTTCAGTCCAAAAATGTCTAGCCAAATCTTTAGCATTCAACATTACACAGGCCATCTCCTTAAGCACCCGATTTTTGCCTTCAGCAACCCCATTTTGCTGAGTAGTGTGAGGAGAGGAAAACTCTTGCATAATTCCCAAAGGATTACAAAACTCATCAAACTTTGAGTTGCTAAACTCACCACCTCTTTCTTGGAACTACCCCCATTTCAAAATGTGACCGAGCCTGAATCACATTTCTCAAGAGACGAAAAATGTGATTTATTTCCAATCATATGTACTGTCTAGACACCACTTAGAGGGCTCAAAAGCTTGCAAAGCAGTGTGAGCAACCAAACACTGATAATATTTTTCCTTACCCATTTTCACTCCATTAAATTTCCCAGAGCCCTCAATCGATAGATAACTATTTGGTCATGCTTTTGGCTAAAAACGTCCACATTTCGTACATGACATGTGAGATTTGAGTGTCATTTTCTATCATAATGGAAACAAATTGGGCCCTTTTTGCCACTAGTCGTTTTAGGAAACGAGGGGGTAGGTAAGAGAGGAGGTAGATTGAATGAATCTTCACTGTTTTCAGTGCCAGAGAGTTTGGGAGCATATTTCAAGTTTTCTTTTCCTTTGTTCCTTGAAACAGAGTATTTGACATTAGTAAACTCCAATCCAATTTTATTATTCCAACCTTAACTAACATCCCAAGCCCTTTGAGTGTCCACCCTAGCATTTCTCAATTTTTCTAGGGTGACATTGTCATTTGAAAGCTTCTTGTTGAGACTTTCATTTTCAATGCAAAGACAATTTTATTTAGAGCAATACTCAGCTCTTTCAAATTCTAAAAACTTAACTTTGTCCTGTCCCTTAAGCTTTTGACATCAATTTTCAAGCCACAAGCTTTTGACATCAACTTTATCTCATCTTTTTTTAACTGAACACTTTCAAGATAAAGTTCATCATAAGCATCATTTAAGTCCAATTCATCCACCTCTTCATCTGAAACAACTGGAATAGTGAAAGGATTATCTTAAGTCTCCTCGTGAATGGAAGCAACAAAAGCACGAAATCGATGTTGAGAAACATTTGACTCATCGAAAGTACTCTCTTCACTAGTCTCCTCTTCTTTTATGGTCATGGCTTTAAATTTAACAATATTTTTCTTCTTGTTGAGACAATCATAAGCAAAGTGCCCATAACCGCGGCACTTGAAGCATTGGGTTTCCTTTGATGATTCCTTATAAGATTTTTTTGTGAAAACCTTTGGTTTCTCATAAAACTTGCCTAAAATCTTTCTGTTTTTAAAAAAATTCTTATATTTTTTGACAAACAAGGCAATGTCCTCTCCATCATCATTTTCACAATCCTCATCACCATCCATTTTCTTAGAAGATCAAAAGGCAACACATTTATGTTTTTGTCAATCCTGAATCTCGGAATCATAGGTTTGAAGGGATCCTACTAACTCATCTATATTGATCCAGTCAATGTCCTTGCTTTCTGAGATGGTTGTTACCTTTGGTTTAAACCTTTTAGCCAAAGATCTTAGGATCTTCCTGACAATTTTATAAGGTGGTATATCCTCTCCAAGATAGAAGGAATCATTGACAACATCATTGAGCTTAGCATAGAAGTTCGTAAACTTCTCATCATCATCCATCCGAAAATTTTGAAATTGTGTTATTAGCATTTGCAATTTGTTGATCTTCACTTGTGGAGTCCCTTCAAAGGTAGTCTCTAAGATCTTCCAGGCATCCCTATCTGCTTCACAATTGTAGATTCTACAAAACTCAGAAATCGTTACCGCACAAAAAATGGCATACAATGCTCTAAAGTTAGCATTGGGGCCCACTTTTTCTTCACTATTGTAACGGTTAGTGAGTTTTATAGAGATTCGCTTGATCCCATCTAAATGGACCATCTCTTGAGGTGGTGACCAACCACTCTCTACAGCAGCCCAAATCATGAGGTTCACTGATCTAAGAAAGGTCGTCATTCTAGCCTTCCAATAAGGATAATTGTTACTATCAAACAAATGAGGTGGTGTTGTGGAAATGCCCTCTCTAGGTAAATTAGAATTGCCCGAATGAGCCATAAATGCTTGATTCAAAGAGAATCAAATCCGAGCAAACATTGCTCTGATACCAATTGAAATTCTGTTAATCGAAAGAATTGATTTGTTATTCGATTAGTTATACTTTAATCTAAAGATTACACATAGATCATCAATCACTATAGCACGATATTTATGTGGAAACTCAATCACGAGAAAAACCACGGAACCGAAGTCCAACTAAACAAATCCACTATGAAATAAAACAATTACACGGAGTTTTGAATGATATACCGAACAAATACACATGCCCTATCAAACCCCTGAGTAATCTAACTTCTCATCACAAGTCATCTCCATAGCCTTCAGATTTGAATGCTTTCCTCAATTGTTGATGAACTCACAACAATCCACCTTGAGATCCATAAGATTATCAACCACACACCATAATCCCTAAGGCTCACTACTCCCAACTCACTTGGAAAAATTAACAAGAAGAAAAATGATGAACAAAATAAACCTTTTGAAAAACTTATACCACCATCAGAATTTGAGTTACTTTCAAAATGAGGAAGAAGAATATTTTTGGGCAACCCTATAACCCAAGAAAGAAAAAAAAGAACAATCAATTTCTTAGCTCATTTACCTTTTCAAAAACCTTTTAACCCAAGAGGACAGTACCAACAAAAATTCAAAAGGCCCTTTATGGCAAAGGAAAAAAAGAATGATGTAAGTCTCAGATCAAGGAACCACAGCTAGCTATTATTATAGTGACAATAAGCTATTACCACAACTTGTTGTCACATTCATGGCAGCTAGTTGTGGACCACAGTTCATTGTGAATTTCACAACAACTAGTTATGGGCATGGCAGCTAGTTGTAGACCACAGTTCGTTGTGAATTTCACAACAACTAGCTGTGGGAAAACACACAGCTCGCTGTGGACATCGATACAGAATGCAACCACAGCTAGTTGTGCTCAAACCCACAACTCGTTGTGGAAATCACTACAGAGCATCCAGTGGTGAGTTTTATAAAACAACCAGTTGGCAAAATCATTTTTGATAAAAAGGCTCTATATGTTAAAAATATGCAAAGATATAAGTGTGAATGATAGCCTTGTTAATCAACACATGATCCATCTATCTTGACACATAATTTTCCTAAAGGAGATCAACACGGGTTTTTTGAAATAGATTACGAGAACTAGATCTAACATCATCTGCTGGAATCTCCTTTCCAAGGAATGGCCTAAACCATTTCCATTGTGGTTTGTGCGGATGTAGCTGTCGTCAATGCTTGCAAGTGTTGACAGAATCCAGCTAACAGATCACCTCGTGATTATTGTGTGTCCAGGTTGTCTACTCTTGGTTTTTGCCATGTCCTATAATATATACAAGTTCGAGGAAATTAGGTCCTACCTATCAAGTTAGGACTCTTCTAATATACAAATCTTCTTCCAATTTTTGGGGCACAATCTATCCATCAACAATCTCTCCAAAAAATAGATCTCCAACTCCAAGCCAAAAAAAGCACTCAAAGAAAGAAATTAGACTCATTCCTCTTTTCCTTCACTACAAAAAATAAGACTATTAGCAATAACTATAAACTGCCACTATTATAAAAAATACTGTTGGTAATAGTCTTAATAATTTCTTTATTAATACAACAAAAAACTGCCGCTAATAATTTTATTTTTTGTAGTGATTTCAAAGGTCATAAACTTCCCATTGAAGGCAAGCCATGCACAATAGTTATTCCATTGTTTTACCATCTGCCCTTTAGAACGTGTAGAGAATAAGGAGCTAGCAAAGCATCACCAGTGATCTTGAGAGCCTAGAGAAAATTATATGTGTGCCCGTTTTCCCATTTTCCATGTTTAAATCCAACTATTTCGAAAATTTAATGTTCAGTCTTCGAAAATAATAGATGAAAATCGTACGGGGAAAAAAATATCTCATTTTCTTGCCCTATCACAACATGAACACCAAACGAACTTGTGAAAATAAAGCCTTTTTATTAAAGAATATTTTCTACGGGAAAACATAGGACAGATATGTTGAGGACAAAGTGTAGGCAGATGATGTGGTGTAATGTGACTGGCTGGCCTGACCTGTATTAATTGAGTCCCACCACACTTGCAGCTAATTGTATCACGTCACATCAGTCGCCTGCACTTTGTCTGCATAAAATTTGTCTTCCATATAACACTATCCTATTATCTACTATTGTCATTAGTCCAAGATCGTACTACCAACCTTTATACATGCACAGATGTTTGAGAACGCTAAATCAATGAACGTTCAAGATCGTACTTTCACTGATTTATGTGTTCATGAGAAGTTGTGCACATTGTGAAGCTTGTCTGGTGAGATTGTCCTAAGATCCAATTGTGAATACCAACTCTATTATAAAAGTAGGGTTGTCAATGGGCTAGGTCAACCTGACTAATTTTTTTGCGTGGTCGGGCATATAAGCATGATATGTCAAGTCGGGTTGGGCATTAGGCATCTAACCCAACCTGGACCATTGGGTCGGGTTGGGCATTAGGCATCTAACCCAACCTGGGCCATTGGGTCGAGTCGCACCCGATATTTTGTATAATCACTATAAAAAATAAGACTATTAGCGGCAACCATAAACTGCTGCTATTAACAAAAATACTGCCGCTAATACCCTTGCTGTCAATAGTTTTAATAGTTTTATTGCTAATAGTGGCAGTTTTTCGCCGCTAATAATCTTATTTTTTGTAGTGAATTCTAAAAAATATCTTGAAAGATCGCTTATAGCTTAGATAATCACAGATTATCCTAGAGGGGGTGTGAATAAGCAATTTTAAATTAATTAATTTAGCAAGCACCAAATAAAAAGCAATCATACAGTGCACAATATTTTTAACGACGAAAACTCAATTGGGGAAAAACCACTGGACCTCGTCTAGAGAAACAAATCCACTAAGAAAGTTAACGAGGACTTACAAAAATACCGAATGACGGCAGTCCTATCAAACCTTTAAGCCTACAAACTATTCTCAGATCTGTCCCTTCCGTCCCTTTAAAGAGCGCCTAATTTGCTTTCAAACAATCATCGATATTACCCACGACAATCAACACTCGAACCCTCGAGCAATCACATGCTTGAATCCATAAGCATTTGAATACCAATAAACATAATAAAAAACTGTTTTTATCAAAGTATTTGTTTTATAAAAACTGTTTTCGAAAAGGGCAAAGTTTGAGGAAGGGTTCTTCTTTCTCATAATTAAGAATTATTTTTTTAGAAAATGTATATAGAGACATCTTTCTTTAAATTGGGATAAAAAATAAAAAATAAAAAATAAAAAATAAAATAGCCTTGTTGACGTAGAATTTTTTTTTTTTTAAAAAGGCAAAAATTGAGGAAAGGTTCTTCTCTTCTGAAAACATAGAAAATTATAATTGGAAAGAGACAAAATCTAAAGATTTGTTTTTCTCTTTTAAAAAGTACAAAGATAAATTTTTGAAGAAACTAATAAAAATATATTTCTTTAACAAAAAGCCTTAAAAATTTAAATAGTGAACATAGATGAATGAAAGAAATAATAGATACCTTTTTGTTTTGAAAATTAAGCATAAAAAATTAGAAAGATAAAAAGAGATAAAAGAGGTTTAGAATTGTTCTCTCTTCAAAAGGATGAAGAAATGATTCAGGAAGAGATGATCAATAATTTTGGAAATATAATTTTCAAAAAAAAAAAAAATGAAAATAGTATTTTTATACGAAAAAATTATTAAGAGAGTTTTATTTTGAGGAAAACTAATAGTTCAAATAAAATTCCAAAATTGAGAAAAAAATTCGAAAAATCTTCCAACCAGCTAGCCGGTCCTCAAATGGTTGGTCACTCTTGACTACAATCTAGCCGCAATTGACTTTTTTGAAAAGTTGACCATTTTTAATTTTTCGATTTCAGGCTCGAGATAGGTCCAATTATGACAAATTAATGAGCAGTGGAGTTCTATCTACTCGAAGAGCTCTACACAACGGGAAAGTTATTGCAATATTTTGAGATTGTTAAAAAGGCTATTAAGGCCCCCTTAAATATATGAGTCATTATGAGCAATCTTTGACTGTTGATTTCTTTTGCTCCTCTTTTCTAATTTGTTAGCTTTCACGCACATATTCTCTTTACCGTATACACTTTTGGGAGTATATTAAGTTTTGCATGGCCTTAGGCAACAAAATACTTATCATATCCCATTCCAAAAATTGAAACTTTGAAACAATTAGGGCTTTGTCAGAGATTTGATATGATAACTAAATCATGATCTAGCATGTACATAATGAAAACTTGGTTCTCCATTCTATGAGAATTTTGATACAAGCATTTTTTATTATATAAAGGAAAAGGAGTTCTTAACTTGGTCGTGTTTGACTTTTCAGCCAAGCGGGCCACATGTACCATCAGATCGTATTGGGCATATGCTAATATCCTGCCTGGCAGCAAAAAATTTGACCCCACACAATACGACCCATTTATAGCCCTACGTAAAAGGGCTCATAGTAGTTGTAAACTAGTAATAGCTAATAACCCTTTTTAGGGTACTTATTACTTAAGGAACGCCGTTTGTACCGGTTGGAACATACCATTTGTACCCAGTGCCATGAACGGTATTTGTCCCTAAGTAATATCAGAATCTGACTTCTCCAAATGCTGGGCCTCTGAAATCTGTTTCAGATGGGATTTGATGGCTACTGTGGACGTTGATTGTGTTCAATGATTTCAATCCCTACCGTACCTTTTCGGTACAGGTGATCCACAGTGCAGACTGCCCACGTGGCAGGATAACATGTGATAGGCCACATGCCGACGTTAAAACAGTCAACCTACGATGGTGATTGAAATATATATATATATATATATATATATATATATATATATATATATATATATATACTTTCTTACCTGCAAAAATTGCATCCACTTTAGAAGTCAATTTATTACCATTGAAGTGATTGTTAGCAGCCAGATTCGACAGCTACCAAGTGGTGGTCCGGATCTATGATCACACTTCCTACTTTCCAAATATAGCCTTTAGTAATATTTTTATATGAGCTGATAGCCGGTACATTGGTCTATGTACCAACCTCGGTACCTCTGCACCACTAGTCCCTCGGGAGAGGAATCCATTTCTAACATTCGAGAAGTCCATATAGGAACATTTTTACCATGCATTTTATTGAGATTGGTCTGTGTACTACTTGGCAATTCAAAGAGCCTTGTACCTAATATAACAAAAATTTAGGATTTTTTGCATTTATGTCTTACTTGCACCCGGCCTCCCGTATTTCACCTATATACGTTATCCCCTGCTTTTGTATTTCTTTTACTTATTATACCTAGAGTGATAGATTAGTTACAAAAGTAATCTTTGATTGCTTAACTAGACGATGTCAATTGTTTTTTACCACAATCTTCCACTCAGTGAATCTTGAGATTAGAATCCTCGCATCAAACGGTCAGTTTTTGATTCCACAAGAAGATCATGGTTGTACATCAAATGTGATTCTTGGATCACATTTCGAGGTGTTCCCCATGTAAAATCAAAATATGACCGTGTAATTGTAGGTTCATAATCTCAAGATCAATTAGATCAAAGATCATGATAAAAACAATCTCCATTAACTAATTCAAAGCAGTCAAAAGGTTATTTTGTCAGAGAATCTATCACGTAAGGAGGTAAAATATAAACGAAACATAAAAACAGAGGTTGCAATATAAATAGGTAAAACACGGGAAACGGAAACAAATAAGACATATTCAAGGTGATAAAAGCAAAACTCCCTAAATGTCAGTACTACATACCTAACCTAGAAGCTTTGATGGGTCAATCTCTCTTCACCAAAATGGTCAAATCTTAAGAAACAAAGACTGCACTGCCCCTTGATTAAGGGAGAGAGAGTGCTGAGTACATTGCCCCTTAGTACACTCGATTGGGCACTTAATTCCAACTCACTGGTGTAAGGTACACAACCCGAGTGCCAACAGCAGCGCTCCTGTCAATCTCTCTGGCTGCCCGGGAAAAAAAATATCAATGAAATATTAAAAAGTTGGTATAGGTTCATGGACCCATTTCTCTTAAAAGAAGACACCAGATTAAAACATGTGGCACTAATTTTCATTAAGTGTGCATTTGGCAAATGTTACCACACTAATATCTGTGTTGCCATAGATTATATTTGATTGATTGGCGTTTGAGGAAATCTCTCGGACGCTAAATGAATGAAATATCAAACGGCTGACAGTCACTGATTTATGTGCTCCAAATAGCTGTGGGACACTAGCGCTTGATCATTTGGGCTAAAGGAGATTGACCCAGCCACCAGGGCGGCACTCGGGTCAGGTACCTTGTACGAGCTATTTGCCAATTCACCCAACTTTATTATAAACTTCTCGCATTTAATTAAGATTTTATTTTTTTGATAAAGGCATTTAACTAAGATTGTTGATGCGGGAGAATAAGCAGAAAAAGGAAAAATAGGCTTGACTAGGAGCAGCGGTAAATCTGGCATGGCCCTAGATTTATGAGAAGAGATGTGGTTGGCAAATCAAACAGTGCAAAAGGCATATTATTTTTTCAGTTTAAATGAGCTTGGTCAATGGTCACATCCAGGAATTCTTTTCACCAGTCAATACCCTATCAGAGAGGGCTTCTTCTCTACTATAGAGAGATAGAAGGCAGGATGCCCCTAAAATTGGTGACTAGGCACATGGTTCCATTTTCTTCCAAGAGAATGGGGAAAATGCGTGCGGACGGACAGATGGATCCGTTCTTTGGGCCACCAGATTCATCTCGTGTGGCATGATCAATCCAAAATAAATGGCACTCGTTTTTTAACATGTGGTGTAATTTTTTTAACTTTTTTTTATCCACAATTGATGAGTCACACCTACTATAACGCCCCACAAATCAGCTGTATTAAATTTGGGTCCCTTTGAGCTTATTTTTAACCTTGAATATGTTTTGGATCATGCCCATTTTTCTCTTGGCACCTGATCCTGGGGATGGTGTCACTTGATCGACCTTATCTAAGTTTGCATGGCACGCGATACTCGTGATAGTGTCACATGATGCCTAGATGGTGTGGACTCATATTCCAAGGCCTCTTACAAAACTACTATATTATATTTTTAGATACCAGTATTTACAACCATAGATTTTACATTCACAGCCAGGAGTTTCCACCATTAAAACCTTTGACTGCCTTGACTCAGGTGATGGAGATCATTTTCATTTCAATTTTTCACATAACAAATTTGAGATCATGGCCCACCTATCAGACGGTCAAATGTTGACTCCATGTGGCACACATCCCCAAAAGTGATCGTGATTATGAGCATACCATGCAAAAGGTTCTTGGGTCACTTTTGGGGATGTGTTTCATGTGAAATCAACATTTGACCATTTGATAGGTTTGCCATAATCTCAAAATCTTGTGTGGAAGATTAGGGCAAAATAATGATCTCCATCTTGATTCAAGACAATCAACAATACTAACGATGGAAACCCCTGACTGGCTGCTGAGAGCGACTCTTAAGTTGCAATTATTGGCACCTTATAATTTTTCAATGGCAAAATTAAGATATCATACTAGATCTGGTATTAGGTATGAGACCGTGAAAAACGCCAACTTTATGTAATACACAAATATTTGGAGCACCAGCCCACCACTGAGAGGTCGAAATTAAAGCAATCTTGTCACTTATTTATTAGAAAAAAGGCCATTATCTAATGCTGGTCATAAGTACAAGGTGCTGGGAGCAGTGATGCAGGTGCGGCGTATCGAATCGAATTGAATCCGATTTTTTCGGTGTTCGGTTTAATACACCCCGAACCGAAACTAAACCAAAACCTATTCGGTTCAGTTTAATTCGGATTTTTTTTTGTCTTTTTGAACCTGAAACCGAAACCAATCCGGTTCGGTTCAAGTAAAAAACCTATTTTTAACATATTTTTTTTGGGTTTTTCAATTTTTTCCTGATTTTTTCGGCTTACTCAGCCTACTACCTCGGTTTTCTGTTTCAAGTCATCCAAACTGAAACCGAACCTAATTGGGGTTTGGTTCGGTTTGTGTCCAGTTTCGGTGCAGGTCAATCCGATTCGATTCCCTTGATTTTCGGTTCGGTTTCAGTGTTTGGCTCAAGACTTGCATTCCTGGCTGGGAGTAATGCAAACGTAACCTTTTGCCTTCTAGTACTGCTCTCCAGACATGAACCTGTCTTTCCATGGTTGATGGGCCAATCCTTCTTACCACACTCCTATGCTTTCTCTTACTTGCATACCAATAAATAGCTATTCACCTCTAAATGGTTGATTATCTGTTAGAAGGTGATGGACCGTAGCCCTACGTATCGTGTTTGCTTGGATTCTGATTTACGTGATGAAAAAAAATAAATTGGTCTACAACTTTTAAGGACTCTGATTTACATGAAATATTAACGAGTTTTATATTCTGATTAGCACATGGCACATGGGGGTGTGTGCAGTCAGAACACGAAATTCTTGGTCATCAAAATAAGGTAAGATTTTGATTTGTGCCACTACTAGCTCTCATATTTGTTTCAA
The DNA here is from genome assembly GCA_021018995.1 of Chloranthus sessilifolius. Taxonomy (NCBI): domain Eukaryota; kingdom Viridiplantae; phylum Streptophyta; class Magnoliopsida; order Chloranthales; family Chloranthaceae; genus Chloranthus; species Chloranthus sessilifolius. The sequence goes on along the minus strand of CM037586.1, from coordinate 154,461,908 downwards.
CTACCCCTACGTTACAGAACATGTCTTTCTGTTCATGTTGAATCTCAAAATAAGTAATGTCATTATAAAGGTTATCGAAACATTTTTATAAGCTATCTGTTTTATTAGCTATTTCATCTCCTTGTTAACTTCTTGTTTAACAAGATTTTATACAAGATTTACATGTTCAACAGTTTTATCCTATTCTCTACTTTCTCCTTATCAAAAAAGATTTTATTTGTTCTGATAAGGAGTTAATAAAGAGCATGAAGATTGCTGCTAGAACAGGTAAATTCTACGTAAACTCTATTATGATAGGGACTAATAGAGAGTTATGTCATTAGCAGCCAAACTAAATATGGTGTTAGATCTTTGACAAATATGCTTAGTAATTCGACCCACTACCACTTAGTAATTTGACCCACTATAGTATTAAATTTGTAACCCAATTGATGGCTACTGCTAGTTGATGGCCACTGTAGAGTTACATGTGTTACCCAACACATAACCAACGCAAGGTTACACATTTGTAACTAGAAAAATGGCCACCACCAGATCTACGAACAAGTTTCCAATGGTTACACATTTGACCCACTTTCTATAAATAATGGTTAACCTTTAGTAATGCACCAGATGCTATTTATGAGCGCGAAAGTCGATGAAAGTATAATTTTAACCTTTTGCTAATTTCGTTCTCAAAATTATTAGCAGATTTTCGACCTACGAAATGAGTTGGTATAAGGCACCCAACCCGAGCACCGGCTAAGCCACTTGAGTCATTCTTACGTACTCGCCAACCTTGAGAAATGTGCTGATATTTTTTAGAGCCAAATCAGTAACAGTACACTTTCAATACATCTTATAAATAGATGTCCACCTTTTTCATATGATATTCCACTCTTATAAAACAATTATAAAATGGGATAATGGCTCCTTATAGACATTTAAATATCATTTTAAATGATATTAGGCTATTAAAATATTATTTTTTTATCTCACACCATTAAAGTGTAATTTATTATTGTGTTATGTGAAATACATTTATGATCAATCTAAATCGCTCAAGTGGCATTCCAACTTTTGGAACATGTCCCGGGCAAAGGATCATGCTTTTAAGTGGATGTAAACCATCCGATCGGTGAATTTTAATATCAGCCATAAAAATTAAGAACAATCGTTGATTTTAAAGTGCACCAACCGGATGGTTCAAATCTCCTAAAAAGTTTGATTCTTGAACTTATAGCTCTTCAATTGATATATCAATTCGATGATATGAATTTCCAAGATCATAAGCCAATAAATGGTACAATATCGTTTAAACACCATTTGGTTTTTCAATGACGGAAAGAAGAGTCGGTCCCTTATAAAATAAGTTTGTCAAGGTGTACAAAAATAGTGACCCGCTCATGGGGCTAGAACATGCACCTTACACAAAGTCGTAATTCCCAGCACTCTGATCAAGGATCTCAGCCGTACATGTGCCAGAACATCTTGTTAGTTGAGTTATAACAAAGAAATAAAGTCGTTCAAAGGGCCTACCATTTGACCTTTTATAGGCAAGTTTTAAACTTGAATTTGGTAGGAATTCAACCCACACTAATGAACTCCCGATCGCAAGTGAATAATCACAAACAACACAAAGATTTACATGGTTCATCCAATCGAGAGTTACGTCTACAGGAGTATATGCACTATTTTGAACATTTACAATACATACATTCTCTTCTCTCTATAGAGCTCTCAAACAAGATCAAACATGATCTTCCCTAACCAAACCGCGATAAAACCCAAGGACGTTGTGCTTCAATAAAAAAATTAGTGAAGAAATTTGCCGGAATATAGTAACGATTCTGGCACAAGAACGGCTTCAATCGAATCTTCAATCTCCAAGCAATTCTTCAATACCTTGTCTCTCCAAAGTATTCACCCAAGTTTTTCTCTCTTGAAAAACTCTCTTAAAAACTCTCTAATTCGTCCATGAGCTTTCCCTTTATATATAAGTCTCGAATCCTACTTCTAACCCAAGAGAAACTGCTAAAAAAATAGAATCTGCACGTAACTTAGATGTCACGGGTAGTTGTAGGTCGCTCGAGCAACTTCTACCTGAAAGTTTGCTCTTGTTGCGTACTCACGTCGCTCGAGCGAATTTGGTTCCCGTTAGAGCGATCTGCATTGGGGTTAAACCCATAATAACAACCTCCACCTAGGTTTCATCCATAACTACGTCACCACCCTAACGGGCATCAACATCTTCAACAAGTGTTAATTAAGTTTACGCAATGTCCAAACTTTTTCTATGTAGCCGGTTTAATCAGCATATTCACTGCATTCTCTTTGATAAGTGCAAGTGTTAAATGAACTATGTCCTTAAATATTTCAAGACGTTTCTTCGTCCTTTCTGACCTTCTCAAGGTAGTCTGAATCGGAACCGGTACCTAGGGCTGTAAGTCTTGAGAAATTGTGTCATTGGAGTCTTCATTATCCTTCTCATCTTGCCCATGCCTTTCAACATCAACCTGTACCTAAGGTTCACTAGATGACTGATGTTTGTCTTCTACCTTTTTTGTGACGACCCGACTTTTCCAATCCCTTAGGTATAGGAAAGGTCGGTTCGCCAATATATCGGTTAAACGATAAGCTGAACAAACATGACACGTATCAGAGTAAAGAGCAAAAAAAATAACCAAAGCTAAGAAAAATTGCGGATGCAATTAAAATACAAAACCACCGATGATGGTCAACCATCACTGAAATATGGTTCATAACCGTAAACAAAAGTCAAGCATAAAGCCATAATATTCAACAAAAATGGCCCACAACTCCAAGTCCAAAACTCTCACCAAAAGCAAATAAATAAACTAGATCCTAAGCCGAAAAATACCCCTCAGGAGGGACCTCAGGCTCTTCCTCGGGTACGTAATCAGGATCAGTCTCGCAACCCTGAACTACCACGTCAGTACCTGGACCTATGACATATAGTCGGAGTGAGCTAACCAACAAAGCTTAGTAAAAAAATATCATCAACTGTATTGTATTTTAACCAATATGATTTTCAAAACATATTTTGGAATATAATGTCAGAACTAGATAATACGGTAAAAGACTGAATTTAAATGCAGAAAATCATACGTAAGATCAAGTTCTAAATAGGTGAAAACAGATTCAAAGCAGATGCAGATATTCAGCATCTTAGTGTCTCTAACTTTTATATGTAAAATTTAGTAATTCATGACTTAATCCTCAACTTAAAATACCTCCCGAGTTAACTATATCTCGAGAGCAGGAATATAGCCGATGGAAACTTGCGCCAGAAAATTATTAAGGAATTTTGAGAGTCATTCAGGTGAATCATAAAACAGATGCAGATACTAATATAATTCAAATACAAGTTTCTTATACATAGTTCAGATTTCAGATTTCACAGTTTATATAAGATTTTCAGTTTACAGACGTGATTTCAATGATATATGCAAGTTCAAAGATTCTAATTTAAAATATCTATGCGAATTAAAATAAAATACGGTAAATGATGAGATTCTCTTATCTCAAAACGTTTCACACAAAATCAGAGTCCAAACAAAGCTTAACAGACAGTGCCAAGCCCACACTATAACCTAGCAATCATACCGACCTTATGTTATGTGTCTAGTAGCATAATAATCACAAAATTCGGAAAGAGATAAAAAACGAAGACAAAATCATATTCTGTACTTGCGCGAGCGATGATAATTCTCATGAGCACGAGCTCTTTCCTCGCGCAAGCGATAACTTAAACTCGCGCGAGCGAGAATAGAGACTACAGTATAATTAAAATTTTTGAGTATACGACTTCTAAAGTCAAACCTCTGGCGATTTCTCACGCGAGCAATGATAATCCTCGCGAAGCATGACTCTGACAAGCAAGAATCGCGACGTAATTTCAAGTAAAACTATAATCTTTCGCCTCGTTTTCACTCAAATCGAATCATACACATCCCAAAAGTAAAACTCATATCTAATCTAATAATTTTAATCAATAAACTTAATCAAATTCATACCTTTTCCCAAGGATTTTCCGATTTAAAAATGAGTCGCGCAAACAGAGTTTTCGAAACGAAACCGATGGATTTCTTCTACGATTTGTGCCGCGATCAATCCCACGAGTTCACAAGGATGACTCCTATTCGTTTCCAACAATCTCAACCTTCCCCAAACATAAAAAATGAATCCAATGTTGATTCAAGTTCGTTCTAAGTTTAATGGATCTCAAGGAAAAAGGTTTTCTAAAGAAGAGGGTTTGAGAATGGATCTCTTACAATGATTGATGGCAATGCTTCGTAACGATCAAACGACTCTAAATGTGGCTAGGGTTTTAGGCGGTTGGGCTCTCTTTCTTTCTTAAACAATCATGTAACCTAGTATAAAATGGGAGAGACTTCTTCTCTTATAGTGGGTTTCTCACATGTGTTTAGCACACACACACACTCCTTAGTGTATTAAACTTTTAATTTTAATATTTCAAGTCTGGTGTTTGAGCGGCACACCAGGGTCGGTGCACGACTTTCGCAGGGTCCAAACGTGCTCTAAATCAGGATCCGTCTGTACAATAACATCTAAATAATAATCCAAAATAAATGGCGACGTCAGTCACTGAGCCGAATATGCACACAGGATTAGTCTAACTCGGGTTTAAAATATGGGTCTTTACATTTTTTATCAGAAACTCATCTTCGTTGAAAGTAACATCCCTTTCGACTATCACAAACGATAACCTTTGACTCCTTTGCCATAGCCAATCAAGACACACTTTTTAGATTTTGGATCCAACTTGGATTGTTCACTTCACTGAAGTAATGTATAAGTCGCACATCAAACACCCTCAAGTGAGAGTAATCCCCGTGTCTTCCATACCAAACCTTATATGTAATTTTTGAGTTCAGTGCCGTTGAAGGTGACCAGTTGACCAAGTAACATGTTGTGTTCACTGCCTCTACCCAGAACTCATAACTCAAGCCGAAAAGACTCAACATATACCGCATTTTTTTAATAGTGTTATGTTCATCCTCTCTGCTACACCATTTTGCTGAAGATTTCTAGAAGTTGCTAAGTGCCTAACAATCCATTGATTTTTATAATAAGCCTTAAACTCTAATGACAGGTATTCTCCACTATTGTCTGATATGAGAATCTTTATCTTTCTGTCTGTCTATTTTTCAACCATACTTTGCTACTGCTTGAATTTATGAAATACATCTGACTTATTTTAATCATGTACACTCAAACTTTCCTGAAGTAGTCATCTATGAATGACACAAAGTAGTTAGCTCCACTCACCGAAGTCACTTTAGTCGGTCCCCATATATCATAATGTATATAATCAATCAACCCCTTCGAAGTATGCTTTCTTGTGGAGAAACTGACTTTCTTCTGCTTCCCGAATATGCAAGCCTCTTGTGCTACAAATCAGGGAGATCATTGGAGTTTGTCGTAGCTGCAACACCACTGCCGATGATTATGTTGTCTACTAAAGTATATAAATTTCTCATTTTTTCACCTTTCATCAAAGTCATAGCACCACATATGACCTTTAGTTTACTGGATTCTAAGATGACTCAACATTCTATCTCATCTAATTCCCCCAACGAGATCTAATTTTTCTTCAATTCAGGCACATGTCTGACCTCAGTAAGAGTGCGAATATAGTCATCAAACATCTTAATTCTGATAGAGCCCATACTCACTGCTTCACATACACTATCATTCCCCACCATTGGCTTCCTTATACAGATCAAATAAATCACTATACGGACACATGTGAAATGATGTCTCTAAATCTAAGATCCATCTACCATCAAACTGACTGGAGCGTAACAATACACACAATAGGTCTTTACCGAAATTTAACTTAGCAACATTAGCCTGTTGCAAAATTCCTTCGTCACCCTTATTTTTATTCAATCTCTGCTTGTAATATTTATGAATATGTCCAGATTGCTTACAGAAGTAACAAATAACATTTTTTCTGTCACCCTGGGATTTGGACTTGTTGTTTCCTCTCATTGATTTATTATCACCTTTGGACTTGTCTCTTTTGCGATCATAGTTCTGACCCTTCTCGATCAAGAGACTAATTCCTTCGAAGTTAGATTCGGATTATTTTCGCAATTCATCGAAAATAAGTACAACAGTCACTTCTTTGACGACAATAATTTCTTTACTATAAATTAATGTGGTAACAAGATTCTCATAAGATGGTGGCAGTGAGGTGAGCAAGAGAAGTGCAAGATCTTCTTCTTCAAGTTTCACCTCAATGTTCAATAGTTCACTAACTATTTTATTAAATGAATTCAAATGGTTATGAATAAGCATACCAGCCTTCATACAAAGAGTGTAAAGTTGCTTCTTCATGAAGAGTTTATTGGACAACAACTTTGTCATGTGGAGAGATTTCATCTTCTTCCACAGATCCACTATCGTCTTCTCGTTAAAAACATTGTACAGAACTTCATCGAAGAAGTACAATCGGATAGTGCTTACGGCTCTCTTATCAATAGAGTTTCACTCTTCATTGGACATGTTTGCCTTCTTCCTCATAACCTTCCAAAGTAGAGCATCATCAATGCCTTGTTGGACAAGGAGATCTGTGACCTTGACTTGCCACAGAGCGAAGTTATTCTTCTCGAAAACTTCTCCATGTCAAATCATGCATTCAAGACCTTCTTCGCCATTATAGCATAAACTTGGAACTTGGCTTTGATATCACTTGTTAGGAATTCAACCCACTTTAATAAACTCCCGATCACGATAAATACGGAAAAATAAGAAGATGCAAGAGAACAATCACACACAATATAAAAATTTGTGTGGTTCCTCCAATCGAGGGCTACGTCCATGGGAGTACATGCACTATTCATAAGTGTTTACAACGTATACACTCTTTTCTCTCTAGTGTGCTCTCAAACAAGATCAAACACGATCTTTCACGGCCAAACCGTTGTAAAACTCAAGGACATTGTCCTTAAAAAAAAAATAGAGAAGAGATTTGGCGGAATATAGTAACGATTTCGGTACAAGAACAACTTCAATCGAATCTTCAGTCTCCAAGCAATTATTCAATACCTTGCCTCTCCAAAGTATTCACTCAAGTTTTTCTCTCTTGAAAAACTCTATAAAAAACTCTTTAATTCGTCCATGAACTTTTCCTTTATATAGAAGTCTCGAGTCCTACTCCTAACCCAAGAGAAACTGCTCATAAAATGAAATCTGTACATAACTTAGATGTCACGGGTCGTCGCGGGTCGCTCGAGCGTGATCCAAAATCGCTCGAGCGACTTTTACCCGAAAGTTGGTTCTTGTTAGTGCTCACCTCGCTCGAGCAGATTTGATTCCTGCTCGAGCAACTTGCGTTGGGATTAAACCTATAATAACATAGTTAATGTAAGGATCTTTCACTAACGGTTAAAGATCAATAAACAAGTTTCTACGAGTCTAACACAGATGACTAGAGCGCAATTAGACGTAACTCAGGTTTGAAAACCTAATGTAAATGGATGAATGGGGGAGATCACCGTAGGCCCTCACTTTGTGGCACCGAGCTAACCTTTTTGCCCAATCAAAGATTGTTCTAAAATATTGTATTTTATTTAAACTTGAGGGTGATAAAAGGAACGTAGAAGTAATAAGAAAAGATAATGTTAGAAACGAGCACATAAAAAGAAATTAGAGAGGTACGCATTATGGGATATATGTTGCTTGAGGTGGCTTGGACACGTTCGCAATCCAGAAACAAAATTATGTACGAAAAGTTGATACCCTACAAGCATAAGGAAGTAGGAGAAGAAGAAGAGTAATGAGAACCCAACGGAGAGTAGCTAGAAGAGACATGAAGGATTACGAATTGAAGTCACCGACAGCTCAATGTTGATCAAAAAGAAGCAGAGAAAATGACTTACAAAATCGATCCGAAATAGATTGGATAAAATTGTGATGATGAAAACAATGATGACAAGAGTATTCAAATTATTCGAACAGAGAAGTTTAATATGGACGGCTGTTCACTTGATCATATCTAATCATATCTAATATAGGGTTCATATCCAATGGCTTATATTAGGCAATCTAATTAAATACCTACTTTGCCGCTCTGGATTACCCCCTATGTAAAAAGAATAAGGCAGAGTTTGATAACGTTTATCAAGGTTGTTAAGCAACTGATTCTTGTCAAAGGATGGTTGTCACGGATTTTCAGGAGCAGTGATCCTAGAATTTGTGTAGAACATCCATAAGGGGCAATTAGTTGGTGAGGAGAACCAATCTGTGTAAAAAGGCCTAATAGGGACTCGCCTAAATCAAGGGCATGCACCTCATCATTAGAGATCTACGATTAATTGTCATCTCTTGGTTACCTTTGTAGTGTATAGTCAACAGACTGCTAATGTGGCATGATGTAAGCACAATGGGGTCCAGCAATACAAGTCAGGGCAGCCACTTATATCACGCTACGTAAGCATCGGTTAAATGGTTTGTGATTTTGCATCGGTTCATTATAATTTTTCTAGTTATGATGACCATCTCACACTTTCTATAAATAGGAGGTTTGCAACCCGTCATTAGAGATGTATGAACAAGCTTTCAAACTTGCGAAATAAAAGGAAAAGCTCCACATTTTTATATGTAATTCCTTCCTTTCAATAGTTTTGGACTTCTTAATAGGCATCAGTCTAGGACCCCTATTCTGAGGGCTCCACTAATACATACTGGGCCCCGTTAATCTGTTCTAAACTTATAATTATGGGAGCTTAGTTTTAAGTAGGCTCCATATTGGGATTTTTAATGGGCTCTGATCTTGCATCCCTATACTCAGGGATCCACTAAAACATTTCAACCCTATTAATCGATTTAAACATCGGGGCCTGTTCTCGTTCTCAATGGGCTTTATACTAGTGTTTTGGACTTTTAATGGGCTCTGGTCTCGGGCATCTGTACTAACGGCTCCAACAAAACATAAAGGCCTCCATTAATGAGTTCCAATACTGGGCACCACTTATATTACCACCCTTCAAATGGGCTTTGAATTTTTACCCCCTTAATTGGGCTTCAACGTTGGACCTTTTCATTAGGCTCCACCCATATATACTACGGCCTAACTGGGCTTCGACTTTCAACTGAACCCTTAATGGAGGTTCGAGTTTAGATCCCTTCCTTGGGCTCAGCCCATAATACGAATTCTTTAATTGGGAATCGATCATGGGACCTTCCAATTGAGCTCGACAATTATTAGGAATACCCTACTTAGAATTTGATCTTGGACTCCCTTAGTGTGGTTTCACTCACCTTAGGAACCCCTTAAATGGACTTCATTCTTAGACATCTATCATAATGGGCTCCACTCCTTTGGTATATTATGGACTCCTCTCATAATGGACTCCTCCCATATAACCATTAATGATCCATAACGTCAAGGCCCATTTTCGCTATTAAAGCCTATGTAGCCTTTCAAGGCATATACACAAAGCCTTCAAGTTTCTCAAGCTCTATTTAGCATTTCATGGCCGTTTTATTAAAGCCCCATAATCTCAAAACCTCCTAAGGCCAAATAGCCTTGCAAGACTCATTATGTCAAAGCCTCGCTAAGGCTCCTTTAGCCTTTTTTTATATAAATCACCAGGAATTATATTAAAACCAAAAAGAAAAGAACAAAAAGGAGAGTGGGGAATAGATGCACAAGGGGCTCATCTGCAACCACCTCAACACGAAAATTGAAAACCCAATGAGAAGCTACCAGTACGATACTGAAAACGTTACATAAAAAAGGCCCTACCCAATAGGCAAAGCCTCTCTAAGTCTCCTTTAGCCTTTGAAAGCCCATAATCTCAATGCCTCTCAAGGATCATATAGGCTTTGAAGACGTATAACTTCAAAGCCTCTGAAGGTTCATTTAAGGGTGGATTACTTAGTCGGGTCCTAACTCTTTGTAATCTACCCATCGGGGTCCCAACTTCATGAAATGGCCCAGCAAGGTCTTGACCCTAAACTTTCTTTTATTATTTACCTGCAAGGGTCTGAAAAATCTGCACATATATGTTTTTTCAGTTTAAGTTAAACTATAAATGACCAAAATACTCTAACATGAATTTACTAAAACACTCATCCTTCCATAACTAGAAGGTTGGTATTTTCTCTGCGATTCATCTTTTTCCTGCTGAAGATTTTGGGTTTCCTCTTCTCTCCATCTTCTTCTTGTAAAGATAGCATATTCTCTTCATTTTACAGTACGGAAAAACTCGATGCTATTTGCTGCTCCATTATTTGAACGAGGTATATCTAGCTAGCTCTTATTTTGAAGATATGAATCTTCTTTAAAGCAATGAGCAGAGATTTGCAAATTCTCCTCTCTTGTCGCTGATTTTCATGAATATTGAAAATATTAAGATCCCATATAGCCCCAACCCCCTCTTCCCTTCATCTTTTTCTCTGCTGACGAAGCAACAGGGAGAAGTGTGCTGCTACCATTTCTACAAACCTTCAACATTGGTCGACGTTGCATCTTCTTTCGATCACATACGTCTAAGATTTTCTGCGTACACATCTCCAGCAGTCTGGCAAACTCATAAAATATTGTGGTACTAATGCTGCTCTAAATATCCAATCTTTATTTTAATGAATGGCTTGTTTGAGCTATATACAGATGTAATAATGGTATCATAAATGCTGAATCTTTATTTTAATGAATGACTTATTTGATGTAGATAGAAATGTAATAATACTATCCTAAATGTTTAACTTTTGTATTAAATGCTTGTTTGAGTTAGATAATTACTGATCGGGGTAATATCTCACATCAGTATATTATTATCTGATATCACTCCTTTGATGTTCTGACATTAGTACTTGACAGTATTTTATAACTCATGCAAGTCGAAATGTAGTTTAATTCTGAGAATAAGCATGATATCAGTTCTGTAATGTCTCACATCAGTACATTATAGTCTTATATCAATCCGTTAATATCCTCACATCAGTACATTATTATCTGATATTAGTCCTTTGATGTTCTCACATCAGTACTTGACAGTATTTTATAACTCATATAAGTCAGTATAGTTTAATTCTGAGAATGAGTTTGATATCAATCCTGCACTGTCTCACATCAATATATTATTATCTGATATCAATCCCTTAATGTCCTCACATCAGTACATTATTGTTTGATATTAGTCCTTTGATGTTCTCATATAAGTTCTTGACAATATTTTATAACTCATATAGGTCAGAATGTAGTTTAATCCTGAAAATGAGCTTGATATCAGTCTTGCACTGTCTCACATTAATACATTATTGTCTTATATTAATCCCTTAATGTCCTCGCATCAGTACTTGACAGTATTTTCTAACCCATGCAGGTTAGAATATTGTTTAATACTGATAATGAGTCTAATATCAATCCTGTATTGTCTCACATCAATATATTATTGTCTAATATTAGTCCATTAATGTTCTCACATCAATACTTGACAGTATTTTGTAACCCATATAGGTCAGATTGTTGTTTAATGCTGATAATGAGTCTAATATCAGTCATGCACTCTCTTATATCAATTCATTATTGTCTGATATCAGTCCCTTAATATTCTCACATCAGTACTTAACAGTATGGGTTAAAAAATCGTCCAATACAGATATGTACTGTCCGATACGTATCGGTTTTGGACTTGGGCGGTACGATATAAAGGCATTGTATCGTACCCCCTTAAAAATAATGTACTTATTGTCTGATACGGGCAATGTATCGCCCGTATCGTCCAATAATATGTACATATATATATATTTTTTCCGATTGTCTACACAATCGATGGCGACTGTGTAGACAATCGCCATTGATTGTGTAGGCAATCAATTTTTTTAATTTTTTTTCCGATTGTCTACACAATCGATGGCGACTGTGTAGACAATCGCGTAGACAATCAAATTTTATTTTTTTTTTCGATTGTCTATACAATCGATGGCGACTATGCAGACAATCGCCATCGATTATGTAGACAATCGAAAATAAATAAATAAAATTCAATGTATCAAACCGATACATTCAATGTATCGGCCGATACCCGATACGTATCGTCCTGGAGGTCAGGACGATATGTATCGGTTTGCCGATATTTTGATCCTTGCTTGACAGTATTGAATGACTTGGTCTCATATGAGTCACTCATGACAAACTGTTAATGTCATTAATTTTTAAAAAAATGACAATTAATATTAGAAAAATATGTTTATTGTTGTAAGTATATTTATTTATTTTTTGTATAAATTATATTAGGTCTATTATGAGATTGTCGTAGTCTTCAAAGAGACCATATTTGTCTAAGACCGGTCTTGTAGCTGAATTCACTCATGGTAAACTGTAAATGCTTTTATTTTATTTTTAACTTTCTGGCATATATTCATAAATGAATTATAATGTAATATTATAAATTATACACAGGAGGATAACATTTCATGTTCTACCCTGAGGGTCTCTACTCTGATAGCTGCTTTATCGTCTGTGGAGCTTGAAGCTCTTAGTTTAACTGTAATGAAGCCTCTTCTTCGTCTAATAAATATTCTTACAATTAACGAGTTGATATACATATTAATAAAAAATTTTGATTATAAGTCTGAGAGGTTCTCCATTGCCAGTTGTACTGTTGGTTTTTCCTTACTATAAAAATTCGCTTTACTTGGTCTTAAGCATATTGAAATTATCCTTGAAACTCTGGGGGAAGGTCCGAATGTCAAAAATAAAGACATTAATTTCTTTTGTATGAAATAATTTGATCAAGTAGGTCGTATTAGTGTTGGTGAAATAGAAAAGGCAATGACTGTTGCTAGTATAGAGAAAGAGAGTTGATTTTACTCGTCTTACCTTATTGCATATTCTTGCAACATTCATGATACCGAATAGCTTTAAGATAATTGAAGAAACATACGTGAGATTACTATATAATATCGAGTACTTCAACAGAATTGCATGGGGACGAGTTACTCAAACATGTTTGTTAAACTCCCTTCGATCAGTCGCTTTTAATTTTAAGAGGAGCGGTGTGCATACCAATCTTGATAGATGTACTTTTGCATTACAAGTTAGCCATTGTATTTGTGAATGTTATCTATTGGCACACCGTGTATCACATAATAGACATATTCCCTAACAAATCTTTAGTTTGTGATTTATTTTAGATTTGGGCATACGAGCCCTTCCCAACCGTAGCACCAACTTCAATTATCGATAATTTTTTAAGATATACGAAGTATATCTCAGTAAAAAGTCATCATTGAAAGTATTGCATTACGAAGCTTAATAATCCTAAGGTATTATTGGTGTCAACCTCAGTCAATTCCATTTTATAGCTTTGAATAAATGAAGAAGTCACTTCTTCTGATATCTTGGTCTCACCCTCTTAGTAACATATCCACAAATAATTTCAAATTTTGAATTCACTGATCGTGAATTACTAGAAGAGGTGATCCAAGATGGGATTAATGATTATGTTAGTCGCGAATTCAATCATCTTCAACTCCTAGAAATGTCTTTCAAAGAATAAGGTAGTCGCATCACAACGTTGGAGAAGTCCAATAACAAACTTATTCAACAAGTTCGAAGACAGAAGAAGTTAAACAGCAATCTAAGGAAGAGCCTAAAATTGTTAGAGTTGGAGATTATAATTTTAAAGGTAAGCTACTTACTAAAAATTATTATTATTTGTTACAATGTCTTTAAAATATAACTGATAGATTAATGTTGCAAAACAGGGCCAATGTAAATAGTACGATTTCAAATCTTCTCAATAGCAATAAAGATGTGGGAAGGAGTAGTTTTACTGAAAAGAATGACGCCAAAAATATAAGTCCTCCCACTAACCCACCGAGGGATGGGGAAGTGAAAGGTAAAGAAAAAGTGCAAGTCCCTCGGGAGAGCGATGTGAAGGTCAAGGAAAAAATGCAAGTCCCTCGGGATAGTGACGTCAGGGGCAAGGAAAAAGTGCAAGTCCTTTGAGATAGTGACGTGAAAGTGCAAGTCCCTCGGGATACTTGTAATTGAAATAAGGCTAGTCAAAATATATGTATGCCCATAAAATTAGAGTCGATCACTATTGACCCTCGTGCTAATGGAACGGATCATATTTCTAAGATAATAGATAATGGGAAGAGGAATTGTGAAGAAATATTTGTAGAAGATGAGTGTGAATTATCTCGTGTATCATTCGAAGGCAATAAGGATGATCATCCGATACATGCGTCCTCGAAAGAAGATGAAGGGGGAATTACTAATGTAAATAATGAAGAGTATATGTCTTTTGTTATTCTTATCGATGAAATGATGCAGATTTCAGAGATGCTAGTCGATCAAGCGTCTATAAAAGAAGACGATGATAGAGAATTTGTTGGAGAGATGAGAGAAGAATCTATAGAGAAAACCAGAGTTACATCAACACCCGATAATAATAAAAAGGAATCAGTTGGCATTAGTGAAACCAAGTCAGCGGGCATAATGGATACTTACAAGCGAGTGTGGGCTAGTTTAAGAGGCCGAGTTACTCCGCAAACGATATCGGTAAATAATTTTGAGGGATCTTTGCAAACCCCATTACCATCAAATACTTCATCATGCCGATCAACCCCACTAAGTCAATCTTCCGAATGTCCACTCCCAAACACATGTACCTCCACAGTGGGTAATAAACGAACCCTCAAAAGCAACTCCCGAGAAGATGAAAAGGTGATCTCTGCAAATGCTGAAATTAAAAAAATTTATGCTTTTAAGAGTATAAGTTTTCAACGTATTTATTCGTAGGGTATACATACAGGAAAGGTCGAAGAGAAGGTTTGGTACTAAATCTACAACTAAGAAACCACCTCCAAAGGGTGCACTGAAGGTGAATGATCAATTAGCTAACGTAAATGTTCAAACATATATGTTAAATTTAATTGAACATTTATTAATTTGTATGTGTGCTTTATCCACAGAAGGACTACGACGGTTTCCACTGGCTTATGAAGCCACTAACACAGAATGATAAATATGAGATAGATAATGCTCTCAATGATGGCTTCGTGGAGTAGGGTTTCACCCCTTTGAAAGTTATTGAGTTATAGTTAATATAATTCAATTCTTCTCTTAACCTATGTGGCTTTACAGACGTGAAATTCACGTGACTGATAAACTATCCATCACGGTGAAGACTTTGTTCTCAGTTTACGGTACTAATTGGCTTGACAGTGAGGTAAGGCCAGCATTCTAAAAGGTACACATGCTTATATTTATAAAGTCATCCGTCTGATATACATAGGTCGTCTGATGTCAGTCAGTCCGATGATCCTATTCTTTTAGAAAGTATATATATTTATTGGTATCCATTAGGGTGATATGTGACTTTATTTTGTAGGTAATTGACGCATACTTTATCTTGATGAAGAAACGAGAGAACGATCATAATAAGAAATTTATAAAGAGTCATTTCTTCTCAACATATTTTATCGTAAGAGTCTAATTTTTCATTTTCACTTCCTATAATTTATAATTATCTCCTAAACCCATTTCATATTTTGGTTAGACAAAATTAAAAGAATCGTTGGTCAAAGACGAAGTCGATACGAACAAAAACCTTATCGCTTGGACTTCACCCTAGGCACTAGGATATAAAATAAGCGAATGTGAGAAGGTAATTGGATAAATTTTAAAGGCTTCCTTCTTACTTGTACTATCGCTAGCGTCTGCCACACGTCTTAACTAAAATATGGCTCCACTTAACAGGTTTATCTTTCCGTCAATAGAAATTATCACTAGTCTTTGTTCATATTATATATGAAGGAGAGGAAAGTTGAGTATTTAGACTTGTCTAGTGGACAAAGTGACAGTTTCTATTGTCCGGACATTATAAACATATTGGTACGTATATGTTTTAACTCTGGATCTTTATTATTATATATCAAATTAATAAAATTTGAGTGTTCTTAAATACAGAAAAACGTTCATTTTAAGATCCTAGCTCAATAAGGCGACGATAATATCGACGTCAGAGATTGGCTGTTTACTAGACCGATTGTTATCTCGCATCAAACAAATTACTTTGATTGCGGAGTCTTTATGATAAAGTACATTGACTACAGATCCCGTGAGCTTAGTTTCGATTTTCATCAATGTCATATGCCTTACTTTAGAGATAGGATTATGCTAGAGTTACTTAGAGGAGAAGCTAAACTTTGATAAATTTTGATATAAAATGATCCAGTCTTTTGTATCGTGTGATACTTTTCTCTTACCACATCAAACATGAACTAGTTTAACAATATGTTCATCAATAATTAAATGTATCATTTAGAATTGAACTATGAGTTCTTAAGATTTTATTTGACTTGCACTGTCATATAGCAATTCTAAGTTTATTCTTTTCTGTAAAGTATTCTTCAATTAAATTACACTTGTATTGTCATTTACCATTATCGTATTTATTCTCTATTATATGATCAATTTAGTTATAATTATATCTCAAATCTTTATATAGAGAAGCTGAAATAGACGTGTATTTTAGTTGTGGAATCCGTGGATATTAGATAAAAGATTGTCTATAAAATAAGATCGTTGATGAAAAGGGTGCACCCCTATGTTACTATAAAAAATCAGCAGTGCTTCTGGTTTCAAACTCTAACAGGAATTTCGATCGTAAATATTATAAGTGTTGCTATTGTGGGTTTTTCAGATGGGAGGACGAATGTTCGAGATTTGTAAATCGGACCGTCGAGTACAATGAAACGGTTCACTTGGACGATGCTCGTCCTCTTTGCTGCTGTCTGAAATAATCAATGCTGCGAGTTTCAAAATCTCTCAAGAATCTCGGGCATAAGTACTTTACATGTTATCAATGTGGGTACTTTAGATGGTTGAATGAAAGTTCCCGAACCTCGTCACCGCCGTCGAAGTTGGAGAATATTGAAAGGGACGATTTAAAAGTAAAAGTGACAGTGGAGATTGAAGAGCTCGCCAAAAAAATTGAGGTGACTACGTCTAGGGCTGCAACAGAGCCGAGCCAGCTCGAGAACTCGGCTCGGCTCGACCTGAAAAATAAGAGCTTTTCTCTTTAGAGCTCGGCTCGAGAGCCGAGCCGAGGAAAGTTCGGTTACGTATTGCTGTTTGTTGAATATGAGGTATAGCAAATAAAACTTCCTTGATTGGCTCTATAATTGATTTTATATATATATATAATTAACTTTGAGAGGTCTATTTTACCCTTCAAAGAAACCTTTTAAGTTTATTCAACGGGTACTATGAAGGATAAAATAGGAACTTTTGTCCCCCACTTGCCCTAATTTTCACTTTATATATTATATAGTACCCACTGTTATTCCGACTCACGGTTCTCAATATCACCTTCCATTTGAGATCAAATTGAGATAACTAGTGAATCAGATCAAACTAGTGAAGCCATTTTTATTATTTTATATTTTTAAAAAATAATTAGTATTTTCATCTACCATATTTTTCATCTTGACTTACATATTTTATTGAGGGAATACAATAGTTATCAAGCATATTTCAAGAGTTTAAATTATTATAAAAATATATAATTTTTCGTATATTTTTTAAAAAGTTATGCACTCAATTGACCTCACTCAATTAATCTAATTTCATCAAAGTTCATCATGCTACATAAGTCCGAGAAAAATTTCAAACCTATCGCTTGACCATCAAATTAACCAACAAGGAGATAGACAACAAGGAGATACAAATCAAATGATAAGTGCCATTCAAAAGGATATCTACTAAAAAGGTACGCGATTTTTATTTTGAGTTCATTTTTTATAATAGAACACACTTGGCTCGAAGCTCGGCCCGAGCTTGGCTCGAGCTCGGAGAGTCGAGCTAGAGCTTGGAATTTTTGAGCTCGAAGAGCCTAGAGCCGACCCCAGCTCGGCTCGTATAAGGTAGAGCTGAGCTAGAGCTGACCTGAGCTCGGGCTCGGCCCAGCCCCGATTGCAGCCCTAACTACGTCAATAAGCAGTAAAGGAAAAAAGAAGCCTTCCTTGATTTTGGGTTATCTACATATTTTGGTTAGCTTTATTTGTGATTGTTTATTAATTTTGTGATGTTATAAGCAAAGCACTGAAGGCGTATATAATTTCTTGAAAGTCATTTATAGAAGTAAATGTAGTCTAGTACCATATTGTTGTAAAGTTGCGTACTACTACAAACTTTTTCAGATTTTGTTTGACTGCTTTGGATATACATGCAACTAATGTGACAGATGAGATGATTAAAATCATCTAAAATTATTGGTGGGTCTCCATAGTTTTAAGGAAAAAGTGAAGCATATTTCAAGTCTCTAATAGAAGGCCGAGGTATATTATCATGCATATATATATATATATATATATATATATATGTTTGTATGTGAACTAGGGTGTCTTCTTTCAATTTGGTGATATTCAATCAATTCCTCAACGGCCTAGTGGACTCATATGAGTCTCTGTGGGACTTATAAGAGTCTGCTAAAGACTCATGTGAGACCCAAACAGGTAAATTGTTTACTGGTACGTCACTGTATCAGACTATAACATGACTATTGGTACGTTACTGTTATCGGACTATATCATGACTGATCTCATTGTCTATCACATTTGGATCTTAAATGTCTCACATCAGTCTAAACTGGACTTATAAGGGTCAGTAACTGACTCATAATAGACCCACTCATGAAAAATAAAAATTGGTACATTACTGCTATCAGTCAATACCCAATTTGATATCAATGACTATCAGATTGGAAGCCTACATGTCTCACATGAGTCCCGCTTGGACTTATAAGAGTCAATAAATTACTCATATGTGACCCAGTAATATCAAATCCTCATTTGTACATCACTGATAGACGACTAACTTGACTGATCAAAATTCATATCATATTTGGATTACAGGTCTCACATTGGACTTACTTTGACTACAGGTCTCAGTAAATGGGTCATACCATACCCACTCATAAAAAATAGTTAATGGTACATTACCGCTATCAAACTATAACTATTGATATCATTAACTATCAAATTATGATCGGACATGTCTCACATGAGTCTCTCTTAGACTTATATGAGTAAGTAAATGACTCATATGTGACCAAGTCAGGCAAAATCGTAAGTCTGTACCTCGTCATTAACTATCAGATTTGAAGCCTACAGGTCTAACATGAGACTCACTTAGACTTATATGAGACAGTAAATGACTCATACCAGACCAAGTCATGCAATATCCCTATTGGTACTTCAATGCACGCAGTGTTCAATATGACTACTATCATCGTCTATCATATTTGGATCACGTCAGTCTAACCTGGATTTATAATATTCAGTAAATGACACCAAGTCTAACCCAGCCATAGCAAATCTCCATTGGTACATCACCGTTATCATAATAAACTTGATTGATGTCATTGACAAACATATTTAAAGCATACAGGTCTAACATGAGACTCACTTAGACTTATATGAGTCAGTAAATGACTCATATCAGACCAAGTCATGCAATATCCCTATTGGTACTTTAATGCTCGCAGTGTTCAACATAACTATTATCATCGTCTATCATATTTGGATCACGTCGGTCTAACCTGGACTTATAATAGTCATTAAATGATACCAAGTCTGACCCAATCATGGCAAAGCTCTATTGGTATATCACCGTTATCATAATAAAATTTGAATGATGTCATTGACAAACAGATTTGAAGCCTACAGGTCTAACATGAGACTCACTTGGACTTATATGAGACAGTAAATGACTCATACCAGACCAAGTCATGCAATATCCCTTTTGGTACTTCAATGCTCGCAGTGTTCCACATGACTATTATCATCGTCTATCATATTTGGATCACGTTAGTCTAACCTGAACTTATAATAGTCAGTAAATGACACTAAGTCTTACCCAATCATGACAAATCCTCATTAGTACATCATCGTTATCATTCTAAAACTTGAATGATGTCATTGACAAACAGATTTAAAGACTATAGGTCTAACATGAGACTCACTTGGACTTATATGAGTCAGTAAATGACTCATACCAGACCAAGTCATACAATATCCCTATTGGTACTTTAATGCTCGCAGTGTTCAACATGACTATTATCATCATCTATCATATTTGGATCACGTCAGTCTAGCCTTGACTTATAATAGTTAATAAATGACACCAAGTCTGACCCAGTCATGGCAGATCCTCATTGATATATCACCATTATCATAATTAAACTTGAATGATGTTATTGACAAACAGATTTGAAGCCTACAGGTCTAACATGAGACTCACTTGGACTTACATGAGTCAGTAAATGACTCATACCAGACCAAGCCAAGCAATATCCCTATTGGTACTTTAATGCTCGCAGTGTTTAACATGACTATTATCATCGTCTATCATATTTGGATCACCTCAGTCTAACCTTGACTTATAATAGTCAGTAAATGACACCAAGTCTGACCCAGTCATGACAAATCCCCATTGATATATAACCGTTATCATAATAAAACTTGAATGATGTCATTGACAAACAGATTTGAAGCCTATAGGTCTAACATGAGACTCACTTGAACTTATACGAGTCAGTAAATGACTTATACCAGACCAAGCCATGCAATATCCCTATTTGTACTTCAATGCTGGCAGTGTTCAACATGACTATTATCATCGTCTATCATATTTGGATGATGTTAGTCTAATATAGACTTATAATCGTCAGTAAATGACACCAAGTCTGACCCAGTCATGGCAAATTCCCATTAGTACATCACCGTTATCATACTAAAACTTGAATGATGTTATTGACAAACAAATTTGAAGCCTACATACCAGACCAAGTCATGCAATATTCCTATTGGTACTTTAATGCTCGTAGTGTTCAACATGATTATTATCATCGTCTATCATATTTGGATCATGTCAGTCTAACCTGAACTTATAATAGTCAGTAAATGACACCAAGTCTGATCCAGTCATGGCAAATCCGTATTAGTATATCACCATTATCATACTAAAACTTGAATGATGTTATTGATAAATAAATTTGAAGCCTACAAGTCTAACATGAGACTCACTTGGACTTATATGAGTCAGTAAATGACTCCTACCAGACCAAGTCATGTAATATCCCTATTGGTACTTTAATACTCACAATATTCAACATGACTATTATCATCGTCTATCATATTTGGATCACGTCAGTCTAACTTGAACTTATAATAGTAGTAAATGATACCAAGTCTGACCCAATTATGGAAAATCCCTATTGGTATATCACCGTTATCATAATAAAACTTAAATGATGTCATTGACAAATAGATTTGAAGCCTACAGGTCTAACATGTTACTCACTTTGAATTATATGAGTCAGTAAATTACTCATACCAAACCGAGTCATATAATATCCCTATTGGTACTTCAATGCTCGCAGTGTTCAACATGACTATTATCATCGTCTATCATATTTGGATCACGCTAGTCTAACTTAGACTTATAATAGTCAGTAAATGACACCAAGTCTGACCCGATCATGACAAATCTCCATTAGTACATCACCGTTATCATACTAAAACTTGAATGATATTATTGACAAACATATTTGAAGCCTACAGGTCTAACATGAGACTCACTTGAACTTATATGAGTCAGTAAATGACTCATACCAAACCAAGTCATGCAATATCCTTATTGGTGCCTCAATGTTCGCAGTGTTCAATATAATTATTATCATCATCTATCATATTTGGATCACGTCAGTCTAACTTGGACTTATAATAGTCAGTAAATGACACAAAGTCTGACCCAGTCATGGCAAATCCCCATTGGTACATCACCGTTATCATAATAAAACTTGAATTATGTCATTGACAAACAAATTTGAAGCCTACATGTCTAACATGAGACTCACTTGGACTTATATGAGTTAGTAAGTGACTCATACCAGACCAAGTCATGCAATATCCCTATTGGTACTTCAATGCTCGCAATGTTCAATATGACTATTATCATCGTCTATCATATTTGGATCACGTCAGTCTAATCGGAACTTATAATAGTTAGTAAATAACACAAAGTCTGACCCAGTCATGGCAAATCCTCATTAGTACATCACCGTTATCATACTAAAACTTGAATGATGTCATTGGCAATCATATTTGAAGCCTACAGGTCTCACATTAGACTTACTTGGACTACAGGTCTCAGTAAATGACTCATACCAGTCCCACTCATGAAAGATGGTTATTGGTACATTACCGCTATGAGTCTATAACTATTGATGTCATTGATTATTAGATTGGAAGCGGACATGTCTCACATGAGACTCTCATAGACTTATATGAGTGAGTAAATGACTCATATCTTACCAAGTTATGCAAAATCATAAGCTGGTGCCTCAAAGTTGACTAATAGATTTGAAGCCTACAAGTCTAGCATGAAACTCACTTAGACTTATATGAGTCAGTAAATGACTCATACTAGACCAAGTCATGTAATATCTCTATTGATACTTCAATGCTCGCAGTGTTCAACATGACTATTACCATCGAAATTCATATTTGGATCTGACATGTCTCACGTCAGTCTAACCTAGACTTATAAGAGTCAGTAAATGACTCATATCTGACCAGTCATGGCAAATCCCTATTGGTACATCATCGTTATCATACTCTAACGTTGGGTGATGTCATTGACGATTAGATTTGAAGCCTACAAGTCTAACATGAGACTCACTTGGACTTATATGAGTCAGTAAATGACTCATACCAGACCAAGTCATGCAATATCTCTATTGGTACTTCAATGCTCGCAGTGTTCAACATGACTATTAGCATTATCTATCATATTATAACTTAACTTATAAGAGTCAGTAAATGACTCATATCTCATAGTCTATCATATTTGGAGCATACAGGACTGACATGAATCATGCTTGGACATGTAGGAGACAGTAAATGACTCTTATGAGATCTAGTTATGCAAAGACCATTATCTAAGTCACCGTTATCAGTGTTTAACTTGACTGATGTAGGCAACATCAATATCATAAGTACCTGCAATATGTAGGCAGTAAAATATCTACGACATTTAATATTCATTCACAAATACCTATATTAATAAAATAAATATATCTATTTCTGGCAAGACTACTCATAACAATATCCCAAATTCACAACTTCACAACTTCAGCACACGAATTCACAACTTCACAAATTTACAACTTCAGTATATCAATTTGTTGACAATAGCATAACATTACTACTGACTGATAACAGGCTTATACGTTAGAATATCTGACACGCATTACTTTCGAAAAGCAACTATCTCTTCTGCTAAAAATTATAACTAACCTTCTCTCCCGACCATTATATTTTCGGTGTCTTTTAGGACGAATAATGCACAGTCCGTCGACCGTTGAAGCTGTTTTGGGAGGCCCTTAGTGAATTATAGGGGCCATGGATGAGTTTTGTCGAATGCGTTATCCATTCCATTCAAGTATAAAAGCCGCAGCAGATGGGTAGCTTGAAATAAATCGAGTATATAAACACTAAGTACATGACCTATATATGAGAAATAAATTAATAGATTAAACGACCCACTTATTTTCTTACCAAGGCATGTGAGTATTGTTTTTACATGCCGAATTCTGACTTGACCGATGGGTCTCGTAGAAAAACTACCTTCTCTTTAAGGTCGATGTTGACTAGCGCATAATGGGAGCCAAAATTACTGCGCAACGAGATTAAAACCTATAGATATAATATCTAAATTATCATTAGCAAAGAGTTAATCATATTACATAATTAGTGAATAATAAGTTTTTTTAAAAGAACGAATTACAGTTATCGTTGCACAACGGGCAGCCACATATTTGAAGTAGGATCTGCAGAGAGATGGAAGGCAAGAATGATAAAATCTTTCATCGCCCTCCCAGACCGCTATTTTTTACCCCCCATCCTTAATTGCACGGTATACCTCGTCATTTTCTTGGGCTTCCTCATATTTTATCACCTCCTCCTTCAGTAGTTCCTGCATGAAGATGCACTCAATTAACGATTACTAGTCACATCTTGTAGGACCCAAGGAAATAAGTGTGCAAGAAGAGTGCTCACCGCAAACATAACTGGCATAATATACACGGTATGCAAACCGCATTTGTGGTATGTGCCCATCAACATTGCGTTTAGCACGTCGTCCTCCACCTGAGTTTCCGACTTAAGACTCTTAATGAGCTTGACAGTAATCTGGAGCTCTTCGACCTTAGACACTATCAATCTGTGAATGACACCAAGTATAAGATTTATGAGTGATTCATCAACATGCAATTTCCAAATTAAATTTTAACTTGATAATTACATATCACATGAGTCCGACAAGCCCCAAAAAATAGAGGCAAAGTCATTTATTTTCTCCACCGTCGTAACGCCCTTTTTCTTTATGTCATAAATTTTACTCCACATAAGGGCAGCCAGATGAGCCTCATCCACCAAGGCATAGTCTTCCGATAATCCTCCCGTCATTTTCTCAGCAACTACAGACTCTTTGGCGGGGATTTCATCCGTTCGTGATAACATAATAACCATAAAATAAGATCTTATATTTTAATCCTAGATTCATATTATTAGAAATACATCCCTCGGATGGGAATTATTAGATCTCCATCCCTAAGAAATTAGCCGCACATGCTGTAATTAAATGACATAATTAAATAAGGAAGGAAAAATAATATTAATTTAATTATTTAAAAATACCTCAACCTTCAATAGAAATTATTTGATCCACAAGTACGATGATCTTCATAAATGAAATTAACAATGCTCTTTACTAATCTTTAAATTTAAATTAGGAATCAACTGAACAAAAATAATAAATTGAAGAAAGGAATGCTAAAAAGATTAAAGGAACAAAAGCTCTCAAAAAGAATAAAAAAAAACTTCTCTATCTCTCTGTCTATGAAAAATAAAAAATCTAATCTCTTATCCCTAATCTAGCTCTCCTCCGAGTTATTGATTTGGCTTTAAATAGTATCCAAGTTGCGTAGGTTCCCTGGCTCAAAAAGTCAAGGTCGATTAATCGACTCTGGGGGGTCGATGCATCGACCCTCCTAAAAATCTGTAATAGGAGTCGGTTCCGTCTCAAATAGAATTCTCTTACTTGATTAATCGAGTGTATGGTCGATTAATCGACCTTTCTTTAGTTTTTCAGCCAAAAAGTGCCCTTTTGTGTCAGACTCCGTCACTGTCCTCGATTAATCGAGTGTAAGGTCGATTAATCGACCTTTCTAGATTTTCGTGAATTCCAGCACACTTTTGCTTCAAACACTGCCTCGGTATTTCGGCCATATCTTTCTACTCCGAACTTAGATTGACATGATTCTTGTGGCATTGGAAAGCTGACAAAAAGCTCTACAACTTTTGTGTTTGGCTATTTCATATATCTGATGTCTTGAAGGTCCAAATTGAGCTATAAGTAGCACCAAGTTCTCGATGACCCAAGGTTGCAGTGTTTTGACATTATTTTCAAAATTCTTGGGCTGTTTTATGCACTTTGATTGTATTTACCTGAAACGCTTCAAATCTAGTAATTTTCATCAGATAGCCTTCATCGGATAGCTTACTGTAGGTATTTAGGGGTGAAATATCATCATATTTTACTACTCATCACACCCCCAAACCTACATTTTGCTAGTCCTCGAGCAAAACAAACTAAAGAAAAATAAATGCCACTTTCGTAGGGAGCACGATTGCACTTAGCATGTGCAACAAGCCTTTAAATCCCTAGGTGATCCCTAGTGGAGGAGTTGTGTCTCCTGAGCGTTTACAGTAAAGTTACCCACAAACTTCAATACATTTTTAAAACCATTGATAAAATTGAGTTTTCAAAACATGATTTTTGTAACATATATGCCATTCAAAAATAAAAATCATTAATCAATTCAACATGCGAATTCTCAATTTTAAATAATAATGTTATACTAATCATACTAGTATCTATTCAAATTAGTCTAATGCTCAAATCGTTAGATAACTCATCCATTCATGCCTAAACGTGAAGTGTGTGTATACCCAAACCAAAATTCATCCATCTCAGAATTAGTTCAAACGGAAAACCATCAGATCTGTTGTTTTGACTCAATCCTCACTTTAGGTATACTCTTGAAATAAAATCACTTTGATGATGGGTAAGTTTTCGCACACATGTGAGAGATCAATTCAAAGCTAACAAAAAATTCTCACATGATAAATGAAATACGATGCAATCAATGAATAAAAATAAATCTCATAAGAAGATACTTGTATATCCTAAGCATGCCATATCAAGTGTCATAAGTATCACATATTTACTCTCCACAAGGCAGTTACCAATGCAAGATCAGATCATGAAGGTCTTTTTAAGGTTGTCATGGGGCTCAGGTAAGGGTAAGGAAGAATTGGAAGTTGGGATAAAATTTCTGAGAAATCAGAAAAGAAATAACTTTTGAACTTTCTATTTCTTCTCTTTTTCTTTTCTCACTCCTTTTTCTTCTTTTGAATTTTATTTTCTTGAAGCACCTCATATTTTTTATTATTTTTCACAGTTTTATTTTTCTTTTTCTCCCCTATTTTTTTTCTTTTTCTTTTTGCCATACACTCTCAGTAAACACCACAACTCGGTATCTCTCCACTTATTCTCTTTTCGTTTATTCTCATCCCTCGTTCCTAATTTCTCATAAATAAGAAGGATAAAACTGAATTTTTAGAAATGGTGAAGGGTTAAAGGTTAACGTGGCTTATCAAAGAATGTATAAAGGTAATTTATTTCAATAGGCTCAAAGGGGTACTAGAAGGATAAATTTATATAAGGTGGGGTATTTTAAGCACAAATGAGCTAAAGATGGCCTTCAATCTTGCCCTTAAAAGATGGTAACCCTACCTATTTGTCTTGAGTAGATATATAGTACGTTCTAACACAATAATATGAATTTAATTGCATGCAAAGTCACAAGCCAAAGTGAACTGTATGAGATTATGCAAAATAATTCGTATTCAAAGAAAACTCCGAGTTTATGTATTCACTCATCAATCACGGGAAATTAGCTCTAAAGCTCGCCGGATTTAGTCTTCACTAAGAACCTAAGATTCAACGTTCATAACAGTTCATCGATTTCTAAGTCATAGCTTGGTATAAGTGTAAAAATTCTAAGCATGAATATCAAATTTTTTCATAAAATATCACATTAAGCTTCCTCATCCTAGATACAAGTAATCAAAATATGACATCAATATTCTCAAAATTAAATTCACATGCATCATCAACTAAAGTTTGAAAACTATCGCCAAATATTGTGTGCATGATGACTTCAAAATTTTTTTTTTTTTTTTTTCTAACAAAAGATAAGAAAGAAATTAAAAAAAATTGGGTTGCCTCCCAATGAGCGCTAGTTTAATGTCGATGGCTTGACCATGTGAATTGCTCAGTCAGGGTGAGCCATTGGATCACTCAAGGAAAGAGTGTTAAAGAATGCAATTGCATCCTCTAGGAACGGTTTTAATCTTTGACCATTAATTCGAAAAACATTTTCGTATCTCTAATTGATAACATCAACTGCCCCATTGGAGAGTATTCGAGAGATTTTTAATGGACCACTCCAATGGGTTTTTAGCTTCCCCGGAAATAGATGAAGTCGGAAATTGTAGGGTAGAACCTGTTGACCAACGACGAAAGATTTACGTAGAATAGATTGATCATGAACCCGTTTTATACGGTCCTTGTACGATTTAGCACAGTCATATGCATAAGCACGGATTTCTTCTAATTCATTTATTTGTAAACTCCTTTGGGTACCAGATTTCAGGAGATCGAAATTCAATGACTTAATGGCCCAAAATGCTCGATGTTCCAGTTCGACCGGGAGGTGACAACCTTCACCAAAGACCAACCGATACGGCGACATGCCAATCGGAGTTTTAAACGCAGTTCGATACGCCCACAGAGCGTCATTCAGTTTTAGTGACCAGCCTTTATGGTTCGGATGGATTGTCTTTTCTAAAATCCGCTTAAGTTTCCGATTAAAGACTTCAACTTTGCCACTTGTCTGAGGATGGTATGGTGTAACAACTGTGTCTGACACCATATTTCTCCATTAATTGGTTGAACACTTTATTACAAAAGTGCTTTCCACCATCGCTGATTATCGCCTTTGGAGTACCAAAACGTGAAAACATTTGATCCTTGAGAAATTTGATCACTACTTTGTGATAATTTATTTTACACGCCACAGCTTCAACCCATTTCGAGACATAATCCACCCCGACAAGGATGAACGTATTTCCAAACGAATTTGGGAAAGGACCCATGAAATCGATCCCCCAAACATCGAATAATTCAACTTCTAAAATTGGATTGAGCGGCATCATGTTGCGCTTTGAGATCCGGCCCAACATTTGACAGTTGTGACAAGATTTGCAATGCTGATGATAATCTTTAAAGATCGTCGGCCAGTAAAAACCACTTTGGAGGATCTTTGCTGTAGTCTTTTTAGAACTAAAGTGACCTCCACAAGCTAACTCATGACAGAACGAGATGATCCGTGGTTGCTCAGATTCAGGAATACATCTTCATATGATTTGGTCGGGACAATATTTGAATAAATACGAATCTTCGAAAAAGTAGTGTTTCACCTGAGCTAAGAAAATGAATTTCTCATTCTTAAACCAACGGTGAGGTAATTTCTCTGTGACTAGGTAATTGACAAGATCTGCATACCAAGGTGGGCAATCAATCCCGAACAGCTGTTCATCTGGGAAGTGCTCTAAGATCTGAACAGGATCGTCAGATTTCTCAATAATTATTCGTGACAAGTGATCTGCCACCATATTTTCTGAGCCTTTCTTGTCTTTGATCTCCAAATCGAACTCTTGCAACAACAAGATCCATCTGATTAAGCGTGCTTTAGCATCTTTATTAGCGAACAAATAACACAGAGCAGCGTGATCTGTAAATACTACGACTGTAAACTCTAATATATAGGATCGAAATTTATCCAACGCGAAGACTACTGCCAAAAGTTCCTTTTCGGTGGTTGAGTAGTTCAACTGGGCATCGTTGAGAGTGCGACACGCATAGGAGATTACATGCGATAATTTTTCTATTCGTTGTTCTAGAACAGCTCCGATTGCATAATTAGAGGTGTCGCACATGATTTTGAACGGGAAGTCCCAGTTCGGAGATTGAATTATCGGAGCTTTTATCAATTCAGCCTTAATGGTTTCAAAGGCTCACAAACATTTATCGTCGAAGAGGAATGGGACATCCTTTGAAAGTAAGCTGCATAGCGATCGCACTATTTTGCTGAAATCTTTAATAAAACGCCGATAAAAACTGACATATCCCAGAAAAGATCTGATTTCCTTAAATGTTCTCGGTGATGGTAGATTAGCAATTAAATCAACTTTAGCCTTATTGACCTCGATACCCTGGGACGATATGATGTGTCCCACAACAATGCCATCTTTAACCATGAAGTGACATTTTTTCCAGTTAAGAACAAGGTTCTTCTCCTGGCATCGTGCAAGCACTAGCGACAAATGATTCAAGCAGTTAGCAAAACTGTTTCCATGGATTGAGAAGTCGTCCATGAAAACTTCTAGGAATCGTTCGACCATATCCGAGAAAATACTCAGCATACATCTTTGGAATATAGCTGGTGCATTACAAAGCCCAAACGACATTCGTCGGTAGGAGAAAGTACCAAAAGGGCATGTGAATGTGGTTTTCTCTTGATCCTCAGGCGCGATGACTATTTGGTTATAACCGGAATAGCCATCGAGGAAGCAATAGTAATCATGCCCGACCAGTCTTTCTAACATCTGATCGATAAACGGAAGTGGAAAGTGATCTTTTCTCGTCATCAAATTTAACTTTCGATAATCGATACACACTCTCCAACCTGTTTAAATTTTTATAGGAATCAGTTCGTTTTCCTCATTCTTCACCACTGTGACTTCCGACTTCTTAGGGACCACTTGTGTGGGGCTAACCCATTTACTGTCAGAGATGGGATATATGATTCCAGCATCTAAAAGTTTTATTACCTCATTTCGGATCACATCTTGCATTATAGGGTTCAGTCTCCTCTGTGGTTCTCTAGAAGGCTTAGCATTGTCTTCCAAATGGATTTGGTGCATACACACCATCGGACTAATGCCTTTGATATCTTTTATCGACCATCCGATGGCACTTTTATGATCTTTGAGCACATTCATGAGTTGGCCTTCCTGATTCGCATCCAATTTTGATGAGATTATGACGGGTTGAGTTTCATTCTCCCCTAGGTAGGCATACTTAAGATTTTTCAGAAGAGGTTTAAGTTCTAAGGACACTTTCTCCTCCTCTTTCAGCTTTTTCATAATTAATTCAATTGGAGCTCCAAAATCTATTTTCTTTTCTTCTCCCAGAAGCAGTGTGGAGTCCAACATGTGATTCACTTCTTGGATCAACCGATCCACATCAAAATTTTCTCCAAAATGCACAAGACACACTGCTAAAGGATCTTCAATTTCAAATGCATGAAATATTTCTTCTACGATTTCATCGAGTATGTATGCTTGCGCATGTTCATCATCCTCCATGGGTTGCTTGGCAATATTAAAGATGTTGAGTTCCACTGTTATATTCTTGAATGACAGATTCATGATCCCGTTTCGACAATTGATCAGCGCATTGGAGGTAGCTAGGAAAGGTCTTCCTAGAATCATCAGAATGTTATTCTTCAACTTTGGTGTCGGTTCAGTGTCCAAAACAATAAAATCTACAGGAAAGTAGAAAGAATCCACCTTGATGAGGACATCTTCCACAATCCCACGAGGGATCTTTACGGACCGATCAGCTAACTAGAGAGTCATTGCAGTGGTCTTAATCTCTCCCAATTCGAGCTCCTTGTAAACAGAGTAAGGCAACAAGTTGACACTTGCTCCTAAATCCAAAAGGGCTTGATCAATACGGTTATCGTCGATGATGATTGAGATTGTAGGACAACCTGGGTCCTTGTATTTAATTGGGAGCATTGCTTGCAACACTGAACTAACTTGCTCGGCTAGGAAAGCCTTTTTCGGAATATTGGTCTTTCTTTTGATTGTGACCAATTCCTTCAACAATTTTGCATAAGCAGACACTTGGCGGATGGCATCCAGGAAGGGAATATTAAATTTTGATTGCTTGAAAATCTCATTTATTCCTTTCACATCGCAATTTTTTCGTGGTGTCATCAATCTTTGCGGATACGGTGCTTTAGGAACAAAACTTTTCTTCTGTTCACTCTTTTGCTTATACTTTTTCTTCAATTTCTTTTCTCTCTTTAACTTTCTTCTCTCCATTAGACTTTTCCTCCTCCTCTGGCAACACTACTTTGTTATCAACCTGCTTTCCAGATCTCAACATTGTGATCGCCCGAATTTATTGTTGATCATCATCTTGTGTTAAAGTTGGTATTTGTTCAACAACCATCTGACCCCTTGGGTTAGGAACTGGTTGGCTAGGAAACGATCCTTTTTCTCTTTCACAGAGAAAAGTTGCCAATTGCCCAATTTGGGTCTCTATTTTAGAGATTGAGGATGTGTGAGAATGGATAAGTTTCAACAAGTCCTTAGTAGAAGGAGTTTGTGTAGGAGGACGTTGGGTAGCATTTCCCAGCGGATTGTTAAATCCAGGTGGTGGAAATGTTGACACAAAATTTTGTTGTGGTTGGTTTTAATAACCTCCCATTGGTTGTGCAAACTGAAAATTCTGGTTCAATTGCCGTGGCTGCCCAACCTGATTTTGATTGTATTGAAATTGATTTGGATTATTGAACCCTTGATGTTGAAATTGCCCTTGACCGTAGTTTTGTTGCGGTCTTTGGTTTAAATTTTGTTGGGGATAAAAGTTTGTCCCCTGTTTCTTGGGCTGTATTCTTTGATTATCTTGTTTCCATGAGAAACTTAAGTGGCTTCTCCAACTATTTGGATTATTCTCATTAAAAACGTTTCCTTGATTCCACCCATAGTTATTCACAACATTTAGCTATTCAGATGTGTCTTCATGGTAGTTCTGCATTGAAGGACAATCATCTACTATATGCATTGGACTTGCACAAATTGAACATGGCTCAGGTTGTGTATTTACCATATGCACATTCTTCTTTAATTTCAATTCCTCCACTTGTTGAGTGAGAAAATTAATTTTAGCCATCAGATCTGGGGAATCCTTTACTACGTATAGTCCTCCCTTCTTGGTTGAACTTTCAGCTTGATCACGAGCTTTGACTGGTTGTCCTCGAATCTTTGTGAAATCCCAGTACTGAGAATCCTCAGTCAGCTTTTCTAGGAAAGCATAAGATTTAGTTTCCTTGAGGCTCAGGAATTCTCCGCCATTCATTGACTCCACCAGATGTCTATTTGGTTGACTCAGTCCATTGTAGAAACACTGAACCAATCTCCACTTTGAGTATCCATAGTGTGGACATTTGAGTAAGAGATCCATGAATCTATCCCAAGCTTTATATAATCTCTCATCTTCCTCTTGCGTGAAATCCGTAATTTCACGTCTGAGGACATTCGTCTTCGCCAGAGGGAAGAACTTTGACAGAAACTTTTTGACCATCTGATCCCAGGTGGTTATAGATCCCGATGGTAGAGAATTTAACCAAGCTTTTGCTTTATCCTTTATAGAGAAAGGAAACAAGCGTAGCATAACAGATTCTTCGCTGAAATCTTGGTAAACAGATAAGCAAACTTCGACGGCGTCTTTAACGTGCTGGTATGGATCTTCTCTCTCCATGCCATGAAAGATTGGAAGGATTTGGATGACATTTGTACTAATTTCAAACCAGCCGCCAGGTGTGGCGGGGTATATAATGCATGATGGGGTATTTGTAGTTGTTGGAGAAAACAGTTCTCTCAATGTTGGTTCTTCCTCTTGTTCGAGTTGTCCATTCATGTTATCAGTCATATCGACTTCAGTGGATGATTCACTAGAGAATTTCTGCCTTGACCTAGTGTCCTTACGATTTGACTGACAAGCACGTTCGATCTCAGAATTTAAAGGCTCTAAAGTTCTTTCTTTAGAAGATCTAGTGTGCATGCAAATGACGCACAGAGTAGAGGTTTTAGGCAGGAAAACCTTAAGGAAAATTTATTATTATTTTTTTTTTTCAAATTTCAAATTTTAAAATTGAAATTTTTGAATTTTTATTTTTATTTTTATTTTTATTTTTTTTTAATTTTTTTTTTCAAAATTTTTTTTTTTTTTTTTGAATCTCAATTGATCAAGTAGGAATCTCGATCGATCGAGACAGAGTCGATTAATCGAGTAGTATACTCGATTAATCGACAAATGACAGAATTTTTTTTTTTTTTTGTGCAGAGAAACTGTTTTAATCCACGAAAATTCCCAAAATTAACTGTCTATTTTCCAAAAATTCAGATTTTCTTAATTTAGTCCCCGACAACGGCGCCAAAAACTTGATGTGATTTTAATTGTGATGTTTTACTCGCAAGCGCACGAATCAAATTGTATATAGTGGGAGTACGAGATCGTTCCCACAAGGACTATTTTGGAAGATCTAAAAAGATGAGACAGGAATTTAAGAAATCTAGCAAGATTTAACAGTACCCTACCAATATTACTATTTAAGCGGTTTTATGAGATGGTAATTACTGACTACAAACTAAAACTTAATTGATAATTCAAAAGTAAAGGTAAAGATGAAGATATTAAATCCTCCCATCTTTGGTTTGTTCTTCCCGTAATACAAATCTAAGGATTAAACTATGAGATATATCATTGAAAACAAACATCTTTTATGGAAGATAAATAGTCAAAACACGGATAGGTTCCACGTTGCATCCCTGCAATCAGGACTTAATTTCAGAGATGATTTCCATATATAGATCTGGGATCAAGGGCATGGCTCGACACACTTGATCTTAGATTTAGAATAAAAATCATCCCCAAAGTGGGTAAAATTTCCAACAAGAATATCACCATAGATCTGAGAACAAGGGCATGGCTCAGCACACTTGATTTCAGATTATGGAGTAATTAAGATAAAATTACCATTACAGATCCAAGATCCAGGGCATGGCTCGGCACACTCGATCCCGGATCATAATCGTAAGTAGATCCACATGATGAAAGCAAAAAGACCATATAATAATGACTGGAGTAAAATTACCGTCACAAATTTGAGATCCAGGGCATGGCTCGACACACTTGATCCCATATTAGTGGCGGGGATTTCATCCGTTCGTGATAACATAATAACCATAAAATAAGATCTCATATTTTAATCCTAGATTCATATTATTAGAAATACATCCCTCAGATGAAAATCATTAGATCCTCATCCCTAAGAAATTAGCCACACATGCTGTAATTAAATGATATAATTAAATACGGAAAAATAACATCAATTTAATTAATTAAAAATACCTCAACCTTCAATAGAAAT
Source organism: Chloranthus sessilifolius (assembly GCA_021018995.1). Lineage (NCBI taxonomy): Eukaryota > Viridiplantae > Streptophyta > Magnoliopsida > Chloranthales > Chloranthaceae > Chloranthus > Chloranthus sessilifolius. Next base: position 154,427,439 of record CM037586.1, on the reverse strand, counting down.
TATTTGATCCACAAGTACGATAATCCTCAGAAATGAAATTAACAATACTCTTATTAATCTTTAAATTTAAATTAGGAATCAACTGAACAAAAATAATAAATTGAAGAAAGGAATGCTGAAAAGATCAAAGGAACAAAAGCTCTCAAAAAGAATAAAAAAAAACTTCTCTATCTCTCTGTCTATGAAAAATAAAAAATCTAATCTCTCATCCCTAATCTAGCTCTCCTCCGAGTTATTGATTTGGCTTTAAATAGTATGCTAGTTGTGTAGGTTCCCTGGCTCGAAAAGTCTGGGTCGATTAATCGACTCTGGGGGGTCGATGCATCGACCCTCCTAAAAATCTGCAATAGGAGTCAGTTCCGTCTCAAATAGAATTCTCTTACTCGATTAATCGAGTGTAAGGTCGATTAATCGACCTTCCCAGATTTTCGTGAATTCCAACCCACTTTTGCATCAGACACTGCCTCTGTATTTAGGCCATATCATTCTACTCCGAACTCAAATGGATATGATTCTTGTGGCGTTGGAAAGCTGACAGAAAGTTCTACAACTTTTGTGTTTTGTCCATTTCATGAATCTGACGTCTTGAAGGTCCAAATTGAGCTGGAAGTCGCACCAAGTTCTCGATGACCCAAGGTTACAGGGTTTTGACATTATTTTCGGAATTCTTGGGCCGTTTTATGCACTTTGATTGTATTTACCTGAAACACTTAGTAATTCTCATCAGATAGCCTTCATCGGATAGCTAAATGTAGGTATTTAGGGGTGAAATATCATCATATTTCACTACTCATCATGCCCTTGAAATTATTTTAAAGGGAATTATTAAGGCTCGGGAGAAAATTGGGGAAGCAAGTCAAGAAGCCAAAAAAGGGCATTCCTTATGCTCGTTTGATTTCTATCATGATTGAGATTTATCAAGCGGGCCCAGCATATGACATTGCCCCTACTGAGCTGAAGTCTATGGATGGTCTCAAACTGTATAAACTAGTTAATTGGGGTCAGACCTACAATCGACTGGTTAAGGCTCCCAAGGACGTGGTAGTTCCCGATGAGGAAGATGAGGACGAGGATCCGACGCATGTTGCCCCAAAGACTGCTACTTCTGCACCCGCTCAGCCCCCACAGAGTGGCATACTCACGCTCTCAGAGTTCACATGTCAGATGACTGCTGTGAGCCAGCAGATCCATGAGCTCGCACAGCATACCAGCTCTATGAGCCATGAGTTGCAGATACATAGCGGGGCTCTGACGTACCTCATGCAGCATGCATTCCCCACAGATTATAACACGTACATGGCTGACATCCGAGCCTCCGTTCACCACCCTTCGACATCCGGAGTAGGTCTTAGCATGCATACCGATGAGGGTGTTGTTGGTGCGGATGATGGCGCTGATGATGATGGGGATGGTGACTAGGATCAGGCTGATCCAACTGCTGTGAGAGAGCTTTAGTTCAGCTTTGGGCTGTTATATTTGTTTATCTTTTGGGGCATGTATTTATATTTCATGCATGGATTATCTTAGGACCTGGTGGTCCTACTTTTTGTTATCTCTTTTATATTCTTGTTTTGGACTTTTGACCTGCTACTTAGTTTTGTTTTGTTTTGTCTTGTATATTTTGCTATGGACCCTGCTATTTTTTTTTATATGTGGTTTATTTTACATCTAGCTCATAATTATCTTTGGCTTTGTTTTTGCAATTTTGGATTTTGTTATGTGGACATGTACTCTCATTCTGTTTCTCTTTTGCTATGGTGGGATAGTGTTATCTTGGTTGTTTTCATGAGTCACTGTGAGACGGTCTCCCGGCACGTGACACTTGGGGTGTAGGCATCCATGTACGGATGCAATCCATTATGGCTCTTCGGGTGCCACATGCAGTACATCCAGGTTACTACGGATCCCATCCCTTGACTTGCGTGCCCTGCGAGACCAGCACACGATGACCCATGTTTTCTTATTCATTTTGTTTCGTTTTATGATGTGTGTTGCATTATATTTTCGAGCACGAAAATTTCTAAGGAGGGGAGAATGTAATATCCCTGATATTTTTGCCCTATTTTTCGTTTACCTCGGTAAGCGTGTCCAAAAATTATTATGAAAATTTTTTAGATTTTTGGATAGTTAAGGTTATGAAGGGAATATTGACCAAAGGTTTTTGTCTCGGGACTTGTGGAAGTCTTTTATGCGTTGACATACGCTATAAGGTGGGTGTTTGTGTTTAGCATCAAAAACTTTTGCAAGTTAAGTGGATAAGTTGTATTTAGAAAAATCTAGATATTTGTTTAGCTTTGTTTTTATATTATAAGAGAGAGTTTGAAAGAGAAGTGTAACTTCTCTCTCTCTCGTTGGATTTTAGAAACTTACAAGTCTTGCTCATCTTGATCCTAGATCTAGGAAGTTAGTAAATTCCTCTCCCCATCTCAACCATTGATTAGACTAATATTTGAATTCTGATCGGTTTGAGCTATTGGAAGAGAAGGATAGGGGAGAGGATGTCTTTGTCTGGATCTAATTTGTGCACTAGAGAAAGGTTTAAGTGAACTGATTAGGAGGCTCTGGTCTAATTAAGCCTTCATGCTTGGTTCCGGTGCGTGATTTGGTGCAACGGGATCAAGGGATTGAACGTCAAAGAGGTAGGCTTTTAAACCTCCTTGTGTTATTTGAAATTTATATTTTGGTTAGAGTAGAAAAATGGTGTATTTTAAATAGATAAACAAGTTGTGGTTGAAGGATGAAAAGGGTCCTAAGATTCAAAATTTAACAAAGACAGAACTGAACAAATTCGAGGGTCGAAATTTGATTTTTAAGGCCTGATGCAGTTTTTGAAATTCGAGGATCGAATTTGGAATTCAACCATCGAATTGAAAATCGAGGGTCAATTTTCTGATTTTCAAGCCTGATGCAATTTTTGAAATTCGAGAGTCGAATTTGAAATCGACCATCGAATTCAAATTCGAGGGTCGATTTTTGCTCTGTTTCTGTCCTTTGAATTTTTGGTTAAAATTTTTATAGGCAAGCCTTTGGTTTGACTTTTGGTCCTATATTAACACTGAGAGTGTTAATTTTTATAGGTTTTGAATTTGAGAGTCCTTTGTGAGGACTACCTTTGCTTGTTTTAGGACCGTCTTTGTTGAGGTAGGGGAACCCTACGCTTATTTGCATTCTATTATAAGTATGGACTGTTTTGACTGTTTTGAAAAGGAGCATAATTTTTTAGAACAATTGTTTGAACACAGCATGAATAAGACCTGGAATTATGATACAAATCAGAAATTTGAAAACTTGTTATGACTAAGAACTGTGAAATTTGAACCTCAGTTATTTTTTAATGTGAACTTCGAATCAAAACTCCGAAAAATCAGTAAATATGTTATGAATATAACCTTTTCTATAAGTTAGCATTTGCATTCGATTTGAGGTACATACAAACGAAACCCTAGATTCTACCAACCGTGTGGACGGTGTTTGTTTTGGCGCAAGTTTCCCTCATAGCGTAGGGGCTTGTTGCTATTTAGAAAATGGGTTCATGAACGACGATGGTCAATAGGGTTTCCCATCGGTCACGTAATCTGCTCTCATGCTATATGTAATTTGGGAGATCAAATTAAGTTATAATTTTAAGACAAGAAGCATGCTAAATCAGAAGATTTTGAACATATCAGATGAATATTTTTAGTTTTGACTTATGATTAGAACTGGAGATTTAGTTTGCAAGGCATCTTTTGAAAACTATTTTTTATCCGATTTATGTCTTTGAAAACCTTGACTTATAATGAAATGCAAATAGACATGCTTCCTCTATTAGGCTTTGTTGTTAGCCCACCCTCGACTATACGTCACAAGTACTGAGACTGACCTAGGATCAGAGGATCTGGAGGACTCCGATTACATTCCTGAGGAGGAATTGGATACACCTGCAGAGGAGTTTTTCCCTTGATTCTCGATTTCTTTTTAGTACTTTTGTTAGAATATTCTTTGAATATTTGGCTTTAGGCCTTTGTTTTGTCCTTTTGATATCACACGAGAAACCATTATTAGGAACCACTATTTTAGGTGTTGGATTGGCCATCACCGTTGGTTCTTCCTGGTTCCTCGGAGTGATATATTTTTTATTGTTAAAGCTTTTGTCTTTACTTACACTATGCTTTGCCTCTGTCTTTTAATCCTTGTTATATTGCCGGCTTCTGTTTGCTACGGCTTATTGAGAAATCAATAAGTTGATGAACCGACCTTTCCTATACCTTAGGGATTGGAAAAGCTGGGTCGTCACAATCATCGTCATCTTCTCCTTCTTCTTCACCTTCCTCATTTCCTTCTTCCTCTCTAGGCACGTCATATTCTTCTTTTACTTGCTTTTTTTACCTTTTCATCCTTTTAGGTGGCTCTAGATTTTCCATTATAATCTACGATATTATTCATGTGTATATCAGTCAAACAAGGCATAATAGACATACATAATATGTCTATTATAAAATCACATATTCCGTATCCATTAATTGATTAAGAAATATAGAATAATCCCATTAATCACATATATTTTAACTGCAACGGCCACTCGTTATTAACGTTCTTTACGAATCCCGGCAAAATTTGAGGAACGTGCTCAAATGCTCATACATGTAAGAGAATTGTGCAGCCTAGCACACAATACCTCGCCCCGCGAACAGAACGCGTGGCTGCATGTACAGAATTGAGCAAGTAGGCCTAAACCACATCCCTCCAATTGTAGTCATCGAAAGTGAGAAGATCATTTGCGAGATCGATGTACTCCCAATCGATCATGTGACGAATGTTGGGGAGGAGGAAGTTCGCTAACATATACAAGTTCCCGAGCCAGATGAAGTCGTCATCCGATAGGAGAGGTGAAGCGGGGGCTGACTCAATCAGAGCCCTCGTGACTAACTGCCGACTGCCACTCCGCGAAATAAAAGCTCTCTAAAAGTGGGTGCACCTTCAGGAGCTGTCGGCACTAAAGGACTGACAGATGCAGAAGGGGACCCAACTTTCAATCCTAAAATCTTTCTCACGTCGTTCCAGACAAACGGAACAATATGCTATCCTATCGTAAATGTTTCATTCTCTGAATTGAATCCTCGGACAATAGCGTGTACAACTGCTCGGATTGCATGACTGATTCACTAGTCAACCACAACTGTCGGAAACAACTTGATGAGAGGAGGAGCTCTTTCTTGGCACTGCTTAATTGATGGTACCATCGGGCAAATTTTCGACAGTTAATTGCACCTTTTATGGCTTGCTTGTCATCTTCATCGACTTTCCATTTCCCTTTCCTAAGTCTTTTTATCATTTTCTTTTTAGCTTTAAACCCGGACTAAAAAATAGAAATAAGAATATTTTCAAATGTTAGATGACTAATACAAGATCAATATAAGTTATTATAATACATTAAAGGACTTATTTGAGAATATTAAATGACTGGTATCATACAATAATATACTGATGTTAGACAGTACATGACTGATATCAAACTCATTGTCAGCATTAAACTACATTACGAGCAATTATAAATACTATAAATTACTAATGTGAGCACAATAGAGGACTGATATCAAACACTATTATACTATGTGAGACAGTACATGACTGATATCAGACTCATTATCAACATTGCACTAAGTACTGATGTGAGCACATTAGAGGACTGATATCAGATAATATTGTACTTATGTGAGACAGTAAAGGGCTGATATCAGACTCATTATCAACATTAAGCTAAGTACTGATGTGAGAACAATAGAGGACTGATATCAGACAATAGTGCACTGATGTCAGACAGTATATGACTGATATCAGACAGTACATTACTGATATCAGACTCATTGTCAGCATTGAACTAAGTACTGATGTGAGCACAATAGAGGATTGATATCAGACAATAGTGTATTGATATCAGACAGTACATGACTGATATCAGACTCATTATCAGCATTGAACTATATTATGAGCAATTACAAAATATTATAAAGTACTGATATGAGCACAATAGAGGACTGATATCAGACAATAGTGTACTGATGTCAGACAGTACATGACTGATATCAGACTCATTGTCAGTATTGAACTACATTATGAGCAATTATAAAATACTATAAAGTACTGATGTGAGCACAATAGAGGACTGATATCAGATAATAGTGTACTAATGTCAAGCAGTACATGACTGATATCAGGCTCATTGTCAGCATTGAACTATATTATGAGCAATTACAAAATACTATAAAGTACTGATTTGAGCACAATAGAGGACTGATATCAGACAATAATATACTCCTCTGATCGAGTACAGGATTGATTCAGACTCATTGTCAGCATTGAACTACATTCTGCGCAATCACAAAATACTATAAAGTATTGATGTGAGTACATTAGAGGACTGAAATCAGACAATAAGGTACTCATGTGAGACAGTATATGACTCATATCAAACTCATTGTCAGTATTGAACTACGTTCGAACCTGCATGGGTAATCTTAATCTATCAAGTTCTGATATGAGGACATTAAGGGATTGACAAAAGATAATAAAGTCATTATGTGAGACAGTACATGACTGCTATCAGACTCATTTTAAGCTTTAAACTACATTTTGAACTGCATGAGTAAAGTTATTTGATTCACATATATTACACATCATAGATCCACTTATATTACACATCAGAGAAGAAGAACAATGGATTATCTAATAACAAATAAAGTACGATGGTCGTACAGTGAGAAGCTGTATATTGTCCAACGATATACTTGTTACAATATTTTTAATATTCCTCATCACATTTCTCATTCAGTACCCTACTTATTACAATAAGTTTGTCACTTATCAAAATTCATAATTTCTTTCAGCATTTTTTTTCCCATAGTCCTCGTCAATACCAACGATTGTGTTTCTCGTCAACTTTCCAGCCATTCTCAATTTACTTTTAAAGAGACATGGATATCTGAAACCAAATCTACCTTAAGTCATATGAGTGAGTAAGAACAGGAAGAGCCAATGACATTGTAAGAATTGGTATGAGAGAATAGAGTGCCTCTGTCAGACAATAAAGGACTTATATCAGACTTAAAATTAAAATTTAAACTTCATTTATCTGCTGCGTGAGTAAACTTCAAGAATTAAATATACATTAAAGGATCGATGCAAGACAAATTAAGCAATTTAAATGAGACATAAGAGAACCGCTTACAAAGCTGGTTGAATTGATATAAGTTATAAATATTTCAACGAATGACACATTTATTAGACATCGGAGATAAAGGAAAAACAGTAGATCATCCATACAAATAACAAGATACATTAGCTACCGTCCAATGACCGATACAAGATTCATAGAAGCTGTATATTGCATTCTAATGTACTTATTACAATGTTTTATACATTCCTTACCATTTTTAAGATTGAACACTCTACCTATTAGAAGTATCTAAGTAAGAAAAAATAATTATTTTGTTTTGCATTTTTTTTACTATGGTCCTTCACAAGTTGACCGATTGTGTCCCTCTTGCTTACAAGTTGTACAATGCATTCTCCATTTATTTTCAAGTGCAGATTTCAACCTTCTTTTTCGTGGTCGACCTGGGGGGTTCCTGCAGTGAGGCGGGTGAACAACAGGTAGAATATGCTTGACGTGTCATTGAGATTCATCTAGAGTCGGTTCAATTACCTTACTATATGTCTCACAATACCGTGCAGATGTATGCCATTCCTTATAATATATCAACGGATCTATATTACTCCAACGAATGGCAGTCATGGCATGGATACAAGGGAGGCCCAGAACATCAAAACAATGATAAAAACATGACCTCTTATCTAAATATATATTGTACTTAAATGTCGATGTTGATACCTCAAAAACATTGGGTGATGATGGTAGAACTTGACAAAACTTAGCTGCTTCGTCAGCCTCTTCCAAGATATCGGATGCGTATGGGGTTAAATCTTTCGACATCTTCTGACTTTTTATAGCTCTATCAGGAAAAGGTTGGGTAACTTTCTTCCTCATTGCTTCAATAAGGGCTATTATTAATAGACCTCTAGCATGAACTAAGATTTTATTCGAGCACTCAGACATCTTTGTAATCAAAATATCGTATTTACGACCAGGGAAGAGCGCTCTAGACCACCTCCATGATTCACTCTGTCGAAGATATTTTACACCAGCAGGGCTCATACCCTCAAGTATCTTCATTATCTCATCATGTTCTTTTACGAAATATGTCCGAGCAATAGGCCAGAGTTGACTCCACAAAGCTAGATTCCTAAACTTCTCCCTGAAGTTCTTGGCAATGTGAACAAAGCAAAAGCTATGAATGGCATTAGAAATACTTTTACAATCGTCGATCTAATTGTATCCGCACGATTTGAAATTATGACAATTGCTCTATCATCATCCATGATCACTTCTCGAAGAGATTGAATAAACCATTCTCAAGCATCTTATGTTTCACCATCAACTACAACAAAAGTAATGGGGAACAAACCGTTATTGCCATCGACAACTATCGCAATTAGCATCGGGTAGGAAAATTTACCTTTTGAGTGTGTTCCGTCAATCGAAATTATGGGCATCAACACTCTTCTATATCCATTGATAGAGGGACTGAATACTCAAAAAAATCTAAGGAATGAATCATCATATAAATATTATAGTTTTGTGAAGACGTCGGGATCAGATCTATGCAATTCTGCAATATATGAAGGGAGATTAGCATAAGACGACTCCCAACCGCCCCTAATGTTAGCCAACGCTATCTCTTTCACCTTCCACGCTTTACGATAACTTATTATAACCCCCCAATTTATTTGGATTTCAGAAATAATTTTGACAGGCGCATAATCAATAGCATCTTTCAACATATTTATTATTTTAGAGGTTATCCAATCACTAGAGGCTTGTCAATGACCTTCCTTTTTTTGCATAACTACACTAAGTTGACCGTGCTTGTGCTCGAAATTCATTATTTTAATTACGAAAGAATCGCCAACGACATTGCCCCTACTCGCGAGAATACGCCATGGATAAATATTGTCCACACATCTAGCAGCAACAATCCTCTTAATTGTCTTTATTAGTTTTAATTAAAAGTTCTTCAACACAACATTATTCTTCAAGGCAGTGATAAATTCTTCTCGAGAAGAAAAAAAAATTTCGACAGTCAAAGATGTATTTCCAATTCTATCAAATCCCAGCTTCCTTGCGGAACTCTCTCCTTCTAAGTTATCATCTTCAATTTCGAAGTCCGTATCTTTTGATTTATTCTCAATAATTCGTCCCTGGAATCCCACTCCAACTGAATAACTCGAGTCGCTATCTGAGCCCGTATATTCAATAATCTGATCGTCTCCTGATAGTTTCTCGATACTGTAATTCTGGGTACTAATTGAATCGAAAACCCATGTCTTTGATGGCGGAGCACTCTCGTTCTTTCAAGTAAAACAAATATACAAGGTGTCACTCATACGTGTGATATGGCTATAATATTACACATGATTATGTACAAACTCAATTCATAGTCACCTCTAAATTGGCGGAGAATTTTTCATCGAATTTGAGTCTTTATATACTTTTCCATCTTCAACTACTTTCTCCTCTACACGAGTATCGAGGAGGGAATGTGGAAATAGACGTGAATGCTTAGAACTGTAAAATTACTCATAAGTATCAACCCAAGGATGTGAGTCCTTATTAATAAAACTCGTCCTTTTTCGAAGGAAATGGGAGACCAATCCATCAAAAATTGGTACTCCGTTCACGCTTTTCTTCGTCAACAGGGGACGAAAAACTAAATCATAAGCATTGCGAGAGGTTGAATACTATATATATAAGAAAATAATTACAAACCATATAAAAAACTACATAGAATACTCACTGTTGTAGGTCGGATTGATAGCACGATCGGTGAGTTTGATGGGCTCTTAAATTAGGAAACATACGGTCATGAGTAATTCTACGATTGAAAGCATCCTAGCATATATCAGTCTTGACAATTCCTTAATTAATATTAAATAAAATTCCAAACATATAACTTCATCGACGTATCTAAATGTCTCTGTTTCGTACCATTTCTTTACCGTCTCTAAGTAGAGGTTGTGTCGTTCATTACATCCAACACCTTTACTCCGCGAGCCATCGGGTTTCTCACTATCAAATAAGTAATATATAGCATAGAATGTTTGACTATTAAATAAATTTAATTATATTCACTTAAACCCTAATGTCTTAAAAAAGATACTGATTAGTACATCACTGTCATCAGTGTATCACATGACTAATCTCATTAACTATCATGAGCCTTCCTTGGGCTTATAAGAGTCACTTATAAGACTCAATCATTTAAAATGTATATTAGTACGTTACTGTTATCAAACTATAGCATTCTGATCTTATTGACTATCAAATTTGAATCCTACCGGACTCACATGAGTCTATATTGGACTTATAAGAGTTAGTAAATGACTCATAAGAGACTCAGTCATCATAAATATTTATTATTACATCACTGTTATCAAACTATAACTTGACTGATGTCATTAACTATCAGATTTTGAGCCAACATGACTCACATGAGTCACCCTTTGACTTATAAGAGTCAGTAAATGACTCTTATGTGACCCAGCCATGTGAGATCCACATTGGTATATCTCTATTATCAGTGTATAATATGACTGATCTCATTGACTATCAGATTTGAATTCTACATGACTCACATGAGTCATCCTTGGACTTATAAGAGTCATTAAATGACTCAGACAAGACTCAGTAATGAAAAATCCTCATTTGTCAGTGCTCTGGAGAGTATAACATGACTTTATCGTGACCGACTATCAGTTATAGAGCCTACAGAACTCACATGAGTCTTCCTTGAACTTATAAGAGTCATTAATTGACTTATATCAAACTCAGTCATGTAAAATGCACATTAATACATCACTGTTATCAGTCTATAACATGACTTATCTCATTGATTTTCATATTTGGATCCTACCGGACTCAACTGAGTCATCCTTGGACTTATAGGAGTCAGTAAATGACTCATAAGATATCCAGTCATAAAATAATAAATAAATTTTTTAACTGTTTTTTCAATGATCAAGAAAAAAGAAAATTAATGGAAACACAAAAAAATATTCTTGCCATTTATAAACATCTATTTTTCCTAATTAAAATAACATTCTTCTCATTTAAACTAAAAAAAATGATAAAAATAATGACCGCATTTGTACCGATTTTTAGGGTAAAACTCTACTTCAATTCCAACTCATAAAAATCTTAACTTCAAACCCTAAATATTAGAGCTTAACGAAAAGGAAAAATAAAATAAACTCCACCTGCAAAGAAGATGAAGAGTGATAAACTTTAAAAAATGATAAAAATAATGTCCGTATTTGTACCGATTTAGGGTAAAACTCTACTTCAATTTCAACTCACACAAATCACAACTTTAAACCCTAAAAATTAGAGTTTAACGAAAAGGAAAAAAAAAAAAAAAAAACTACCAGCAAAATGGGGAAGACGAAGAGTGAAAGAGAGACTGAGAGTCCACTTCTGTAATGGCCGACGAAAATCTTTTCTCTTCAACGGCGACAAAAATAAATTATCACTCTTAGCAAGCCAGTGGGTTTGAAATGAAGAGGAAAAAAAAGAATGTCCGTTGCTTCATCTTTTTTCTTTTTAAACAAAAGGCATTTTCGTTATTTTTACTGTCTTTAAGTAATGACATTTTCGGCATTTCCTCTTTTTCAACTGTTAGCAATTTCCTCCTTTTATTACGCACGTATTCATTCCGTTTAAAGTTAAAACTCACAAATTGAAAAGTTGGAGGGTCTTAGACCATACTGGGTCGTTTCATGACCCGGTGAATAAATAGGGGATAGTTGGGATCCCAGTGAGTATTTAACTTTTTATTTAATCATTCAAGGCCACACCCTTAAATCCTCTTGAGGCCACATTTACAGGCTTTAACTTGTTAAACAATTTATTCATTCCTTATGCATAGTGGGCTTTTAGTTTGAACTTTGGAGGCTCTTACTCCTTTTCTGAGCCCTAACTTTAAAATATTAGGCTCGTACCAAGCTGACCTAATGACAGTCATTATCATATAAATTTCTGGTTGCCGTAGTTCCACGTTGTAAGAGTATACAGATGGGCCATATATCTACCTCGTGGTTCACATGGGCCCGCCTGATTTATTGTTGTAGCACACTGATGACGACGCTGCCCAACATGTATATTTCCAATTTTGCCCCCAACCTGGTTCAACTGTAAATGACATGAAAAATAAATTTACTTGAGAACTGTTTTGTGATTAAATAACACACTAAGAAGTCATTAAGTCAAACTACATAACTCCGAACCCGTGTAAGTCTCCCGTAAATAAAAAGGCCGTTACAAACTTAGACGCTATTTTATGCCTGTAAAGGAGACCAATCAGACCATCCAATAGACACGCCACCTCATTGATAATCAATAGCTTGCATTACGCTCCAATTGGATCATCCTAACCGTCCATTCTAAAAGCAGAAAACTGATCAAACTTTTTAAGTAAAAGTCTATCAGTCGGTAAGAGATGGGTGATGGTCTCGTGGTCGTTGAGCATTTGTACATATTGTACATAAGAGATGTTGTATGCACCATTTTCAGTTTTGTAGAATATGGATACTAGTATAGTATATTTTCCACGGGAATTAGTAAACGGTAGAAGATTCCAAGGTAGCCCGGTAACCGAGCAGCAGTGAGCAGTGAGCGTTGGTTACGATGGATGGATGATGTGGTTTTGTCGGACGAGAATAGGAGAGAAGAGAAGGGCGCTGGAATTCTATATATATATATATATATAGAGAGAGAGAGAGAGAGAGAGAATGATATATATTTTTCTTTCTAAAATGAACAAAAGGGCGATCGAATTTAATGTGGGCGACAGTGTGACAGGCATAATGTAACTGCGGCACTTCGGGACAGACATGTTCCTTGAGATAAATTATTTAATGATGATTACTCTTATCATTCATTCACTTTGTTTTCTATTGCACCATCCATTGTCAGATTTCCCCTCTCTCTCTCTAGAGCTCGACGTTGTTTTTAGGACTGTCAACTACTTTCACACCATCTAAAAAGCCTTCAATTACTTAATTTATGTTCATGTACTCCTTATTTAATTAAGAGCATTCTTATTTTCAACTCAAAGATTATTCCTTCTCAACCCCTATTTTAGGGGTTTGAATTGTTGACGGCTTCAAATTAGATTACATATATTTTTTTTTGTCTAAATTAATTTTTCACACAATAAATCTTGAGATCATGATTCTATCATTAGACGGCCAAATTTCAATTTCAAGTGATAGACATTTCAAAAAGTTATCAGAGAATCATGTTTGGTGTATGCCCATGATCATATTATTTTTTGGGCTGTGTGACAAAGAATCAACATTTGATCATCTAATTGATGGTAGCACCATGATCTCAAGATTATGTCAAAGGTTGTGACGAAAAACGATCTCTATTATATGATTCGAAGCAATCAACCGTTTAAGCATATGAAATCTCAGTTAAGAAAGAAAATATGCAGGTAGTAAAGATATTAGTGTGTCATCAGTTATATAATTAATTGGAGTATAATGTTATTGTTTTAATAATTGAATGCAAGTAGAAATAAATGGGGTGTAATGAGTGATTTCATACATTTGTGTGAAAATGTTAAAATAGTGTGGAATAGCAGCTCTTTTACATCCGATACGACTAGTCTATTGCCACATTTAAGTAGACTTCGAAAGTTAGAATATTTAGACAAGTTTGCTGAGCTATTATATATGAATAAAGGTACTGTGATGCCTTGGAATGATAGGCACAATTTTTTTCTATTTGTCAAAGTGACATGAGACATCTGAGTTACCATCAGATACATAGAAACTCCACTAAACACCCTGTAGTCTTTTCTATTCTGCTTTACCATCATACAAATCCTTCTGTTTTGTCCCCTCATTGGAAGAGGCTTGGTGTGTGGGTCACAGTGATTAGATAAAAGGCTTAGGCTGCCAAGCTTGAAAACGCGAGTTTAAATTTAGAGAGCAAATTACTTCGTATATAAAAAGGTTAGGTTTGTATCGAGACTACCCCTCTTAGCACTCAATACATACGGCATCAGCGGTCAGTACTCAGTAGTGGGTGACCTTGTTCTTCTAGCCTACCAAAATGCTTAAGAACGAAGTTAGGTTGAGCCTCATTAGGACCATCTATCTTGTATGTGGTTGTAATCAAATGTTATTCAAACAACTTTCGCTACTATTAGTCACACACGTGAAACTTAAACCTTACCGCATCTCTTCCGGCTACCATCCGTTGACAGTTTTAAATAAAACGATAGATATCTTTTTTCGTCCCAATCTTCAACAAGATAGACTTTGAAATCATGATCGTACTATTATACAATCATTTTTTTATTACATGTGGCACACAGCCTTTAATGTGGCTCTTAAATGACATTTGAACATGATGTGATGTGTGCCACATGATTTAAAGGTCACTTTTAGAAATGTATGCCACTCGAAATAAAAAATTAATTGTCTCATGATCTCAAGATCCATCTCTAAATTATTAGGACAAAAAATGATTCATATCATTTGATTTCATTCAATCAATAAATATATGGAGTAGGTAATATATTTTGGAGGGAATGGTTTACATTTCTCTTCATCGCCTATTCTAGTGCCGACAATGAGGGTCGCAGAAACATCTTTTTTTCGATGGTATTTCATTTAATGGTCTACTCCATCTCTTATACCCATTATTTAGAATATTTACCGATATAAAGTGTGTAACGTATCGGCTGAAGAGTTGGTTCCAGTCTACCAGACTATTAGGTACCCCATACGCAGTAGGTGCTTAATCAATCTACTTCTCCCAAGGTCAAGCCTCGGGAGGTGCACAACTATTTATAGGAATAAAAATGTGAAAGTGCTCTTTGGCCATTCAATGACGAGATATTCAAAATAAATAATATCTGCACTTGTCCTATATATGGCTGGCCGAGGGAGGTTGACCGGAGAACCGTGGGCAGTCATCCGGTATGTGCCACTGGATAATATCTAGTCCAAACTCTCGTGCTTTTGTGTCAAAAGTAGAAGCCCATGGCTGTAGAGTACCTTTAAATTCACTCACAAAATCTTTGAGATCACTCATGCTCAAACACATTGACTACAATGAATCATACAATAGAGATCCTTTATCCTCCCAATCTTTCACATGATCTTGAGATTATAGATGTACTATCTGATGGTTAATATTTTATTTCACGTGACATACATCTAAGAAAAGTGATCTTAATATCACGTGCAAGCTCAAAATTGATTTTAAGGTCACTTTTTTAGTGTACCACATGAAATAAAAAACGATTGTATGATGGTACGCCCAATGTCTCAAGATCCATCATGTAAAAGATTGGGACGATAAACGATCTCCATCGTCTGATTCAATGCAGCCAATGTGTTTCAATGTGGGTGAACTCAAAGATTTAATAGGCGAATTTAAAGGTACTCTTAGTTTTATAGGATATTTTTTTTATCAATGAGTTATATTTAATATTCACCAAGTAAATACTGATATGACCTATTGAAGTTTAGTCCCACATTGGCAAATTATAGCCTTGTCTCTCCTCTTCTAATCTTGGGTCCCTCCACTCATTTACCAAATGGTTTTGAGTTGTATGCGTAGATTTTTCATGGTATCATAGCAGATCTTTCTCCACTCATATCACCCAATTTAATTGTCCACGTGATTTGACTCAATCCCTCCAATGCGTGTGATCCCTTATAATATCCTGGGCCCCTCCACTTACAGCCAATTGATTTAGTCACACACTTGAGTCATGGTCGACATTTAAACACCAAAATGTTGTTAAAGTGATCTTACATCAATAAAATTAAACTTTTTTATCTTACACCATTGAAATGTACTTTATATCATTATGTCATGCAATGTAGCGCACATTTGTAATCAATCTAAATTGTCCAAGTGACAATGTATCATTGGAATATGTCTCAACCCAAGAAACATGCCTATAAGTGAAGGTGAATTACCAATCAATGAATTTTAACATCAGCTATTAAAATTGAAAACAATGCTTTATATTATATATTCCACAGATCGGATAGGGGTTAAATTTCCCTAAAACACTATGCATGTTGCACTTCAACCTATGATCTTCCCATTTGAAGCTATAGATAGCCTCCATATCAAATCATTGATGGTGTAAGATTGTTTAAACACCAAACAATGTAATGCTGGAAATATTAGCGGTTGTAATCATAGTCCCAAAGTCCGGGTTCAGCAATAATTCAAAAATGATAATATTTGGAAAAATTCAGCAAATTCCAAGAAAAAAAGTGGAGAAATTTTTGAAAAGCAATAAAGATAGGATTAAAAGTATGAATATTTTAAAAGTAACTTATTGACAAATTTGCAATTAATTGCAAACTTGACGAATTTTAAAAAACACAATTTCTTTTAAAGAACATGAATATTCGGTACACCAGAAAGAAAAATATAATTCACAAATATTTAAACAAATCGGTGATCTTTGTGACAATTGCCCAACATATGAAAGTATCATCTAGTCCAACCAAATAATGAGTAGAAAACTATGGTTACAAGCTGAAAAGAGACTTGTTAACTGTAGTGACGTTGAAATGGTCAACATACGGATGG
The DNA here is from genome assembly GCA_021018995.1 of Chloranthus sessilifolius. Classification (NCBI taxonomy): domain Eukaryota; kingdom Viridiplantae; phylum Streptophyta; class Magnoliopsida; order Chloranthales; family Chloranthaceae; genus Chloranthus; species Chloranthus sessilifolius. The sequence continues at coordinate 154,410,716 of CM037586.1, read as the reverse complement.
CGTTTTCATTTCATTTATTTGTTTTCTCATTGGGGGAGGGGGGGGGGACATTATATTATTATGTTAGTTACTTCTCTCGTTTGTTAGCTATCAGTAGATTCTCCAAATAAAAATAAAAACAAAAACAAAAATTTGAAAATTTAAAAATAAAACATTAGAAAAGATTAAAGGAGAAAGAGAAGTTGTAGGAATAAATGAGCCGGTGGACGCCCTTGGAAAGTAGGATGAGATGGAGAATTAAGTGCACCTTCTTTTCAGCCTTTTCGATGAGGAATATATGAATGCATTTATTTAGTTGAAATATATATATATATAATACATGTCTCTCTATATATATATATATATATAATGTAGAGAGAGAGAGTCGAATGGTCTATTGTAATTATTAAGGTTGAGGACAATTCAGCACTCTTACCAACCATAAATCAACACGTATCAATGAGTGTACCCATGAAGTGGACGTTAGAGAGAGAGAGGAGGCGAATGACCGTAGTATGGGGGAATACAATTACTTTCTTTACCGAACCTAAAGTCAAGGTCTTAGAAAATGGGATCACTAATAAATCGCATATATTTAAGGATTTATTTTATATATAATTTGTAAATAATGTCTTTGAAAGTTGATGTTGCCCTAACTAGGACTGTTATCAGGTCGGTTTGGATCGGTTTTCATGCAAAATCGAAACCAAATAGAAATCGAAATCGAATCGATAACTATCAGTTCAGTCGGTCGGTTGATTTTTAGTTTCTAAACCTCATTTTTTTAACTTTTTTTTATTTATAGCATTTAATCGAATCGAATCAATTTTTTCAATTTCAACTTGGAGTTTTCAAATTTATACAAAATGAACCGATTTATCCAAACTATTTTTGCAAACTCCTATGATTCAACAGATTTTAAAACTTTTGATGATTAACAAACTAAAGCAGCAACAGTTGGCTTTCTACAATAAGTCTCACACACCATCAAATTCAAACATAGACATACTATAATCCATATATACACCACTATCGGTTTCTTATCGATTCGGTTTCAATTTTTTAATGTTAAAATCGAAATCGAACAGATAACTATCGATTTCTATGTTTTGAAATCGAAACCGAACCGATATGTCCCAAAACCGAAATCGAACTGAAATTTCGATCAATTTAGTCGATTTTTTGCACAATCCTAATCCTAACATCAATTTTCAAAGGGGATTTACCGTGATATATATAATAATAAATCATTCAAAAGCAACATTTTAAACGATATAAGTATTTGGATTTTGCACTTGAAAGCTATTGATTAACTTGAATTAAATGGTGGAGATTATTGGTTTTGGCGTAATCTTTCACTTAATTGATCTTTCGATTTATGTTGATTTCTTGTGACATTTATTTTTAAAAAAATTGTAATCATGATTCAACCACCTGACCACCTAGTAGGATCAACTCTATTAAATGTTAAGCCTAAAAATGATCCCCATCATCCTCTTCAAGTGGGTCAATGGTTTTCACGCGTGCATGTAAAGAAATTAAAGTTGGAGATACCAAATTTTTGGTTGCAAATGCCTGTACCCCTTTTAAATTAATTAACGAATGAAAATAAAAATACAAATAAGAGGGTGTCACTCGTAGCCCTAGATGGACCGAATATCGACGAGGAAGTGAAGTAGCGGGAAAAAGAGGGGCATTAAATGAGGGGAGACAGACTCTTTTGACGGAAAATTAAAAACAGAGAGAGAAAAGGAGAAAGAAATGATTTTGTAATCCATTGCTTTATGATTGACGGTTTTTTCGCTGCTCTGACACAAAAGTAGAGCTATGATGGCCTTATGATGGGCATAATTTTGAATCCACTTTTAAGGGTCTCGCTGCCCGAGGGATGGCACGGGCTCCTCTCTAGTCCCCGTTCTATCACATCATTATGAGAGAGTAAGAAGAGAGAGAAACAAAGAGAGAGAAACATGGAGAGAGACCCCACCCACTTCTTCCACCTAAACCAAAACTAACGCCAAAACCCACCTCTAAATGCACCCTTCTCTCTTCCCCCCCCCGAACCCAACGCTGCACCGATCGTGACTTCTCCACGATCGTCGCTGCCCGACTGGTCTGCCCGCCATTAATAGCGGGAGCTTATTCCGATTTACAGTACCAGCGTACCACTACCTGCATATAGGTCAAAACTACACGCTACTTATTGTATATTTTTTATATTTAATATTAATATATACGAGAATATCGTTCACCGAGAACATATATAAATATCAAAATATCGTGAGATATTAATTTCTCCGACAATAAACACGTGTTAGAGTATCTCTTTTCATAACATCAAGGTTCCTCTAAGGATATCTGTGTATAATAATCTGAACCGTCCAATCAATCAGCCTCCTCTCCAAATAAAAAATTGCAGTGGACCTTAGAAGTAACTGCAAGACCCTAAATCCCCTTGATTAGAATTTTGCAGCCAAAGGGGCATAGAGATTAGTTTTTAATAGACGCTAGGGAATATACCAAAGGGGCATAGAGATTTTCCTATGCTCATCATCAGGTGGCTATCATGTGGTGTCCACACTGTGAGAATGGGGTGTACCGATAACTTAGGCAAAGTCAATCAGATCCCATTAAAAAATATATTTATTTTTATAATATTTTAATCATTAAAAATATGGTGACAAAAATCAATACACCTTTGATCTATCAAAGGGAGGGCAAAAAAGTTAAAAAAATTTTTTTTTTTTTTTAAATCACATATCTCATGATTAAAAAGAATATATTTTGAATTGATCATGCCACATGGCATGTAATCTGGCCACCAAGAGCAAGACCGATGCGCCTGGGCATATTATCTCATCACTTTTTTGAAATTTGAAAGTAAAACTTATATGTCCTTTGAAAATGTTGATTCCTGTGGCCAAACAATTGTAATTTTTTTTCAATTTTAGGGCAACTGTACTCAATTAGATACCAATATACACAGTTTAAATTAAAATTTTCTACAATTATATTCCTAGTCAAATGTTGTACTTATGATGTGAGATTTGCGTATGACAATTTCTTTTTGGGTATCTGTATATCCGTGCCAAGATTAGGTAAGGTGGCGATGGAGATCATTTTTAGTTTCAATCTATCACAATCAATCTTCATATTATGACCCATCTATCATACGAACAAATTTTGATTTCATGTGACATACTTCTCCATAAGTGACCCCGAGAACCCCTTCTCATGTTACACCCATGATCATAATCAATTTTACTTGCAAATCAATAGATGGAACATGCTTACAAGTAGACTGGTTTTGCCGTGTAGCACATATTCTTGACTAATCCTAGCAGTCCAAGTTGCAAACAATCCCGTAAATTGGTGTTAGATTAAACTTGTTGTCTATAAGAGGACTCTTACAATTTGGTGCAAGCCCTTTGATATAGACCACTTCTAACGTCTACCGTAGGGTTCATTTTAAAAGTGCTTGGATTAGATGTTACTGACCACTGATGGGTATAATTTTTGGGCTAAGCAAAGATACGAGATCCAATCACTTGGACAAAGTAGATTAGCCAAAAATCTGCCCTATTTTACACGCTTGACCTAGGCCTAAAAGTATAGCAGTGACGATGTAGGTGACGAAAGTCAAATCCCTCTTCTTTTTTATTTAATTTTTTTTCGTTCATGTTTGGTTTTGGCTCATCCCTGTGTCAGTGGGTTGCTATGTTTGGCTTCTTTCTATCTACCATTTGTATGTATGTGCACGACCGTTCTCACATGCATAATCTTTTAGCTTCACATTTGATTTGACTACACAACAAACCGCATCCACGTTACACAGTCGTAGCGTAGTAAGACATGTCATTTGGTGCAGCACAGTCAGGACCATTATTTTACGCTTAACTGTGTTTCATCCTCTCGTTAGATCGTCCACCATCCATCTGAAATTTAAAGCTTCTTTTGCTTCAAAAATGCATGATGCTCGCCTGGTCATAAGCTCCACAGAGGTTTGTTGTAAATTATCTAGTCTAATACCATCTGATGAAAATGTGAGATGAGTTAATAAAACAGTATATCTGTAATGAACCTACTTTAATCAGCAGCTCTACACTCCACTTGTAACAATGAGCAGGACAACAATTAACTTTTCTACGGGCAGTTGAATTGGGCAATTGTTAGATGCTACCCGTATGGTGCAGGTGCACACATCTCTATCGGCGGAGATCAGTGCACATGATAGCTGACGAGGACAGATATCAATAGGCCAACAGGTGGACGGTAAGAAGCTCAAATTTTTCCAATCAAATTATCCATCAAGTGATTGATAAGCATTTTGGGGATTTGTTGCTCTATCCAATTGGTCCGGCCAGTGAAGAAGGTCCCAATGGAGATTTTATAATCTCGCCTCGGGGCCCATACCGCGAATAACCATAAAATGGTGTGGACTTGGTGATCACTCTGTTCAGTAGCTCACCAAATCTCAAAACACATGCACCTAATGTAGATTACAACTGTAATCCATTTCACTCAAAGTTTGACAACACGCTAATCCAAGAATCACAACAATCAAACATACAATTGCCAAATCAATCGTTATGCTTTCGGTATACAAGAATTATGTGCCAACTGTCTACACAAATTCCAGGAAACGCAGACTCTCCTTATCAAAGAATGAAAATCTCAAAACACATCTTTGTGCGACGCTAAAATCAATGACTTTCATATAAGATGAATGAGGGCATGACCATCCTAATTTTAAGCCAAGTGGCATATCATTTTAGCAATTGAATCTGTCAAAGTAGCAGGTCATAAGCGAAAAGGTCTCACCCATCGGAGAATTTGAACAGTAGATATTAAAGTACACTGATCAGATGGTTCCAAAGCTCTTATATGCTCGGTTCTATGAAAGAAACATGTAGCCAATGATAGACTGCTAGTTGAACGAATCAGATTGACCAAAGAAACACAGCCACATGGCATGAAAGTGTTATTTCATAACAATGACCATTGTACATGGTGAAATGGAAGGTTTGATGTGATAAGGAGAGCACAAGAGGTTGTTTGTCTACACGCTATTAACGGTGAGAATGAAGGATCAGAAAGAGATCCCTTTATGGGTTGGACGAACCAAACAGCTGTTTTGTCCCGTATACAAGCTCGCGTCTCACTCGCATTCAAACGGAATATATCTCAAGTGGTGTGGCCATTTTATGGCAGCGACTTTTTGTAGAAAAAAGGAATAAAGCCCTAACTCTTTACCTATAAACGCTTAATACTAGCGATTTCAATAATCATAGAAGGAATGAAGCCCTCTTGAGGACCACATCAAACCCAAGTAACGTATCGGGGTTGAATTTGTTAAAACTGGTACGTTGGAGTTGGGCCGAATTTGTTAAAACTGGTATGTAGGGGTTTGATCGATAATTAATTTTAATTGAAGTTTTAATCTGCTGCGCTTGGACCGTCTTTAACGTAGTCATTCCTAGTCCCAAGCCCAGATGAGAAAGGAGGGTCAGTAGTACCTTGGCAGACGGCTCTAAAAAAATCCCGCCAAATAAGGGTGGCAATGGGCTGAGTAGTCCAGCCCGATTTAAAGAGGGTTCAGGCTAGATATAAAGCCTACGGGCCAGGCTTTGTCTAGCATTTTAAACCAAAAGTTTAAATTAGCTGGCTTGGGCTTAAGCACCTACTCATATATAACAACCATACGGAGTTACTTGCAATATGGTTCGAAAATAGAGATTAATTACCTACAACTTACAAGGTACTTGCAATCTTTCAGTTTTCCTATTTACCTAAATAAATTGCTAATTCTTGTAAATTCATAACTACTATATGAATAACCCAGCTTGGCTTTGAAAGTTTATTGCAGGCCGGGCTTAATATTGGGCTAAGATCAAATATTGGCCCGACACAGTCTAGGGCCAATATTGGGCTTAAGATCAAATGTGCCAGCTTGGGCTTGAGTGTACACCATCCCGGTTGAAGCGGAGCCCAATCCCACCCCTACCGCCAAATCTGTAATAAGGCTGTGATGATGATGATTCGTGCCCTGTTTTACTAATTGTTAAAAATTAAGGAATAAAACCCTCCAATATTATGTGTTTATTTATTCCAAAATTAGTAACGTCCGCTTAGGGATTGAAGATAATATATTATTTTATTACCGGCTTTTTTTTTTTCATGAGAAAAGGCCTGAAATGGACTTGCTGCCTACCGCGTGACCATGAAGTTGTATGACCCACTGCACGTGTGGCTAAAATTCAAAGCCAAAGATCAACTCTAGGAGGCTGACACCAGAGTAAGGCGGCATCCCTTTCAATTATGCAACGGTTTAGCATTTGAGATCCCATTGTGTTCTCTGATGGATCCCAAACTGAGAGGAATGATAACAAGTGACGCGAATGTAAACAACATGCTTCCACTCGCATCCCGATTGGTCAGAAGAAAAGGCAGGACTCATCATGTCGGCCCACCCTTTCTAGGAGACAGGTGAGTCCCACCACCATTTACTATCACAACCCATTTCGTAAAGAGCCGAACTGCATTGTTGGGTCCGGTTTTCCTCAACCATTTGCGAGTCGGGTCAGGGGCGGAGGGGTCCTCATCAATTGTAGCGGCGTCATCTCGCTTTTAAAAAATTGCCTTTAAAGAAAGGGAAGAAGGTGAAAGTGACCGGTTGATGCAGATACCAAAGAGTTGGACTCCATGAGAAGATGGTCCCCCCCCCACCTCCAAACAAGTAGAGGCAAAAAAGGATGGGAAAGTGAGCAAATTTTTTCTTTTGAACCCATGAAGTAGACTAGTGCACCAAAATAAAAAGTTGGCATGGAATGAGATAGTTCACATTGAATTTTGCTTCAAGTATGTTTCTAAAAGATGGAGCATATCAAAACAATGCCGCCAGAGGATCACATGAGAGAATTTTTTCTGATTTTTTTTCCATGATATTAGATAGGTGGGTGTCCCTAAATCATTGGATTCCATTTGTATATATAATAATATATATATATATATATATATATATATATATATATATATATATATATATATATATATATATATATATATACTAATTACTAAAGCAGCAAATGATGGGCCACCTCAAAGACACAATCCTTAAAAGCAAATACACCATTTCCAAGAAGAGCATATCTCTTATATCACTTGACATTGCACCACTACAAAAGACCCTTTTGATGGTTTTCAACCTTCCTTGCTTTGGGGTTCTTTTATTCCCATGGTTGAAAAAACACAGGATTGGCTAGTGGCCACTAGCTTTCTATAAAGTCTAGGCTGATACTACCCATCAGCTTTTTTTATTTTTTCATTTTTTTAATATTTTCAAAAGTTTTACTTCGCGTCGCATGATTAGCACATGTATACTACTTATGTGAACCAATCTATCTAACTTTATATCATAATGATACAAAATAATAATCAAAACAAAATTGCATTCTGTTCTTTACCCAATTTGGTTATGGGATGGCGCCCATAACAACATTTGGAAAGATGATAACTTTCCTATTTTTTAATTTCAAACCAACCATTTTCATACAGCTGCCCCATCTCACAAATGAGACGGGCCATGAAGGATTGCAAAGTTACATAGAACTTAGTGTTGACCGAAATGAGTAGAGAAATAGGACTTGCAAACCCGACCCACAAATGGATGGAATAATACGGATGTGATGATGATGATGATGATGATGACACTTAAATCATCTCATTTGTGAAATGGACAGCAAGAGGAGTTTGACCAACCAGAAGTATTATTTGACATGGATTTATGCCTCAATACACATCTGTTTCCTTGGAAAAATGAAGTTGAATAGAAACCACATTATGATTTTCCATTGCTGCAGTTTGGATTCTGTAACGGCAAAGTTGGAATAAATTTGATTTTACCTGCAAAATTTATCATCTAGCAATCTTTTTTATGTTAATGTGATCCCAACAGGGGGAGTCATTAAATGTAGAGAGCATTTCAATAAATCCTGGGTTGAACCACATGCTTAGGAGTTATGACCCAAGTGCCATGATCTTGATGTCATTGTCTGGATCCCCTTTATTCCGTGGGCAATACTTTTGCAGAATTGATCAACCTTCAATAATCAGTACTCTGACACCAGACTTCTCCGAAACACAAAAATGGCAATCATGACAACTGTAGACAATTTTTTTGTAGACATGTCACAAAAAAACACTGTTTTATATGATAATGCATCTCCATACAAGAACTCAATATTTCCGTGTCCAGAATCCTGAAACAATCAAATGACATTTTTACATACCACACATTTCCCATCTACCCATCGCCAAGTAAATGATGAATAGTCCAATGGATCGCATAAAAGAACTCTCAACAATCAGCAAATAATTTAATAGTTTTGAAGGATGTTGTAGGCAATCCAAGAATACTGCATTATGTTAAATTACAAAAATTTGAGAGTAAAATTTCTTTCCCAGATTCTATTCTTGACTGACTCCAAAGCACATAGTAGAATGGTGGTAAGGGCTAAAGGTATGAGAGTCTCATTGAGGGTTTCAGGCCCTGTTTGGCAAACCTTCTCCAAAAAGTACTTCCCAGGTGCTTCGCAGAGGTGGTTCATGCTACTTCTCAAGTACTGCTTCTAAAAAAAAGTCTATCAAGTGTTGCAAATGGCGTTGTACGAGAAGCAACATTGGGCAGCTTCTCAATACAACACCATTTTCAGCTGGAGGTGGTCATGACTTTGGGTGAAATGTGCTTCTCACCCAACATTTTCTCTCTTAGAAAGTGTTTTTTGGAAGAGGATTGCCAAACAGGGCCTCGAAGAGTGGTGTATCAATTTCACTTCTTCAATTCGTAGATGATACTACCATCTTCGGCAAAGCCTTGGTGAGGTAAGCCGGTTAACACCAATGTATTCTCTCCTGTTTTGAGGGGGGCACTGGAATGAGTTAATAGTCTTCGTAAAAGAATGCTGGTCGGAATTACGATGGAAGAAGAAGATTTGTGTAACACTGCTAGGATGGGGGACTGTGACATGAAGGAGTTTTCGATCCGATGCCTAGGGCTAACTTTGGGATCAGATTATCAAAAGGTTTGAAAAGAAACTATTTTTGTGGAAAAGAAACTAATTTGTATGATCATCAAAGCAACGCTCACCAACCTACCAATCTATTACATGTCCTTAGTTAAAATTCTAGGGACGGTAGCAGATACTCTAGAATGAAAGGTCCCAAGGTGTATGTTGTTTGTGGATGATGTGGTACTTATTGGCTGGACAAGAAACAAGTAAATGATATTTGAAACTTTCGAGAAAGGCCTCAGAATCAAGGGGTTTAAACATTAGGAAAACAGAGATTGATTGCATGGAGTGCAAGTTTAGCAAACAAGAGAACCTAGAGGATGATCTAGTCAAAATACAAACCATTTAGTACTACAATGTCTTAACTTTGGGTATTCACACTTTATGATACAACTTGATGATGGATTCAAGGAAGGCATCTCAAACAAGATCAATGATGGGTGGGGGAAGTGGAGATAGGCAAGTAGACGCCTGCATTACTGTGCAGTGCATAGTGTTGGGCTATGAAGAAGCGACTAGAAGTCGGAGTTCAAGTGGTTGAGATACATATGCTAAGATAGATTTGTGAAATTAGCATAAAGGATAAAATTAAAAACGAGTTTAGGAGAAGTCACAATAAAAGAAAAATTAAAGAATGTTGGTTAATGGTTTGCACGTGTCCAACAGAAACCAGAGTCGGTCTTTATACGAAAAGACTGAAACAACAGAAGCACTACCAACACTTTAAATGGAATTTCAATGGTAGTTCACCGTTTTTTTAATCATTTTCAATGATAGTTCACTTGGCAGCCTAGGCCAACTGGAATTGGGGGTCGCCTTTCGGAACCATATTGATTCTTGGGACTAATTGTGTTCACAGATTCAAACAAAGTGGCATGTGGCACTCTTTTGGAGGGTCTTCAAAATCTTTGGTGGTTATTTTTACTGATACACTTGTAATAAAGGGTAAATTGGAAAAGGTTATTGGGAGGATCAGATGGAAAAAATGATGCCCTTTGCACCTCTTCTCAGTCATCAATGAAGAATTTAACTTAGCGGAAGGAAAGGAGATATCAGTGAGACAAATCAGAAAAGAGTTGACTCAGCATGGATTACCTTATCCGTGAAAGAACTAAGAAACTTGATCTTTGGCTTGGAGATTCCAATCATATTAGATAATTTTGTAATGGTATTTATAATTTTGTATCGCATCTTTGATCATCAATAGAAAAAAAAATCATCGAACAAAAAATATTCGGTTTATTTTGTCAAAACGAAAAAAATATACATGTTCACTAGTAGAAGGCTAGAGGCACTCTACAAGACTGGTGCTTCCAAATGCAGAAGACACTAAATTTTGACTGAGATACCAAACCAAGAGACGAGCACCTTTAAATCAAGAGCAACAACGTATAAATCAATTCACAACTAATGTAGGATTCAGCCAGTAGGACACATCACAATTCCTGACACTTTCATTGATACCCAACATGTCACAAACTAGGGTTTCACATGTTTAAAATAAATAAATAAATAGGCAGAAGAAGAAATATGAGTGCGAGATAAAACCAAAGGTTGCACAATATTTTGTGAGCACATGCGAGAGTCACATCCTCACTCAATCCCGCCTATTTTATTTCACTGTTACAATGGGTTTTGATTCTATTTATAAGCCATTAACTAAAAAACATAACCCCAAGAATACCTCTGATTAACTAATATTGCAACCTCAAGGTCGCATGTCCAGCTTACCTACCCATAAATAAATAAAATTATATGTCTACCTTAACGTATTTGTCTGACACAACTGTTATAAATACATATTCCAACACTCCTCAAGTTGGAGCATATATAGTTATATACCATCAATGTCCAAGGTGGAGAAGACCTAATCCAACTGATTTTGCTTGATGCCTTGATGAGCATGTCGGCCAACTAATTCATAGATTTGACATTTGGAGTCGAGATCTCTTTACTAACCACTTTCTCCCGCATAAAGTAACAATCTACTTCAATATGTTTTCTCCCTTAATGGAACATAGGATTGTTTTATGTGACGCAGCTTACTTATCACAATATAGCTTCATAAGCTCATCTACCTTAAGCCTCTTTCTGTCGTAAGGGTTTTCAACCACAGTAGCTCACAAGTAGTAGGTGTCATGGTTCTATAATGGGCCTCTGCACTAGATCCTGCCCACAGTACTCTGTTTCTTACTCTTTCATGCAACTAGATTGCCTCCAAAAAATGTAAAATAATCAATAGCTAACCTCCTATATGTTCAGTCAGCATCAGAATGGCCTTCAACTCTGAGAATGCCATTCGACTTGTACATAAACTGCTGCCATGAGAGTATCTCAGAATACGAATCACTACATCCATGTGAGGAATTCAAGGAATCTTCATGCATGTGCTCACAGCACTGATTGCATATGACACGCCTGGTCTAGTAAAGGGGAGGTAAAGGGGTTTACCTACCAATCTCCGACACTGACTACAATCTTAGACAATCAATTTGTGGACAACAACCACCTTGAGATTGGGATTCATAGGAGTATCAATGGGCTTAACCCCTAACAACCTTGTCTCCTCAACAGATCAATGTCATAATTCCATTGCGATAAATTGATTCCAGCCTAGCTACTTCTGTCCCTCGAAAACATTGAAGTCGCCAAGGTCTTTAGCTTAGAAATGCTCCTTTAGATATCACTTGAGATCCTCAATTTATACCACCAAAACTATATAGCCATGGTTGCTCGGCCGAATAAAAACTGTGGTATGTCTGACTTCAACAAAGCCCACACGAGACATCTTTGTTGACTTTAGCGGACCACACACAAGGAGACTCTTTAAGACAATACATCGTCTTTCTTAGGTTACATACCTTAGATGATGATTCCCCCAGTGCAACAAAATTTGGTGGTTGCTCCATATAAACCTTTTCTTGTAAGTCACCATCGAAAAAATCCTTGTTTACATCAAGATGTAGAGGGTCCAAGAGAGATTGGCAACAAGTGAAATAATTAAACGAATATACCTGAGCTTGACCACGAGAGAAAAAGCCTCTTAAGTAGTCAAAGCCATATAAGTGAGAGTATCCCTTCATCCCCAACCAAGCTTTTAGGTGAGTTGTGCAAGTACATTTATCTTTCTATAACAAAATCGGAAGTTCTCGAGAACAAAGAATGACTATGTGGGTAGATACATGTGGATCGCCCAACGAGAAAGAAAATGGTGGATCGGCGGTAGATGTAGTGTCGGTTTGTTGACCTATTCCTTTTCATGAACCAACCCGCATAGGGGGCTTGTGTGGCACGAAAGGCATAGGTGTCTCTTCCAAGGAAGACGGGGGAATAGGAAGTGAAGGAGACATAGAAGCAACTAATGATTTACCTTCAGTAGAGAAGAAACAACTCTCGAAAAGTGACATCAGTTGAAAAAATTGTTTACTATGCCTGTAAACCAGTACCGTCATTGAGTATAAGAGTACCCAAGAAAAACACACCATAGATAGCGGATCAAACTTACCACTACCCGGGTTGAGAACATGCAAAAAAAAAAAACAGAACTGGGTACACGTGGAAGCAGAAGAAAGGGATGGGTATTAGGGAATACAGAACAGAAAAAGAAATATCTCCATCAAGAACAACGAGATTCTATTAATTAGGTGACATGTTGTGAGAGCTTCACTCCAGAAGTGTTTAGGAACATGCATATGAAATAAAAGAGTCTGTGTCATAGTCACAAAGTCGAGATACAGCAATAATTCAACAAGGGGTCAAGTCGAAAAAATTCGGGGAAGTAAAAAGTAAAAAAAAATTGTAAAAATTTATTAAAATATATTTCAAGTTGGAAATAATGCTTTTAATAACCAAAATTAGCTATATGTTGTTTGATGCAAGGCATAACAATATACATAATCCATGTAATATGATAAATGTCTATGCATGATTCATCTCAGTTAAAATCTGTAAAATTCAGGGAAAGTTGGTACACACTTAGTTCGAATATTTTTAGTGTTTTTTTTCAAAAAAATAGGAGATGTTTGTGACTGGTTCGTGCACCTTCAAGGAGATGTCTATTCTTCCTCTCTCCCACAACATTTCACTGAGGAATGTATCCATAAGATGTTTGATGCAAAATGCCACGTGGATTAAGAAGTGATTGAAACAATAATGAGGTAAAGTCTTTGGCATTCTAAGACTAAAAACACAGAGTTAGGTTTATATTTCCTCAAGAAATAGTCGAAGATAGATAAAACTTCATATCAATCTCTAATAAGAGATATAACCAAGTCATTCTTAAAAAATCAACCACAAACATAATAAAGTATCTAAAATCTAACATACACGGTACACAAGACCCCAAAACATCAAAATGTACCACCTAAAAAGGACGGGCACTATGATTATCCGCATGAGGTGGAAACGACACTGATTATTTAATTGACAAACCTTACACTTGGAGAGACATAAAAGATAGATGGAACCAAACATGGTAAATGTAAGATACAGATAACTAAGAGGACAATACCATTGATAAGGAAACAAATCTGAATGTAGAGCAGTCCCCATCGGATCACGATCAGGGTAGTAAAGTCCTCCACACTCACACCCTCCACCTATACCAATCATCTTCGTCAACCTTAGATCTTGGAACTCACAATGGGAAGGAAAGGTTACTAAAAAGTTATAGGCTTTTATGACTTTGCTTATTGACATTAAACTAAAAGGAAAATTAGGTAAATATAACACCACAGACAACGACAACAAGGGACTATGACTACCAATGCTTTGACCATTTATTCTATGTTGTATACTATCCGTGAGAGTAACAGAATAATGAACACTAGAATCATGAAGTAAAGAGAATTATTAGTAGAGTTGGTGTTTTATTAGTAGTCATTTGGTGTGTAGAAAGAACGTTTAAGATGTAGAATAATTATTATTATTATTATTGTTCCTAACTATTCAACCATAATCTCAACTTGGTATCAGAGCAAGAATATTGAGGACGATATCTCGTGCTGACATCATTCTTTCTTTCCTGAGGTCATCATAGTCAAACAGTTGACCTCAAATTGGTAGTGGAGTTTCGGAGCTCTGAGGGAAGAAGATCTAATATTTTTCCTGGAATCTTGTTTTTTGTGGTTGTTTCATGAAAAGTGGTGCTCCAAGTTTCAAGGCCATCGATCTGTTGGGGTTATGTATGCGGTTTGCTTCGATTTTGCTTCCCTTGCCATTTGAATCCTATCTTGTGTTGTTTGAAGCCCTACTGTATCAGATGCGATGATATTTCTTTTATAGGTAAGCTGGGAACAAACCTGCAACCTTGAGGTTGCAATATTGTCAACCTTCCATTGTGCTAGAGGCTCAGGCCCTGCGATGATCTTGATCCCAATTTGACGATTTGCATCTCGTCTGTGACTTGTTTTCTGTACAGCTGGTTGGAGGTGGGTCATATAACCAAGTTAAATTTGTGTGGTGTTTACACTGAAGTTATTTGCAGGATGAGGGCTGTGTAGCCTATAGTTATTTGGTGGTTGAGGGCTATGTAGCCTATAGTTTGGTGGGGTTTCAGCTTTCTGAAATTAATGTAGTGTTGTTAGAGTAAAAGATCATTCAACATGATTGAAGAAGTCAAGTTTCACCTGTGATAGTGGTATAGAAGAATCCCATGGGCTGTAAATTGCCACTCTCAAGTTTGATGGTACAAACTACCTTGAGTTATCAAAGTCACAGCCATGTTCTTAGGTTCCAAAAGAAATTTGGGACATGTGAACGGAGTTATCACTGAATCGGATGTTACAGATCCGAAACACGTTGATTGGGAATGTGATAACTTAACTGTTATGACATGGCTACTCCATTCTATGCAGCCAGCTATAAGTCGATCGTTTATGTATGTGGCCAATGCTAGAGGGTTATGAGATGCAATGCATAATGCCTTTTCACAAAGGCAAAATCTAGTAAAGGCGTTTTAATTGGACAAAATTAGCAACGCCCATCAGGGGGAGAAGTCAATTGGAGTGTAATACTCAGTTGCGAAGCATGTTGGATGAACTGGCGCAGTATCAGGAGAATGGTATATGTAGAGGTTATACTGGAAAACATTGTTGTTGTGAGAGTAAGAGGAAGGCCAGCTCGAAGGAAGATCTTTGACTTGTTGAGAGGGGTTAACCCGGAATATGAAAGTGCCCGTGCTAGCACTCTTGAGAAAGAAAAACGCCCACCCCTTGGCACCATCTTCTCTCTGTTTCAGCATAAGAGTAGACGGCAATTAATGCATGTGTCCATTGATGCTCCTAAGCGCTCAGCTCGTCCTTCCTTCTCTGAGTTCCATCCTGGAGATGGTAGATCCGGTCGATCTGGTGGACGAGGAGGACATAGCCACAGTGGCCCATCTCGTGAAGACAGATAAGTTAAAATGCACACACTACGGAGAAAAGGGCATCTAAAGGAGACATGTTGGGACTTAGTTGGGCCCAAGGTTCTATAACAACTGTCCTTTTGTCGCAGAAGATGATCCTACATCCCATACTCCAGTTGTACAGCCTGCACCCAATATGACTTCGCTTCCAACTTCAGTTATGCGTACACAGAGAGTAGAAGGACCTTGTTCAGAGAGCCTCCAGTACCTAGATCTCCTCTTCTCATCTTGCCAAGTCAGGTATCATTGGATCCACAGTCCGCACGTGCATCATCTTCATCTCAGTCTCCATAGATTATTAATTCAGGAATCACTGACCACATGTCTGATATGTCCTCGTTATTTGATTCTATTATATGCCCATGTCCTCACCATGTAATATTCGAGTTGTTGATGGTTTTTTTTCCTATAATGGGAAGATAACATTCACATTGGTAGTTTGTCACTTTACTCATCATATTCCAATGATGCCATTGAGTATTCTCTCTGTTTGTAAGATCACTAAATTCATGAACTATCGTGTAACCTTTTTCCCATCTCACTGTCTTTTTCAGGACCTGAGTACGGGGAGGGACCTGAGTACGGGGAGGACATTTGGTTCTGGGCTTACGGAGAGGAGACTCCATACATATAAAGATTGTTGTAGCTGCCACTACAACTCTAGAGACGGCCCACTTATGGCACTGCCGCCTTGGATACTTACCATTGTCGCATTTGCATCTTTAATTTCGGAAACTGTTTAGTCTTTTAATAACAAAAATTTGCAGTGTGCAGTTGTCAACTATCCAGACATTGTCGAAATATACTTCACATTAATAATACTAAGAGTGATGTTCCATTTCATATTATTCATTCTGATGCCTGGGGTCCTTCCCATGTTGTTCCCGTGCACAATTATCGATCTTTTGTTTCCTTCATCTATGATTGCACCTGTTATACCACTTTGTTTATGATGAAAACCAAAGATGAAGTTAACCCACCTTTTCTTATCTATTACAAGTGGGTTCAAACTCAATTCAATGTGGGTATGAAGACCTGAAGATCCGATAATGGGGTGAGTATTTCTCTTATCATCTTCAATTTATGTTGAAACTTATAGAGATTGAGTGCAATCTCCTTGCACATATACTCGATAACAAAATGAACTTGGTGAAAGAAAAATCGATACCTTCTCGAGGTTTCTCGATCCTTTATTCTATGTGTGAATGCTCCCAAATGTCTATCGGGAGATGTTGTTCTTACTGCCAGCTATCTCATCAATAGAATGCCTACACCAATTGTAGGGGTGAATGTCCTTATAAAGTGTTGTGTCCGAGTAGTCGTTTCTTCCCTATAACTCCTCACACCTTCGTTTGTCTTTGCTTTGCTCATGTCCCTTCTATCCATCAACAAACTTTCTCATAATTATTTTTTTTTATGACAGGGTATCTGGGCCTCTTAGAGCACCCAACCAAGTCCCCGGGCATGTGCAATAGCCGCACATATCGCGTACCAGGTAAGTAGGGATATATCCATGCGTGTACCCTCCATCTCAGAAAGGGTATAAGTGTTATAACCCCTCCTCTAGCAAATATTTTGTTACCATGGATATCACTTCCTTGGAGTCAACTCAATTCTATGCTCCTCCTTAGTGCCCTCTTCAAGGGGAGAAGTGTACAAGAGGTGAAGAGTGAAGTGGGGGTTGAAGAACTTGCAAGTGTAAGTGATCCTAAGGTGGCGAAGGAAACATGTGATCAGCTTGGAAAGGGAGGTCTTTGAGAGAAACGGGTTCCTGTGGAAAAAATAGCACAAGAGTCTTTCCCTCTCTTAAGACATGAATAAAATGTTATCTCCTAATGCAGGACGACAAAGTTGTGAACACTCCAATGTTTCAGATCTAGATCTTCCCATCGCTGTGTAAGGGTATGAGGCACCCTATTAGTAAGTTTGTGTCTTACCATGATCGTTCTACCTCTTATTTCAGTTTTATTTCATCATTAGATTGTCTCAATTCCTTGTAATGTCTCTAAGGCCTAATTTCAACCAAAATGGAGCGAGGCAATATTGTAGGAAATGAAGGCCCTTTAATAGAATCATACCATGGAGCTTACAGAACTTCCAGACAGGAAGTTGTTAGGTGCCAGTGGGTGTATACAGTGAAATACCATCCCAATGGGTCTATTGAAAGACACAAAGCTAGGCTAGTAGCAAAGGATTTCATCTAGACTCCTAATATTGATTATCAAGAAACATTCCCACTACTAGTGAAGCTCAATTCTACCATGGTTCTTTTATCTCTAGCTGCACATAAGAAGTGGCCCTTGTAAAAGTTAGATGTCAAGGACGCCTTCCTACATGGTGATATTAAAAAAGAAGTATATATAATGTGGCCTATTAGATTTCCACTTCAAGGGGAAAAGAATCAAGTGTGCAGATTGAAGGCACTCCATTGAGTGAAGCAGTCCACTCAAGCCTAGTTCAGAAAATTCATGTCATTAAAGCCACTATGATCATACCCTAATTGTGAATAAGGGGTCCTGATTGACTACTCTGATAATTTATGTGGATGGAATCATTGTTACAGGGTGATTATGTCACTACCCAAAATCCACGCACCTAGATCTCGAGTCGCGACGCAGTCAAGTCAAAAGAAACCTATAATAAAAAAATTTCTAACAAGGGATATAATACATATATTCAAATAACCATATTTAAAAAAAAAAACAGAAGAAACTTTTCCTTTCACTTTATAAATATTTGGTCAGAACAGCTCACTACATTTAATTACACAGTTCCTCTGTACAACAGAGCCCAATCAACTATATTTACAAAATTGTTCCAACACTACTACAAGCAGTCACTCACCGATAACAAACTATATATAACAGATATCTATATCAGTCATTGAAACTTTCACCAGTCAAAACTAGCAAAGAACTCCATCTGTAGTTTTTCCTTTAACCTACAATGTGGTTAAACCACCAAAAGAGCTAATCCACATGCTCCGCAAATAACCCATTCTAATAAATATGGACTAAACCACTAACAACAAAATTTTAATTTTTGTTTATCAAGGAACATTACAATCTGGCTTTTTGGATGAAGTCAAGCTATTATGAAAAGTGACTAATAAAACAATACTACAAAAAAATTCATTGTCCATGTCATAAATCAGACAGATAAGTAAAAAATCTCACTTAAACTACCAAAACATATTTATCTCTGTTGGGGAATATCTTATAGTTAACAACACGAATACCAAGTATTTTCCTCAACTAATCTTCTAGTTGAGGTCAGATAACAAAACAGATAGCAGATTCACAACCTGGCAAGGGTGTTAGAATTGGCTCATCAGGACCCATAGGCACCATCTCATTGCTTTTCAAAAATTATGTATTCAGATCCAATGCATAAATATCAGAAAACAGGGATTTATATTCTCAAAAAAAATCGCACTCATTAATGATAAAAATAACCTGTTCAAAATCAGAATTTCGGATTTAATCCAAATTCAAAGATTAATATTTAGGTCAACCGAGTAATTATACTAAATACGGTGTTTTTGCAAATATTCAAGTTCAACAAAATATATATGCAGAATTCAGATTGCAGGGTGAAGATTTCAATATATGATCTGATACGATCTTCGGATTTCAAGCAAACGTGAAAAATTTTAAAATATACTCCATACCTGAAAATCTGAATTTACAGGGCTGAGTAATATACCCATAATTTTGTATCCAAAAATTCAGATTCTAACAGTGTTTTTGGGAAATTCCCAAATTCATGTCAATTAAAACATATACCCATTAAGAAAAGAAAATCTCAATTCATGAATGTATCAGATTAGAAAGGAATTACAATTTATTCAAGCATGCATTGAGTTCATAACTAACCAAAAATTAAATTTCTCCATAATTTTGAGAAAACCCACAAAATATATACAAGTTGCAATAATTAGCTTAAAGAAATATCAGATTGAATCAAGATATATTAGAATAGGGAACTTCCACAGAATTCCAGATTTAGGGTTCTTCTTTCTCAAGTCCTCTTACTTTTTCTTCTCCAACTCTATCTCTAACTCTCTAGCTATGTCTCTTCTTTTTCTCTTTTTTTTTAATACAAACCCCCTACTTGAGGACCTCAATCTCGCCCCATATAGCCTTCTCGCAAACCCTCTTCTCAATCTCTCGTGTCATCTCCCCCTTTCTAGCAAGTTCTTTTAAGTTTTAACATAATAAAATATTAATTTAAATGAACTTTTACGTAAATGTCTAATAAACCCTTGGTATTATTAAATCACCTAAAAGTCCCTAATATCATCCCAAATGTCCCGAATACCCATCTAATTATTGAATTACCAAACGACCCCTTAATACAATATGCAAAATTCTAAATGCATTAAATAAATAAATAAAATTAAATATCTGACCGGGTTTCACATCGGGCCCTTACATCCTCCCCTCCTTATAAATTTTGTCCTCAAAATTTAAGATTAGCTACCAAATAATTGTGGATACTTTTCTCTCACTTCTTCTCGCTCCTCCCAAGTTGCGTCCCTTTCATAATGATTTTGCCATTGAATCTTGACCAATGAAATCTTCTCATTGCGAAGTACTTGTTCATTGCGGTTTACAATTCGGATAGGTTGTTCAATATAAGACAAGTCCTTATGAGTTGGTAACTGTTCTTACTCCAATATATGAGCAGGATCTCGAGCATATCTTCGTAACATAGAAACATGAAATACGTTGTGGATGGCTGACATATGTGGAGGCAATGCTAGTCTACAGGCAACTTCCCCAATTCGATTCAGAATCTCAAAAGGGCCAATAAACCTTGGGCTCAGTTTACCTTTCTTCTCAAATCGCATCACACCTTTAGCTGGAGATTCCTTCAAAAATAAATGATCACTCTTCTCAACTCCAAATCTCTCCTCTTGGCATCTGAGTAACTTTTCTTTCTGCTCTGAGCTATCTAAAGTCTATTTCTAATGAGTTTAATTTTCTCTGTTGCTTCCTGCACTAATTCTGGGCCAAACAGCTTTCATTCACCATCCTCATCCTAACAAAGAGGTGAACAACAGGGTCTACCATACAAAGCTTTATACGGTGTCATATGAATACTGGTCTGATAGCTATTATTATATGCAAATTTAATCCAAGGCAAGAATTGATCCCAACTTCCCTTAAACTCCATCACACAAGCCCGTAACATCTCTTCTAGGATCTGAATTACTCTTTCCAACACTGCCCATCCGTTTCTGGGTGATAAGTTGTACTAAACTTTAAAATCGTTCCCAAAGTTTTCATCAGACCGTTCCAGTACTCCAGTGTGTAACGTGAGTCTCTATAAGATACAATCGATTTAAGGGTCCCATGTAACCTCACAATCGCATTGACAAACAGTTGGGCCAATTTGGTCAATGAGTCATTCTTCCTTATGGCTACGAAATGGGCAGACATCGCTAATCGATCAACTACAACCCAAATAGTATCATAATTATTTTTTGTTCGAGGAAGTCCCACAACAAAATCCATAGTAATATCATCTCACTTCCCTTCCGAAATATCTAGGGGTTGTAATTTGCCTACAGGTTTCTGGTGTTGTCTTAATCTACTGACATATCAAACATTTTGAAATATACTGAGCAATTTCTCTTCTCATATTGTGCCACCAGAAGTTTCTCTTCAAATTTTGATACATTTTAATTATACCTTGATGAACGGTGTATTTGGATCGATGGGCTTCGTCCAAGATTTGCTTCTTCAATTCAGGAATGTCAGGTACACAAAATCTACCATTGATTCTCAGACAGCCATCCTTATAGATTTTTAAATTCGGCTTAAATCTTGCAGTCACATCTTCTATTATAGCCTTCAGTCTAGGATCCTCACGTTGAGCCTCTTTAATTTCTTGAAGAATGGTCGGTCGAACTGTCAAATTTGCAAAAAGAATTCTATACTTATTTGAATTCCAGAGTCCCAATTTGTCAATTTTTTTAACATTCGCCATTCAGAAATCATTAGTCGAGCAACCAATCTAGAAGATTTTCGACTTAAAACATCTGCTATAACATTGGCTTTTCCAAAATCATAATTGATTGAAAAATCATAATCTTTCATAAATTCAATCCATCTCCGTTGTCGCATATTTAACTCTTTCTGGTCAAACAAATATTTCAGACTTTGATGATCAGTATAAACTTCAAATTGAATCTCATACAAATAATGCCTCCAATTTTTTAAGGCAAGCACAACTGCAGCCAATTATAAATCATGCGTTGAATAGTTATGTTCATGAACTTTGAGTTGTCTGGAAGCATAAGCGACAACATTATGAAACTGCATCAACACACACTCTAACCCAAATTGAGATGCATCACTACAAATAATGCATCCCTCGCTCCCCGGAGGAATGGTTAACACTAGAGCAGAAGTCAATCTTTCAACTCCTGAAAACTTGCTTCACATAGATCGCTCCAAATAAATTTCACATCTTTCCGAGTCAATTGAGTTAAAGGAGATGCAATGCTAGAAAAGCCCTCCAAAAATTTTATATAGTAACCTGCCAATCCCAGAAAACTTCTTATCTCTGTTACTGAACTTGGCTTGTCCCAAGTCCTAACAGCTTCTACTTTAGAGGGATCAACAGCTACACACTCTTTTGATATCACATGGCCTAAGAAAGTAATTTTTCTAAGTCAGAACTCATACTTCATTTACCAAATAATTTATTTTCCTATAACACTTGTAAGGCTAATCTCAGATGTTGTTCATGATTGGCATAGGACGGGGAATAAATAAGGATATCATCTATAAAAACAACAATAAACTAGTCCAAAAATGGTTTAAAAATTCAATTCATAAGGTCAGTAAATGCAGCAAGTGCATTGTCAATCCAAACGACATTACTACGACCTCGTAGTGACCATAGCGGGTGCGGAAAGTAGCAATAGGAATATCTTCTTTCCGAATTCTCAACTGATGATACCCAGATCTCAGATCAATTTTTTAAAATATAGACGCATTTTGCAGTTGGTCAAACAATTCATCAATTTTAGGGAGAGGATACTTATTCTTAATAGCCTGAATCAACTGCCTATAATCTATACAAAACCTCATAGATCCATCCTTTTTCACAAACAACACTTAAGCACCCCATGGGAATACACTCGGCCTAATGAAACCTTGCTCCAGCAATTGTTCCAATTGCACCTTAAGCTCCTTGAGCTCAGCAAGTGCCATTCTATACGGTGCCTTCGAAATTGGAGCAGTCCCGGATTCAAATCAATGGTATCTCGTTGTGGAGGTAAACAGGGCAATTTATTCGGAAACACATCAGCAACTTCTCTAACTATCAAAATATCTTCAACCCTCAATTTATCCTTTAGCTCATAAACAATGTAGGCTAAATAGCCTTAACACCATTTCCGCAACAGACGATTAGCTTCCCATGCACAAATGCATCATTCAAGTGTGAAAAGAAGGACCAATGAAGCAGTAACCAAACAGAAAACACCACAGAAACTCTTTTATGAAAACCAACGCAACAAATAAACTAGGTTAATAGATACAACTATACAAGTCACAATCAGTTTACCGGAATCTTCAGTTCTCGCTTGATACTCACCAAAACCACACAACACTTGAACCAAACGTTTAGAAGGTGATTTTTAAAACATAAAATCACTTCTACAGTAGACACCAACCTCAAGCGCAGCCAGGAACTCCAAAAATGGAGCAATGGGGCGTGAAAAAAATCCACATGAAGGCCTTCAAAAGGCAGCCTTAATGACGTCAGATGATCATGCTTTAGAAGAAGAAATAAATCAGCAGAGAAAACTGATCTGAACCCAACCAGTTTCGAGTTGTTGGCATCAGCATGTCGTTATGTTGATGTTAGCAGAGGCAATGATGTGGCGGGTCTAAGGGGATTGCTCTAATAGCATGTTGAATCCCAAGGGTTAATGATATGTGGTATGGATTAGTGGCATGGATTTAGGGTTCAAGATTAGGAAGGTGGTATTAGGTTTAGGGTTCGTAAGGTGGTATTAGGGTTAGGAAGGTGGTATTAGGTCTGTCCGTGATTATTTCTTCCACTCTTACCATTGAGCAAGAGGGCAAACTGTTGGTTGTGCTTCGTAAGCACAAGAGGGCTCGTGGGTAGACAGTTGTAGATTTGAAAGGAATTGATATGTCAGTTTGTATGCACTGGATCCATCTCGAAGAGAATTCTAAACCCTCCCTTGAGGGGCAGCATGGGCTGAAACCCAATAGGCGGGAGGTGGTGATGAAAGTAGTTAAGCTACTAGATTCGGATATCATATACCCCATCTCGGACAGCGAGTGGGTAGCCCCACTCAAGTGGTTCCAAAGAAATCTAGAATCACTATAAAGGAAAATCTGGAGGGAGAATTGGTCCCCATGCATGAAACCACGGGGTGGCGTAAAATTGAACTGTATAACTCACAAGGATCACTTCCAAAAATGATGAAGCAAATATGCTCTTTCCTCGGTCATGTTGGCTTTTATCGTTACTTCATCAAAGATTTCAATAAAATCTCTAGACCTTTGTGCAATCTTGCACATGATGCGGTTTTTTATTTTGATGAAGCATGTTTTGAGGCTTTTCATAAGCTCTGAACCCTCCTCTCTACAGCCCCTGTTATACAGCCTCCCGCCTACTCACTACCCTTTGAGGTAATGTGTGATGCCTCTGACAATGTTGTTGGAGCAGTCCTTGGACATCGAAAAGACAAGGTCCCACTTGTGGGATATTATGCCAGCAAGACCTTGGTTGATGCTCAGCTCAATTACACCACAATTGAGAAAAAGTTGCTCGATGTTGTGTTTGCATTGGATAATTTAGATCTTGTTGGGGTCTAAAATTATCATCTTTATAGACCATTCCGCACTAAAGTACTTGTTGTCCTTCTAAGATGCCAAGCCCCATCTAATCTGGTGGATCCTGCTACTTCAAGGGTTTTAATTATAAAATTTGAGATAAGAAAGGTGCAAAGAATGTTGTACCGGATTACCTTTCCCAACTACTAATTGAGGATTTTATTGATAAAGAGCCCCTTAGAGACACTTTTCTGAATGAGCAACTTTTTGCCATCCAAAGGGTGAAGTCATTGTATGCAAATATTGTGAATATCCTTGCAACAAGTTAGATTCCTCCCTCTTAGTCTAAAAATAATAAAAATTTATTTTTTTACAAATTAAATCTTATTTTTTGGAAGACCCGAACCTGTTCAAACATTGTGCATACCAAATTATCCGTTGATGTGTCCCCGAGAGTGAATTCCACAATATTTTGTAGTTTGGACATTCACATGCCTGTGGAGGTCACTTTGGGAGAAAGAAGACTGCTGCTAAGGTCTTGCAGTCAGGATTTTATTGGTTGTCCTTATTTAAGGATGCTCATGATTTATGCAAGGCCTGGGATAGATGTCAAAAGACTTGGGCTTTGTCTAGAAGAGACATGATGCCTCTTCAGCCCATCTTAATTGTGGAACCTTTTGATATGTGGGGTATTGAGTTTACTGAACCCTTTCCCCCATCTTTCGGTTAGTCATACATCTTGGTACAAGTGGATTATGTTTCCAAGCGGATCGAGGCTGCTGCTACTAGGACTAATGACCATAAAGTGGTGGTCAATTTTATTGGGGAGAATCTTTTTAGTAGATTCAAAACTCTGCGTGCCATCATTAGAGATGGGGGGAACCACTTTTGTAATAGATACTTTGAGAGCTTGCTCAAGAAGTACTCCATTAGTTATACGGTAGAGACCCCCTATCACCCACAGACCAGTGGGCAAGTAGAAGTTCTGAATCGAGAAATTAAGCGTATCCTTGAGAAAACTTTTCGCCCTGATAGAAAGGATTTGTCCCTGAATTGAATTATGCACTATGGGCTTACAAAACAGCCTATAAGACCCCTGTTGGCATGTCACCTTATCGGTTGATTTACGGAAAAGCATGCCACTTACCGGTGGAGCTGGAGCACAGAGCTCTTTGGGCAATCAAAGCCTTCAACATTGATCGAAGCTGCTGCACAAAGGAAGCTCCAACTCAGTGAGCTTGAGGAGCTTCGGAATGATCATGGAGAATTAGTCTTAGCGCCATCAAGGCTCTTGCTCAAGCCCCTGCTGCTTATGTTGCACCTACTACCTCTGTTTCCCTTGTACCTACTACCACTGCTGCTGCTACTACTGAGAGTGCAGCAAGCCCTTCTCAGGCTGGCACCTCTTCTACACCAACCACATCTTTACCTACATCTCTACCCACTTTTACTCCCATCTCCACTTCCATTGACTCCACACCCATTCTTTCTTCCACTGCACCATTACTACAGCCACCTTTGAGACAGTTGACGTTACTCCTTCACAACCACTCCACAGGTTATCTCCTGATGTTCAAGAGGAGTTGAGAACTGGTTTCTCTGCTATGCTCCAGGAGATCATCAATGACACTGAGATGCCCACTATCTCTCTTCCACCCATTTATTCCACTATCACTTCCATTCTTGAGCCTTCATCCACTTCACAGCCTTAGATTGATGATGATCCCTATGAGATTCATGAGGACACCTCTTTACCAGAGAGCCATCCACATATCACCACCCATTTTGATGTCCCTATTCCACCACCCTCTCAGCCTGCTACATATACCCAGCCTCCATTCACCACCACTACAGATGTTGGGTTTGTGGATACCATGACTGTCATGAAGGCGGAACGTTTGCCAGGGCCATGGTAGGTTGGCCACCGAGGGTGATGCTGTAATGGGAAGCCAAGAGGCTCTGGCTGCTCAGATGGGAGCCATGTTAGACATAATGAAATCTGTGTTGGAGCACATTGCTGTTCAATAGGCATATCCACCACAAGCTGTTACAGAAGCTGAGGTTTTGAGAAATAGTGCAGCTGACACTATTAGAGTTGAGGAAATTGAGGAGAATAAAGAGTGTGTGAGAGTAATAGCTACTGCTGCTATGGAGGCTGTTGCACCTGAAGTTGAAGAAGTAGCAATGTCTGAGACTGTTGTTGAGGGTTCTGCTCAAAAGACTATTACTGTTGTGACTGCACCTGCTGTCACTGATATAGTAGAGGCTGCTGCTGAGCCTCCTAGAGCTCCAGTTGATGCCTTGGCCATTGGGCCATATGGGAGGAGTCTTATGTACCCTCTACTTCCAAGGGTAGGAAGTTTAAGATGGCTGTGAGAGGGAATATCTCATCAGAGAATAGAGAGAGGAGAACCTTACAAGCTCATTGGAGGAGACAAGTAGAGAGAAGAGAAGGGAGATGGAGAGAGAAAATTCAAGAACTCCATGATGAATTGGCCAGCAGAGATAGCCAAATCCGATCCTTCGACTTTATTTAGGAGTTTGAGATCTCCCATGTGCATATGTATATTATGTGGATTGAATGAAGAAATTCTCTTTCTCTCATCACTGTGTTCACATTCATTCTTGCATGCCTGTTTTATTTTTATTTTCTAGATTTGCTATGCACTAACATGCAGGTTTGGGGGGGTGTCACCGTTGTGCCTTAATCCATTGAGCATTGGTAAGATACATTGAGTACCGTAGCCACTGTTTTACCCATGTTTTTTACTTGTTTTCTCTGGCACAGTGAGGACACTGTTTACTTTAGGTTTGTTGGGGGGGAATAAGTTTCTGAACTTAACATTGTTTTGGAACTGTTTAAGTTCGATAAAGTTTTGAAAAATTCAATGTTTTAATATCAATTTTGAGACAGATTTGAGGTGAAATAAAGATATTTTTATTGTTGTTTATTAAGAAAGAGTTGAAATTGAAGATTGAAAACCTGTTTTGAAGTATTGAATGAATTAATTTTTGGAAAACAGTATTGAAATTTGATACATTTAAGAAGCATAGATCTAGTATGCTATTTTACACATTCATTACCAATTGATCTTCAAATTGAAGAATGTGTAAACAACAAATTTGCGTAGGATATAAATCTAACACAAGTTAATCATGACAAATTTCCCCTCGCTAGGAGAGGGTTTTATTAAAATGGCGGACCTTACACTTCCGGGTATCGCAGTCGATTCCCCATTAATTACATCAAAATTGAATACCTCTTATTAAAAGCTACTAAATAAAAAAATAACATAATTACATCTCTAAAATAAACAAAACCAAAATTCTAATTCTAAGTCTTCATCGACATCTTCAATCCGTCATGAGATAAATGCAGAGCAGACTATCTTCATCGGAGATTTGCGAAATATGAAATAGGGGACGACGGATGGGAGAACCACTCCTCCAAAAGTCAGTTCCATTTGATCGAAAATCACGAGTCATCACTGGAGCAAGAAACTCGTGGACGAGTCTTAAAACGAATTCTTGTTCTCTGGTCTCAAAGATGAGTTCGAATATCAAATCCATTCTTCGGGCAACTGATTATCAAAAGAGTTATCACTTTCAGTGATAGTGTCTAATTATGAGTTAGATATCATCAAATTTCTTAAAATTTGATGATCATGGATAATTTTATAATGATTTCACCATTGGATTTCACCAAATTCATAAGTTCTGGTCAATACGTAATAAATCCACCATTGGGTCTTATTACGATTTTGTACTATGACCATTTGACCAAAAGTCAACGATTCCACCGTTAGATTTGACCAAATTAATAAGATCTGATCAATACGTAATAAATTCACTATTGGATCTCGTTACGATCTCACATTATGATCGTTTGACCAAAAGTCAACGATTCCACCGTTAGATTTGACTAGATTTATAAGATTTGGTCAATACATAATAAATCAATCATTGGATCTCGTTATGATCTCACATTATGATCGTTTGACCAAAAGTCAATGATTCTACCGTTGGATTTGATCAAATTCATAAAATCTGATTAATATGTAATAAATCCACCGTTGGATCTCATTACAATCTCACATTATGATCGTTTGACCAAAAGTCAATAATTCTACTGTTGGATTTGACCAAATTCATAAGATTTGGTCAATACATAATAAATCCACCGTTGGATCTCGTTACGATCTCATATAATGATCGTTTGACCAAAAGTCAATGATTCTATCGTGAAAGGATTTCTGATCTCGAGGTTAAGATCCAAACCCTCATTTGAGGGAGTGATGATCCGAACCGCGAGGAAAACTCTAATTATCATAGATGAATATTTTAGGTATCATAGTCCGAAATCATTCTTCGAGTTCGTAATTGCAACCCGTATGAGCATCGAATTTGTGGTTACAATCCGAGTGTACTAGGAGTTATGCCCAGTGTCGTACCCACGTGGCTTAACTATTTTTAAGTACGCAAGAGATTGGGTACGAGTCGTAACGCGTAATCCCAAATTGCAACCATAAATCCTACTTAGGAGGAGTCGTAGCTCTTATCCTAAGCGTATCTCCTTTAAGTAAGGGTCGTAGCCCTTATCCTAAAAGTCTTAATCCTAACTTATTCCTCCCGTCCACTTTTAAAAATAGAAAATAAAAAAATAAAAAATAAAAGAAAAGAACAGTCAAAATCTCGAAGATACCCTAAAGTCTTTTTTAGAAAAGTCGAAGATATTTTCGGTAGAGCTCTCGTGTCAGAATTTTCAGATCCCCTTACAATGAGGATGGGTCTGCTATTTATAGATTTATGGTAGCGGTTATAGAAGTTACGATCCTACGGTTCCCGTAAGGTTTTCATGAAATGAACGGTTGAGAGAGCTGCGTAAGTTTTCATCTTCACGCGGATTGAGAAAGATTTTTCTCACGTACGTCATTCTTTTCTCATAACCGCCTAGGTGGCTAAGTATGTTTCTAGCCACCTAGGTGGATAAGTGTTTTTCTATCCACCTAGGTGGATAAATATTTTTCTATCCACTTAGGTGGATAAGTATATTTTCTATCCACCTAGGTGGATAAATATTTTTCTAGCCACCTAGGTGGATAAGTATTTTTCTAGCCAGTTAGGTGGCTAAGTATATTTTCTATCCACCTAAGTGGATAAATATTTTTCTAGCCACCTAGGTGGATAAGTATTTTTTCTAAGAGTTATGAGCAACGAATTTGTGATTGCAATCCGAGTATATTAGGAGTTATGCCCAGGGTCGTACCCACGTGGCTTAACTATTTTTAAGTATGCAAGAGATTGGGTACGAGTCGTAATGCGTAATCCCAAATTGCAACCATAAATCCTACTTAGGAGGAGCTGTAGCTCTTATCCTAAGTGTATCTCCTTTAAGTAAGGGTCGTAGCCCTTATCCTAAAAGTCTTAATCCTAACTTATTCCTCCCGTCCACTTTTAAAAATAGAAAATAAAACAATTAAAAAAAAAAGAACAGTCAAAATCTCGGAGATACCCTAAAGTCTTTTTTAGAAGAGTCGGAGATATTTTCGGCAGAGCTCTCATGTCAGAATTTTCGAATCCCCTTACAATGAGGACGGGTCTACTATTTATAGATTTATGGTAGCGGTTATAGAAGTTACAATCCTACGGTTCCCGTAAGGTTTTCATGAAATGAGCGGTTGAGAGATCTGCGTAAGATTTCGTCTTCACACGGATTGAGAAAGATTCTTCTCACGTACGTCATTCTTTTCTCATAACTGCTTAGGTGGCTAAGTACGTTTCTAGCCACCTAGGTGGATAAGTATTTTTCTATCCACCTAGGTGGATAAATATTTTTCTAGCCAGCTAGGTGGCTAAGTATATTTTCTATCCACCTAGGTGGATAAATATTTTTCTAGCCACCTAGGTGGATAAGTATTTTTCTAGCCAGTTAGGTGGCTAAGTATATTTTCTATCCACCTAGGTGGATAAGTATTTTTTCTAGCCAGCTAGGTGGCTAGGTATATTTTCTATCCACCTAGGTGGATAAGTATATTTCTATCAACCTAGGTGGATAAGTATTTTTCTAGCCAGCTAGGTAGCTAGATATATTTTTCTAGCCACCTAGGTGGATAAGTATTTTTCTATCCACCTAGGTGGATAAGTATATTTCTATCAACCTAGGTGGGTAAGTATTTTTCTAGCCAGCTAGGTGGCTAGGCATATTTTTCTAGCCAGCTAGGTGGCTAGGTATATTTTTCTAGCCAGCTAGGTGGATAAGTATTTTTCTAGCCAGCTAGGTGGCTAGGTATATTTTCTATCCACCTAGGTGGATAAGTATTTTTCTATCCACCTAGGTGGATAAGTATTTTTCTAACCAGCTAGATGGCTAGGTATATTTTTTATCCACCTAGGTTGATACTTATTTTTCTATCCACCTAGGTGGATAAGCATTTTTCTAGCCAGCTAGTTGACTAGGTATATTTTCAATCCACCTAAGTGAATAAGTATTTTGCTATTCACCTAGGTGACTACGGATATTTTCTAGCCACCTAAGTGGCTATTCACCTAGGTGACTAGGTATATTTTCAATCCACCTAAGTGGATAAGTATTTTGCTATTCACCTAGGTAACTACGTATATTTTCTAGCCACCTAGGTGGATAAATATTTTTCTATCCACCTAGGTAGATAAGTATTTTTCTAGCCAGCTAGGTGGCTAGGTATATTTTCTATCTACCTAGGTGGATAAGTATTTTTCCGACTTAGGTGGCTACGTATATTTTCTAGCCACCTAGGTGGATAAGTATTTTTTCTAATCAGCTAGGTGGTTAGGTATATTTTTTATCCACCTAGGTCGATAAGTATTTTCCTAGCCAGCTAGGCGGCTGGGTATATTTTCTAGCCACCTAGGTGGATAAGTATTTTTCTAGCCAGCTAGGTGGCTAGGTATACTTTCTATCTACCTAGGTGGATAAGTATTTTTTTTTAGCCTGCTAGGTGGCAAGGTATATTTTCTATCCACCTAAGTGGATAAGTATTTTTCTAGCCACCTAGGTGGATAAGTATTTTTCTATCCACCTAGGTGAATGAGTATTTTTCCAGCAAGCTAGGTGGGTAAGTATATTTTCTAGCCACCTAGGTGGATAAGTATTTTTCTAGCCAGCTAGGTGGCTAAGTATATTTTCTATCCACCTAGGTGGATAAGTATTTTTTCTAGCCAGCTAGGTGGCTAGGTATTTTATCTAGCCACCTAGGTGGATAAGTATTTTTTCTAGCCAGCTAGGTGGCTAGGTATATTTTCTAACCACCTAGGTGGATAAGTATTTTTCTATCTACTTAGGTGAATGAGTATTTTTCTAGCCACCTAGGTGGCTAAGTATATTTTTTTAGCCACCTAGGTGGATAAGTATTTTTCTAGTCATTTAGGTGACTAGGTATATTTTCTATCCACCTAGGTGGATAAGTATTTTTCTATACAC
This sequence comes from Chloranthus sessilifolius, assembly GCA_021018995.1. NCBI lineage: Eukaryota > Viridiplantae > Streptophyta > Magnoliopsida > Chloranthales > Chloranthaceae > Chloranthus > Chloranthus sessilifolius. The sequence continues at coordinate 154,378,979 of CM037586.1, read as the reverse complement.
TTAGGTAGATAAGTATTTTTCTAGCCAGCTAGGTGGCTAAATATATTTTTTATCCACCTAGGTTGGATAGTATTTTTCTATCCACCTAGGTGACTACGTATATTTTCTAGCCACCTAGGTGGATAAGTATTTTTCTATCCACCTAGGTGGATAAGTATTTTTCTATGACCTAGGTGGCTACATATATTTTCTAGCCACCTAGGTGGATAAGTATCTTTCTATCCACTTAGGTGGATGAGTATTTTTTCTAGCTAGCTAGGTGGCTAGGTATATTTTTTATCCACCTAGGTGGATAAGTATTTTTCTAGTCAGCTAGGTGGCTATGTATATTTTCTATCCACCTAGGTGGATAAGTATTTTTTTAGCCAGCTAGGTGGCTAGGTATATTTTCTATCTACCTAGGTGGATAAGTATTTTTTTTTTAGCCAGCTAGGTGGCTAGATATATTTTCTATCCACCTAGGTGGATAAGTATTTTTCTAGCCAGCTAGGTGGCTAGGTATATTTTTTATCCACCGAGGTGGATAAGTATTTTTCTATCCACCTAGGTGGAGAAGTATTTTTCTAGCCAGCTTGGTGACTAGGTATTTCTATCCACCTAGGTGGATAAGTATTTTTCTAGCCACCTAGGTGGATAAGCATTTTTTCTATTCATCTAACTGACTACGTACATTTTCTAGCCACTTAGGTGGATAAGTATTTTTTTATCCACCTAGGTGGATAAGTATTTTTCTAGCCAACTAGGTGGCTAGTTATATTTTCTATCCACATAGGTGGTTAAGTATTTTTCTAGCCAGCCACCTAGGTGGCTACGTATATTTTTCTAATCACCTAGGTGACTAAATATATTTTCTAGCCACCTAGGTGGCTACGTATATTTTTCTAGCTACCTAGGTGGCTAAGCATATTTTTCTAGCCACCTAGGTATCTAACATAGCTTAGGACTTTAAATCCTATTTAGAATAGGATTTTTTTTAAAAAAAACTATAAATAGTCTTTTTTCCTAATTCCTTCTATTAATTTATTCTATCTGATTTTTAAGGCTAAGTGGAAGAAGAAAAAGTTCCCAATTCTAAAATTTTCAACTCAACAAGTGCCTCCTCGATTTTTTATTATTATTATTTTTAAATTTTAAAAAAAAAACGAAAATCATAGTAAAAAAAATTGATAAAAATCGATATAAATTTTATTTCTTATGAGAGTTTTATTACTAATTAATGATCGTATTCTCTACGGAGATTCGATTCATTGAAATCTAACTAGTGATCCTATTCTCTACAGAGATTTGATCATTGAATTTTTGAAAAAAAATTCGGTCTATCGGATGATCTTATTTCAATCTGAGAGATTTTTCAGGAGATGAATTTTTTTATTTCGAGATTAATCGAACTGTAATTCCTACGGGAATACTGTATACTGATTTATGGTTATAAGATTTGCGATTCTTACGAGGACGCTCTCCGATTATCAAGATGAATCTCCTAAATTGGATTTGCGATTCTTACGAGAACGCTCTCCAACTACTAAAATGAATCTCCTAAATCTCTTAGACGATCCGGTTAAAATTTATGAGCCTTAAAAAATCGATAACAACAATTATAAAATTGATTCTCTATTGACCATTGATCTCAATGTAGATTGGGCAGTCGAAATTAAATCCTAAAGATCTACTTTGGCTACCCGGGCAGATATGACTGATTTCAGGTTGTTTACAGAGATCGAAACGTCCCTAAAAATATTTTCTAAAAATCACAAAAATTATGAGGCTGATTTTATACTGGCCATCGATCTCAATGTAGATCGGGTGGTCGAAATTAAATTCGAACGATCTACTTTGACTACCCGGGCAGATCTGACTGATTTTGGGACGTTTACAGAGATTAAAACGTCCTTAAAAATATTTTCTAAAAATCAACAAAAATTATAAGGTTGATTTTATATTGACCATCGATCTCAATGCAGATCGGATGGTCAAAATTAAATCCGAAAGATCTACTTTGGCTACCTGGGCAGATCTGACTAATTTCAAGTTGTTTACAATGATCGAAACGTCCCTAAAATTATTTTCTAAAAATCAACAAAAATTATGAGGTTGATTTTATATTGACTATCGATCTCGATGTAGATCGGGTGGTCGAAATTAAATCCGAAAGATCTACTTTGGCTACTCGGGCAGATCTGACTGATTTTGGAACGTTTACAGAGATCAAAACGTCCTTAAAAATATTTCCTAAATATCAACAAAATTTATAAAGTTGATTTTATATTGACCATCGTTCTCAATACATATCGGATGGTCAAGATTAAATCCGAAAGATCTACTTTGGCTACCCGGGCAGATCTGACTGATTTCAGGGTGTTTACAGAGATCGAAATGTCCATAAAAATATTTTCTAAAAATCAACAAAAATTATGAGGTTGATTTTATATTGACCATCGATCTCGATGTAGATCGGGTGGTCAAAATTAAATCCGAAAGGTCTACTTTGGCTACCCGGGCAAATCTGACTGATTTTGGGACGTTTACAGAGATCATGATGTCTTTAAAAATATTTTCTAAAAATCAACAAAAATTATGAGGTTGATTTTATATTGACCATCGATCTCGATGTAGATCGGGTGGTCAAAATTAAATCCGAAAGATCTACTTTGGCTACCCGGGCAGATCTGATAAATAAGATTCATGTTTATTTCATGAATTCTTTCGATTGGTTGAATTTCATATTGGTTATACATTTTCCGATTCTTTGAATAATTAATACATACATATATATATATATATATATATATATATTACTCAAATTTTGAAGAAGTCAACTTTTATTGTTTCATTCCTTACGCAGTTTATCCTCATGCGAGTAGGAGATAAGCATCAACCAATATATAAGCATCATTTGAATAGACAGTTTCTATTACAAAAGGTCCTTCCCATTTAGGCTCAAATTTTCCTGGAGTTTTCCGAGTAGCAATCATAGGGCGACGAATAGTAAGGACCAAGTCCCCTTTTTTAAAGGATCGACGCTTCACGTTTTTTTTTAATGAATTTGACACGCGAGCACGGTATGCCTCCAAGCTTTACTGGGCTTTGAGCCTACGCTCATCCAAGGCTTCAAGTTCTAAGAACATGTGTGCGGCATTTTTCTCTTTGGTGAGATTGTGACTTAATGCTACTCTTAAAGAAGGAATCTGGACCTCTAAGGGTAATAATGTTTCACCTCCAAATACTAATGCATATGGAGTGGCCTATGTAGGAGTACGATGAGTCGTTCTATAAGCCCATAAAGCTTCCTGCAATCTTTCATGCCAGTCACGTTTATTTTAGCAACCGTCTTTTTCAATAATTTGACCAATGTTTTGTTAAAAGCTTCCGCCAAGCCATTTGCAGATGGGTTGTATATCGTAGAGCACCAGTGTTTTATTTGATACTTAGCGCAAAACTTGTTTATCACTTTATTCTTGAATGCTGTGCCGTTATCATTAACGATACAAGAAGGAATCTCGTACCGGTAAATGATATGTGTACGTATGAAGTCTGCAACTGTGTTGGCTTTAACCTCTTTGAGTGCTACTGCTTCTGCCCATTTCGAAAAATAATCGGTTGCAGCTAATATAAACTCATGTCCAGCAGATGATGGGGGGTGTATTGGACCTATGATGTCCATACCCCATTCTCCAAAAGGCCATGACGTGACCGTAGGGTGTAAGGGTTCTGGTGGACGGTGAATGAAATCAGCGTGGATCTGGCAAACCCGACATCTTTTAGCAAAATCTATACAATCATTCACCATAATCGACCAATAGTATCCTAAATGTTTCAATCGGGTATGTAGCTTAGGGCCTGATTGATGTGCTCCACAAATACCGGCATGTACTTCTTGCATGGCTTGTTGAGCTTGTTCAATTGAAAGACATCTTAATAGGATATTATCGAACGATCTCTTATATAGAGTATCATTGAAGTATACAAATCGACTCGCCCTTCGACGAATTTCAGCTTTATGGCGTGCCTCGTAAGGTAGTCTTCCATGTTGAAGATATTCTATAAGTTCTTGCCTCCAATCTAGTTTCTCAACTTCAAAAGCAAATATAATATTGACCGAATTTGCCTGTTCGATTTGGCATCTCCTCATGATGGAAGGTAAGACCCTTTTCCCTGCGACTCTTATTTCGACAACTTCATCATTTTTACAAGCCAGAGATGCTGCAAGTTTTGCGAGAGCATTAGCTTGATTATTTTGACTTCGCGGGATATGCATAATCCGTATATTCTCGAACTGTGGAAGGAGTTCTTGAATCTTCTGATGATATGGTATTAATTCTGTTTTTCTAACTGCGTAAGATCCTTCTAACTGTCTTATGACGAGCTGAGAATCCCCAAATACATCAAGGGTGTAAAAATGGCCATGTCTAAGGCTAATTCTTGCCTCATATTCGGCAGCATTATTAGATAGGGATTCTATTAATGTGAAGGAATATGGAAGCAACCCATTACTTGAAGTAACAAATACAATTCCAGCGCATGCTCCTGCCGCTTGCGAAGCTCCATCAAAATATAATTTTCATCTTTGTGTTATTTCAGCATAATATACTTCTTCATCTGGTAGGTCTTCGGATAACGGTAAATTCCCCGGAATCGAATGAGCGGCTAGAAAATCGGCTAGGGCTTGCCTTTTACAACTTTCTGATGTACAAAAGTTATGTCAAACTCTGACAAGAGTAAAGACCATTTAGCAAGTCTCCCTGACAAAATTGGTTTTGTCATGAGAAATTTCAACGGATCCGCTCTACTTATCAAGCGGATTGGATGATCTAGCAAATAATGTCGTAGCTTTTGCGAGGCCAAGACAAGAGCTAAGCAATTCTTTTCGATGAATGAGTAATTTCCTTCGGCCCCTATAAGTGTTCGACTGAGGTAATATAGGGCGTTTTCCTTACCGTCTTCATTCTCCTGAGCTAACAAAGCCCCAAGCGAGTTATCCATGACTGCTATATATAGGATTAAATGTTTCCCTTTAATTGGAGCAGTCAAGACTGGCGGATGCAATATTCTTTCAAACTATCAAAAGCCCTTTGACAATCTTCATTCCATTCGAATGGGACTCCTTTCTTCATCAGACGAGAGAATGGTTGGCATCGTCCTGAAAGATTTGATATGAAGCGTCGGATATACGCAAGTCTTCCCCGTAGTCCTTTTAATTCGCGAATGTTCTTTGGAGGTGGCATCTCTATGATGGCCTTGGTTTTCGCTGGATCAACTTGTATACCTCCATGTTGAACAACAAATCCGATAAACTTCCCTGAAGTGACTCCGAAAGCACATTTTAGTGGATTCATTTTCAAGTTGTACTTTTGGAGTTTACAAAATACTTGATATAGGTGGGCCAAGCGATCACCTCTACTCTTTGATTTTACTACGAGGTCATCTACGTAGCATTTGACTGTTTTGTGTAGCAATTCCTTAAATATCTTCGTCATTGCACGTTGATAAGTAGCTCCAACATTTTTTAGTCCAAATGGCATGACTTTATAGCAAAAGATTCCCCTTGGGGTTCGGAAAGCTGTTAGTTCTTCATCTCCAGGTGCCATTCGTATTTGGTTATATCTAGAGTATCCATCCATGAAGGACATGGCTTCACAACCGACAATGGAATCAATCAAGAGTTCTGAAATAGGCAAGGGGAATTCATCCTTGGGACATGCTGCATTGAGATCTCTGAAATAAACACATACCCTAATTTGACCATTCTTCTTGACCGGGACTACGTTAGCAACCCATGTTGGATATTTGCCTTCACGGATAAAGTTGGCATTGACTAACTTGTCGATTTCTGCTTCTACCTTTATGGTTATATCTGGATGAAGTCGCCTTTGAGCTTGTTTAACGGGTTTGATATCAGGATTGACAGCTAATTTGTGAGCGGCAATTTTGACATCTAACCCTGGCATATCATGATATGTCCATGCAAACACATCTGGATTCTTCTTTAAAAAATCGGTATAAGTTGTTAATTCCTCTGCAAAGAGTGCGGCACTCACATAAGTAATCTGAGGATCTTCAAGAGTTCCCAAGTTGACCTCTTGTAGGTCGTCAACGGTGGTTTGTATTCCTTCTTCAAACTGATGAGGAGCGGGAATAGGCTCTTCCGAGGCTGGGATAGAGATCATATAGGATCCAAGATATTTGTGGGAATCACTGTAGGCCTATGCCCAAGACCACCTTTTAATGGATGTAAATATCCATCGTTATAGGCTGCCCGTTTCTATGCACGAGATGGTATCGCATCGAAAGGTGCAACCATTCCTATTCCATCTTTTAGACCTCCTCCTTTCGAGAGATCATATCCCATTTTTTTCATCATATTCGCAGCCTTTTTAGTGTATCGTGTAAATTGAAGAGGTTCTTTCGAATCCTTATAATCTGACTGGATGGGTACCGAATCAACTTGGGTGAGTGGTTTGGTGAAAGAGTCCAGTAGAGGGGAACTAGGTTTCAAGTTTTAGGATAAGTTTTTAACAATTTTGATACGAGAGTTGGCTTTTGGAGGGATTATTTTCTTATTAAGAATGATTTTTCTCTGAGGTTGGGAATAAGGAGCTGAGATGAAGGGTATATAGGTTTCCTTCGGGGTTTTAAAGGAAACAAGTTTCTTTTTAGATCGATTTCTTTTAAAAGGGATAGTTTCCTTAACAGGAGTTTTAGAACTTGCCTCCTGTGAGTTTTGTCTAGGTGGCGAGGACTCTGATAATGGTGAGTACTCATCTAAAAACTCGAAGTCACTAGTGTGTATAGATGAAGTAGATATTTCATATAATTTTGCATCTGCAAAATGAGCTTCATCTGGGAGGAAGGGTTGTGGATCAGCTGCTACCCGTTTTTGCTCGCCATTATGAAAATATTTAAAACATTGATGGAGTGTGGATGGAACAACTCCACATTGATGTAACCAGGGTCTTCCCAACAACGCATTATATAATGTATTAGCATCGATCACATGGAACTGGATCTTAGAGGAAAGTTCTTCGATATCTAATCGTAAGTGAATAGATCCTAAAGTTCCTTGTTTATTTTGATTGAAACCTTAAATCATGAGGGTACTGGGTGAAAGGTCTTTAACTGTTCGTCCCACTTTATGTAACACATATAGTGGTAATAAATTCTAGATTTCCATCTATCATAAGTCTCGCAAGGCGAACGTCTTCAAGTAGACCCGATATAAAGAGGGGTCTATTGTGTGACTTAAGTTTGGTTTCGAGATCATCATCAGAAAATGTGATCGTACAGATTAAGTCTTCCAAGCTAGTCTCTACCCGACAAACTTCCTCGATGGACTTGTCCAGGTTAGAGAGAGTTTTTATCAGCGTTTTCCTTAAACTACTAGATAAACAAAGCGCATCATACACCGAAAGCAAAGCAGGCACTTTCTTTAAATGAGAGAGTACATCATAATTTACATCAGGATTTTATTTTTCTTTGCCTTTATCAGTATTCTTGGAGTTTTTATCGAATAACGATGTTTCTCCTTGCTTAATTGTCCTATCGGCACCTTCTGCACCCTTGGGTGGTGATACAATTTCTGTAGACTAAACAAGATGATTCTTTGGTTTACGTCGATAAGATATAACTGGGCGATCGATACGTTGCTCTATAGCATCTACCTCTTCAATCTGAGTCATGTTGCAAGAAGCAACATTATTAGATTCAACTTGCTCTTTTTCTCGTGGAATAACCACTTTATGCCAACCTTCATTATCAGACAAGTTGCCTTCAGAAGCATCCAGTGAAGATGAGCAGTTAATGACATCCTTCATGCGAATATCTTTAATCTGACTCTTGTTAATATCGATCTGACATTTTGATTCCTTCTATTGGGCTTTGTCATCGCTATCAACAACGTCTGGTTCTTGTTGGTTCCTGAACGTTTTAGAACATTCGAGAGGTATGTAATCTCGCAACGTGAGCGGCAGTAATTCTTCCATTTCTACTTCGGATGATGACGATGAAAAGGAAATTATCATCGGTTCAAGTTTCATCTTCTGTACTTTCTTCGACGATTTCATAGGTTCCGGTTGAATCTTCTTTCCTTTCTCCCATTCTCTACGATCCTTCAGCATTTGGAGTGTAGTATAATTCGAAGGAGTCTTTTTTATTTCTCTTTTTACCTTCTCCACAGATTTCTTTAAATTTGCAGATGTTTCTAATAGAACTTCGACTTTGGGCGTTCTCTTCTTCTTGGGAATCACATGCCAACTCCCTTCCTCAGAATCAGGCGACTCTGCCATATGACTCTTGCTAATTAAACTTGCGTCGCTTACCTTGAGCAACCCCAGTTCCATTCTGGGAGAGAAGTTTTCTTTTTCCATAAGTCTTTGATTCCTGCTTGTTGTATTTGTGCTTGCCGCCTATTGTATACTAGCGCCTTTTCCCATGGATCATCTTGCAAAGGAATTATACCTGACGGACGAGGTGTCGGTGCATCTTGTAAAGGGACTGAACCTAACGGACGAGGTGGTGGTGGTGTTTTCCTCCATTCTCGGGTATCATCGTCAATCCATCCTGATGTGCCTCCAGTAACAAGATGTTGATAATCGGGTAAGCCATTTTTCTGCATCAGTTCTTTCAAGAAACAAGTTGCTTCACTTTCTATCAGTACTTTCTTATTTCGGGCAGTATCCCTCTATTTCCATTCTCTCTGCCTGCGTCGGCTAATATAGTGGGCAGGGCCTACTTCATCCTCAAATAACGACAAATCAGAGTCCTTGTAGTTTGGAATGAACTCATGAAGCTCCGGAAGTGCAGAGTTCGGATTTTTTTCAAGGATAGGAACTGGTGGAAAACCCCCGAAGGTGATCATATTTGTCGTGGCAATGCTATCATTGTCTTGTTTAGGAGATTCTGGAGTAAAAGTAATGTCTCCAAAATCAAGAAGACTCTAGACCTTATCTTTAAATATGAAACAATCTTTCAACGTGTGTCCTAACACACGATGATATTTACAGTATAGTGGATCATCTGTTTTATTTTGCTCTTCGTGTCCGTGGATTCTCGGTAGTGATAATCTATCACAATGACGTCATCGAAGATGCCCTCGACGTCTTCATTTTTAAATGAATACTTTTTATCTTTCCTTTCTTTCAGAGATTGGCCCTTAGACCAGCTTGATCTCTGAGGTGGTGCAAAACTACTATTGACTCCACCTGCTTTGTTTGATCGATTGTTTCCAGATTCTTCTATTCTCTTGGTTACAGTGAATTGATTACGATCTCTGGTACCGATTGCTATTGTCGCCGGTTAAGATGTAGATGTTTCTGTCCTTCGTTCTGTTCCTCTGGGAGAATCCTTTCGATTTCCCCTTGAGTTTAAGCCGATGAAACTTTCTAGTTCTGAAGTTCGTGTAGCGAGATCTTCGAAACTCATGGAATGTCCATAGTAAGGGACTACTAATTCTTGTCTCATACCAACCAGACGCTTGCGTTTGTCTCTTCTTCAAACTTGTGCTTGCAATGGATGCTAAGGTTTCTCCACCGCGTAATGTAATCGACGACCCTTTCATTTGGTCGTTGCTTCAATTGTGATAACTCAGCGACCCCTACGGATCTCTGAGTACTAAAGAATCTCTTCAGGAATGCCTCTGCCATTTCTTTCTAGGTCGATATTGACTCGAGTGGAAGTTTCGTGTACCATGTGAATGCAGCTCCCTTAAGAGTCTGCACAAATTGTCGCAAAAGCAAAGCGTCGCTTTTTGAAGTGTCACCATAAGCTGAGAGGAAGTGGGCCAAATGCTCAAGTGGGGCACCACTGCCGCTATACTGGGAGAACTTTGGTTGTCTGTACTCAGGTAGAAACGAGACTTCATCAATTTCTGGCGGATATGGCTTGCGATGTCTGGGAGCTATCCGACACTTTTCGATAACCTTTAAGTTTCTCGGAAATTAGGCTCTGTACTTTGTTGAGGGATATATTTTCTTCAGTCTTTTTTCGATTATTCTCTCTCGATCAGCGCAGCTATCTGTGCATCACGAGCTGCGATTGTTTGACGCATCTGTTCTAGCTGTTCAAGGATGTTGACACTTTCTTCTGTTGTCAAAATCATCACTGGAAGTACCGTAGGGATGTCTGAAGTCACTAATCCGACGGATGATCCATCGAGATTGGATTTAAGGGAGCTCGAGGAACGAGGGGTGATGGGTGATGAAGAAATAATCCGGACATGTGATTTAGTCAGGTTGGCTATCTCAGGTGATTGCGGGGAATTCATCGCATATGACTGATTAGACCTCGAAGTTCCTGGTGGACTCACCGACGTTGATTGTGATCGGACCTCAGGGAATTCATCTTCGGAAAAGATAGAGTCTGAATCCCCATAAAGTGGGTTGTCAGTACTGGTGAAGGACTTGGGAGAATCTAGTTCTTCTTGTTGAGCGTATTTCTCCTCCAGATTGGCTCGTGCCATAAGACGGGTTGATCGGCAGAGTATGGCTTCCTCAGTCTGAGGTCAAGCGCATCATCACCTCGATGAAGAGGAGTGACCAACATTCTTTCCAAATGCCATTGAATTGTTTGGAGTAAATTCGGTGAATATCTGCATGGAAGAACCAACCTATTAAAATGAAAAATCATGGAATAACCAAAGCTTAATAGTTTATTAACCCACATTTTATTTCAGAGAATTTGTTTTATTAAGTAGTTTAAAGATGAGAGGAGAAGTTGGTCCCACCAGGCATGCCAGAAATTTGTAAACAACAAATTTGCGTAGGATATAAATCTAACACAAATCAATCATAACAAATTTCCCCTCGCTAGGAGAGGGTTTTATTAAAATGGCGGACCTTACACTTCCGGGTATCGCAGTCGATTCCCCGTTAATTACATCAAAATTGAATACCTCTGATTAAAAGCTACTAAATAAAAAAATAACGTAATTACATCTCTGAAATAAATAAAATCAAAATTCTAATTCTAAGTCTTCATCGACATCTTCAATCTGTCATGAGATAAATGCATAGCAGATCTTCATCGGAGATTTGCGAAATATGAAATAGGGGACGACGGATGGGAAAACCCCTCCTCCAAAAGTCGGTTCCATTTGATCGAAAAGCACGAGTCATCACTGGAGCAAGAAACTCGTGGACGAGTCTTAAAACGAATTCTTGTTCTCTGGTCTCAAAGATGAGTTCGAATATCAAATTCATTCTTCGGGCAACTGATTATCAAAAGAGTTATCACTTTCAATGATAGTGTCTAATTATGAGTTAGATATCATCAAATTTCTTAAAGTTTGATGATCATGGATAATTTTATAATGATTTCACCATTGGATTTCACCAAATTCATAAGATCTGGTCAATACGTAATAAATCCACCATTGGATCTTATTACGATTTTGTATTATGACCATTTGACCAAAAGTCAACGATTCCACCGTTAGATTTGACCAAATTAATAAGATCTGATCAATACGTAATAAATCCACTATTGGATCTCGTTACGATCTCACATTATGATCGTTTGACCAAAAGTCAACAATTCCACCGTTAGATTTGACTAGATTTATAAGATTTGGTCAATACATAATAAATCAACCATTGGATCTCGTTATGATCTCACATTATGATCATTTGACCAAAAGTCAATGATTCTACCGTTGGATTTGATCAAATTCATAAAATCTGATTAATATGTAATAAATCCACCGTTGGATCTCGTTACAATCTCACATTATGATCGTTTGACCAAAAGTCAATAATTCTACTGTTGGATTTGACCAAATTCATAAGATTTGGTCAATACATAATAAATCCACCGTTGGATCTCGTTACGATCTCATATAATGATCGTTTGACCAAAAGTCAATGATTCTATCGTGAAAGAATTTTTGATCTCGAGGTTAAGATCCAAACCCTCATTTGAGGGAGTGATGATCCGAACCGCCAGGAAAACTCTAATTATCATAGATGAATATTTTAGGTATCATAGTCCGAAATCATTCTTCGAGTTCGTAATTGCAACCCGTATGAACATCGAATTTGTGGTTGCAATCCGAGTGTACTAGGAGTTATGCCCAGTGTCGTACCCACATGGCTTAACTATTTTTAAGTACGCAAGAGATTGGGTACGAGTCGTAACGCGTAATCCCAAATTGCAACCATAAATCCTACTTAGGAGGAGTCGTAGCTCTTATCCTAAGCGTATCTCCTTTAAGTAAGGGTATAGCCCTTATCCTAAAAGTCTTAATCCTAACTTATTCCTCCCGTCCACTTTTAAAAATAGAAAATAAAAAAATAAAAGAAAAGAACAGTCAAAATCTCGAAGATACCCTAAAGTCTTTTTTAGAAGAGTCGAAGATATTTTCGGTAGAGCTCTCGTGTCAGAATTTTCGGATCCCCTTACAATGAGGACGGGTCTACTATTTATAGATTTATGGTAGCGGTTATAGAAGTTACGATCCTACGATTCCCGTAAGGTTTTCATGAAATGAACGGTTGAGAGAGCTGCGTAAGTTTTCGTCTTCACGCGGATTGAGAAAGATTCTTCTCACGTACGTCATTCTTTTCTCATAACCGCCTAGGTGGCTAAGTATGTTTCTAGCCACCTAGGTGGATAAGTGTTTTTCTATCCACCTAGGTAGATAAGTATTTTTCTATCCACCTAGGTGGATAAGTATTTTTCTAGCCAGCTAGGTGGCTAGGTATATTTTCTATCCACCTAAGTGGATAAATATTTTTCTAGACACCTAGGTGGATAAGTATTTTTCTAGCCAGTTAGGTGGCTAAGTATATTTTCTATCCACCTAAGTAGATAAATATTTTTCTAGCCACCTAAGTGGATAAGTATTTTTTCTAGCCAGCTAGGTGGCTAGGTATATTTTCTATCCACCTAGGTGGATAAGTATTTTTCTATCAACCTAGGTGGATAAGTATTTTTCTATCAACCTAGGTGGATAAGTATTTTTCTAGTCAGCTAGGTAGCTAGCTATATTTTTCTAGCCACCTAGGTGGATAAGTATTTTTCTATCCACCTTGGTGGATAAGTATTTTCTAGCCAGCTAAGTGGCTAGGTATATTTTCTATCCACCTAGGTGGATAAGTATTTTTCTATCCACCTAGGTGGATAAATATTTTTCTAGCCAGCTAGGTGACTAGGTATATTTTCTATCCACCTAAGTTGATAAGTATTTTGCTATTCACCTAGGTGACTACGTATATTTTCTATCCATCTAGGTGGATAAGTATTTTTCTAGCCAGCTAGATGGCTAGGTATATTTTCTAGCCACCTAGGTGGATAAGTATTGTTATATCTACCTAGGTGGATGAGAATTTTTCTAGCCAGTTAGGTGACTAAGTATATTTTCTATCCACCTAGGTGATAAGTATTTTTCTATCCACCTAAGTGGATAAGTATTTTTCTAGCCAGCTAGGTGGCTAGGTATATTTTCTATCCACCTAGGTGGATAAGTATTTTTTTAGCCACCTACGTGACTACGTATATTTTCTATCCACCTAGGTGGATAAGTATTTTTTCTAGCCAGCTAGGTGGCTAGGTATATTTTCTACCACATAGGTGGATAAGTATTTTTCTATCCACCTAGGTGGATAAGTATTTTTCTAGCCAGCTAGGTGACTAGGTATATTTTTTATCCACCTACGTGGATAAGTATTTTTCTAGCCACCTAGGTAGATAAGCATTTTTTCTATCCACCTAAGTGACTACGTATATTTTCTAGCCACTTAGGTGGATAAGTATTTTTTTTATCCACTTAGGTGAATAAGTATTTTTCTAGCCAACTAGGTGGCTAGTTATATTTTCTATCCACCTAGGTGGATAAGTATTTTTCTAGTCAGCCACCTAGGTGGCTACGTATATTTTTTTAATCACCTAGGTGGCTAAATATATTTTCTAGCCACCTAGGTGGCTACGTATATTTTTCTAGCTACCTAGGTGGCTAAGCATATTTTTCTAGCCACCTAGGTATCTGACATAGCTTAGGACTTTAAATCCCATTTAGAATAGGATTTTTAAAAAAAGAAAAAACTATAAATAGTCTCTTTTCCTAATTCCTTCTATTAATTTATTCTATCTGATTTTTAAGGCTAAGTGGAAGAAGAAAGAGTTCCCAATTCCAAAATTTTCGAGTCAACAAAATGTACTTGAGGTATGAACCTTAGATTTTCAAAGAGACTATAACCTTTAGAGATTTGAACCTGTTATACTTTCTTTGTGAGAGATTAATATATTAAACTCCATCTTTTCTTTGGAAGTCAGAATTTTTGTAGATCTCATATATTTCTATTATTTTGCTCTATGAATGAGATGAATAAGTCAATTTTCACTAGAATTTTGCAATTTAAATTCAAAGCTTTGAAGTAAGAATTCATGAAACCAATGATATGATTTAAGACCATCTTTGGACAGTTAAAGCCTAAAAGGACCCACCTTGTTAATATCCTTTTAGTACACCTTTTGAGCTAATTAAATCAACTTTTTTTTATAAGTCAAGTAGCTTTTGAACCTAGCCTAATGAATTTTAGCCCCACCCTCACTCTGAGAAATTAAGAGGTAAAGGAGAAGGTATTGGAAGATGTTGGGACAGTCAAAGTGTTTGGAGTTAAAGAAGAAATGAAAAAGACAATAAAAAAGAACAACTAAAAGAGAAAAGGATATGGATTATTGAAAGAAAAGAGAAATCAAAAGAATGGGAATTGCTGAAAAGAAAGAAAATGAAAAAAAAAAAAAAAAAAAAAAAAAAAAGGAAGAGATATGAAAGAAAAAGAGAAGGGCAGTTGTAAAAGAACTAAATTGTTGAAGCATCTCCTTACTTTCTTATTTTCTCAGATTTTGAATCCTTTCTACCAATTTTCTTTCTTACCTTTAACCCATAACCCCATTACAACCTAAAAGAAAGACCTTTTTTATCCAAGGTTAATTGAGCTGCTCTGTTAGAAAGTCTGAGTTGTAGAATCTATGGTAAATTGGATTATGAATTTCATAGTTAGGGATCTTTCCCTAAGATCTTTGTTTCATCATTGACTAACTGTTTTCATTGAAATATGTGGTTAAATCAGTTTGCTTTGTTTCTTCTAAACCACATACACTGAATGGCTGAGCCTTATTTTGTGAATTTATCATTGAGAGAGTATGTCCAGGTGAGTTTTGAGTCAAAGAGAAGATCTATGAGTGAATATTAAATCTACACACTAGATCTATGAGGACTGATTGTAGAGGATGATGCATTGTAGCCTTGAATTAAATCTACACACACAACACACTAGATCTATTTCCGTTTTTCATTGAAAGTTGTGTTAGATTTGATATATAAGTTTTATTTTATTTTTGAGAAGTTTGTGCGTAGCCTCACCAATGTTTCAAAATCCGGTCGGGGCAGCCTCCCGAGCGGATTGGGTCCCCAGCCGAACCATTTCAGCTCCAGGCGCTACTTCAGGGGGGGCGGGTCCTGGGCGGCCACCTAGGCAGGTACAAATTCGGGTTGGGTCAGAGTGGGGCAGGTCGGGACTATATATAAGTTTTTTTTCCCCTTCACTTCTCTCATCTAACCTAACCCTATCCCTTCTTCCACCAGTGACACATCTCCAGTCCCTTGCAGTCACCGGTGCTTGTGACCACCAAGGATCCACTGGCAACTCTCCGGCGCAATAGGTATGTATTTTTTTTCCATTTCTGGCATTTCTTTTTTCTTCTTCTCTGTAATTTTTTTTCCTGCATCTTCTTTCTTTCTTCTTCTTATTTCTTCTTCTTCATCTATTTCTTCTTTCCTGCATTTTTTTTTCTAGAATTTCTTCTTTTCTGATTATTTTTTCTGGCGTCTTCTTTTTTTTTTATCTTGTTCTTTTCTTTTTCTTTTTCTTCTTTCGTACATTTTTTTTTCCTGGAATTTCTTCTTTTCTGGTTTTTTTTTCTGGCATTTTTTCCTGCAGTTTTTTTCCTGGCATCTTCTTCTTTTTTTTCTTCTTTTCTGATTTTTTTTAGCATTTTTTTTTTAACTTCTTCTGTCTTTTTTCTGGCATTCACTTTTGTTTTTTTCTTCTTTTTTATTTTTCCCCTTGTTTTTTTCCCCTCCATAGTCCATCGATCTTTTTCTTTTTTTTCGTTTTTTCCCTCATCCTCGGCTCCCCCTCTTCTGCTCTTCTTCTTCTTCATTTCTGCAAAAGCCTAAATGCAGGGGAGTCATCAGTAATCAGTATATATTTCCATTGCTCCTATTATATATATTTGAGAATATATATATCCATTGGTTTACATCCACTGCTCCTAATCTCCTATTATATATAGTTGTGTTATTCACTAAATCACTAATAAATATGAATGCACACGCCATTTATGTGCCATTTACAAAATTTGTATGCACATGCCATCAGAACAGTGTTTTCGTTTGGGTTGTTGACTTGTTTGTGAACTGTGGTTCGTGGTAATTGTCTAATTTATATTTTTTGGATGTGTAGTTCACTAGTTTGAGCTTCAAAAGTTCAAATGCCGTCTTCTTGTGCATCCGAAAAGAATAGTGGGGATCCTGGTTGAAAGTAATGCTTTTTGAAGGATCCAGTAAATCCAAAGAGAGTAATGTGCAGTTTTTGAAAAAATTATTGGAACGCCAACATTAATCGGTTGAAGAAACACCTTGTTGGTGTTCAATGGGACATAGCCCCTTGTAAAGAGGTGTCAGCAAAGGCTAGGGATGAGATGTGAAGCACTCTCAACTTGATCAAAGAAAAGAAACTCACCAACGAAAAAGAAACCCAAGCAATATAGGAGTCTGTGCGGATTGCTAGAGATGATAAGGATGAGGACTTAGGTTCCGATGATGAGGTCATGAGGAGGTAAATAGAGAAAGTCGTTGCTTCTTATCAAAGAGATCACGCACGCAGGGAACTTTCTTTTGTGCGCCGGAAACCAGCTGATGAAGTGAAGGGAAATGGGAAAATGCGGCAAACCGTCCTCCCATTGAATGACACGGTTTATGCTTCGAAGGTCTTCCAACCACTCGTAAAAGTTCTATGAATGGTTGATTCAGAAGCCCCTACCATGGGACACATTTACGCATCCATTGAAGAGACAAAAAGAGAAATTAAGGCCTCTTTCCAAAACAAGGAAGCTCGAATTCATAAGGTATTGGAGATTATCAAAAAGAGATTTGAGAAGCACCTGAAACATCCATTGGTTGCACACCTTGTTTTTTTTGTAAACACCTCTTGTATCCTTTCTACTACTATAACGAAAGGGGAAAAATCCACAGAGCACCTTGGTTTATTAATGGCATAAATAATTGCATTAAGAAGTTCATTGATCCTGAAGTTCAAGGTGCCGAGATTTTTCAAGAGACCAGTTGTTATGTGAATTCGGAAAAATCTTTTGGAGATTCCTTAGCGATCAAGCAAAGGAATGTGGATATGAAGGCATTGCGTTCAGATAAGAGGCCTAACCCAAGTAATATATAGTTTATTATTATTTTAACTTATATTTAAGTTTAGAAGTTTCAATTAAGTAATGTAGGCAACTAATTTCTTAACTTAATTCTCTTTTGAAATTAATTAATAGCTACTTGATGAGAATTGCATGGTGAGGAAGCTCCCAACTTGCCAAAGATGGTACTACAAATATTGAATTTAACATACAATTTTTTTGGATTAGAGAGAAACTGGAGCACGTTTGAGATGGCAAATACTAAATAGAGTTATAGACTATAAGTATATATTTATGTAATTGATATTCTAAAATCAGTTATGTATATACCAATTAAAATACTTTTTATTTTATATATGTAGATCTACTCAAAAAAAAAAAGAAATAGAATTGGGATCCCAAAGTTGAATGATTTGGTGTATGTCCAATTTAATACCAAGCTACTAGACCACGGGTCTAAAAGAAAGGGGAAGACGATATCTTAGTTTCTGAAGATAAGGAAGGAATACATGAATGGTTAGTCGACCCTAATGACAAAGAAGTATTTCCCAGCGAATCCTTGACTTGGGGTGTTGCTGGCGAGGCTGCAGATGCAAATGAAGAAGCACAGCCAAGGAAGAGCATGAGAACCGTCACACAGCTAATGAAAGAAATTAATCAGGAACTTGATATAGAAGCAAGAGATGAAGGGGATGATGATATCAAGTTTATTCCTTCTGATAATGATGAACTTAATTTACAAAACGAAGAAAATGAAGATGAGGGACATTCAGAATGAACAATTATGTGTTTTAATATATGTTTTAGTTTTAGACTACCTGATTATGTGATATTGTAATGGTTAAAGTTGAACTTTATATTTAGTAGTATTTACTTGAATTGAATCCAATTGTGTGTTTAAATTTAATTTTCAAACCTTCAATTTCCTCTTTTGATACTCTAATATATATAAATATATATTTATATACTTATATTCAAATAAAATATGTAAAATCAATATATGTATATATATATATATGGTGATCGCCCGGTTCTTGGGGCCACCGCCTAGGCACCACCCTGCCCAATCCACCCAACAGCCCTAACCCGCCCTCCGACTTTAGGAACATTGAGCCTCACTGTAAACCCTCAGGAGACTAAACTCCACCACTAGGGATCACCTATGGGTTTTAAGGCTTGTTGCATAGGCTAATTGCGATCGGGCTCCTAACAAAAGTGGCATTTAAATTCTTAAGAATTAGTTTTAAACTTAGTTTTGCTCGAGGACTAGCAAAAGTTAGGTTTGGGGGTATGATATATCTCCAAATTATACCCATTATATCCCAAAGCTAAGCTTTGTGAGCCTCCTTCGTATACTTGGTATACTAAGCTAGTGTTGTTTAGTGATTACTGACAAAAACAGAGAGTTGCAATAATATGGCTTTAATTATGGATTTAAAGAAGACGTCATCAGCTTTCTAACAAGCCAAGAATCACTCGAATCAGAGATCTACATCAAAAGTTATGAAACAATGAAGATCAACTTATGCCATAGAACAGAACTCATTTAAACAAGGCTAAAGTCGTTTAAAAGAGGTGAAGAAAAAGAGCTACATTGTTTAGACGAGCGGCAGCTCATGGGAAGTAAACAAAGTACAAGACTCGTTTAAACGAAATCCAAAGTCATTTAAACGAGGAAGAGTTAAACTGATTTAAACGAGGCATTTAAATTCATTTAAACGAGGACCTCCAGGACTGTCAAAGTCGTTTAAACAAGCCCCAACTCGTTTAAACGAGATCTATAGCGTTGGTTGGAACATAATGGAGATAAAAGTTTGGCTGTAACGACCGAGATTTTTCGTTATTTAGTCCTTAATTATTTACTAGATTTGTAATTATGATTAGTTTAATTGATTTGATGGATGTGATTAATTTTACGCATGAATGTAATGCGTACTTTATTTTATAATGACTCATGATAATTAATTAATCTCATTAATATACCCTAAAAGCCCATTGAATCACTTAAGACCTATGTAGGAAATTCTAAATAGAGTTAGATCTTAAATAGGAAACCTTAAGTATTCTAAATAGAGTTAGATCTTAAATAGGAAACCTTAAAGCATTCTAAATAGAATTAGATCTTAAATAGGAAACCATAAAGTATTATAAATATAGAGATTAATTTACAAAATTTTTACATAACTCTTATAACTTAATCACCTCATAGAGAAAGAGAGAAAATTCTAGAGAATGAGGAAAATTAGAAGAAGAACCCTAGAGTTTTTGGTTTGAAGGCTTAGAAGAACGCAAGAGGAGCTTACGACGCGACCGGTTTCCGGATTAGTGCTTCGGATTGGATCAAGGGAGAGAAGTTACATAAATATTTTACGCGAAGACTAGAGGTATGGAAAAATCATGTTGAGATTAATCGGAAATGTAGATAACACAATAAAATAGAAATTAGAATTTATTTCATTTAATGAATATCCTTCATATTAGATTGATAAATTATCATGAGTCATTATAAAATAAAGTACGCATTACATTCATGCGTAAAATTAATCACATCCATCAAATCAATTAAACTAATCATAATTACAAATCTAGCAAATAATTAAGGACTAAATAACGAAAACTCTCGGTCGTTACACTGGCGGTGCGAATTTTGGAGAAATTGTGAAAGTCATTTAAACGAGGTCCTAACTCGTTTAAACGAGGTCTATAAAACGGAAAGAATTCTGGAGGCTGTAGACTTCCGAATTTGAATCTCTCCTACTTCAAATCAAATTCTAATTTCAGAACTTCTAATTTTACTGCAAAACCGACCCTTGGAGGATTATAAATAGATGCCTAAGCATTCCAATTCAAATTATGCATGGAATTAAAGAAGAATTCAAGAGCCCGAGTTTAGAGAAATCCCCTTTCGAGAGAGAAGTTGTAAGAGAGTGAACCATGGATTCGTTTTTGGTTTTCTTCTTGATAAACAGGCTACTTTCTTAGTAAGTTAGGATTGAGATGAAGCCAGAGTGATGTAGTATGACACTTTAGTTTGTAATCTGTGTTTGTTTTTAGTGAATATGATTGTTTGATTGTGGATTTATGCGAAAAATCAGGTTCTATTGTTTCAGTTTGATTTATTTCTTCTTTATTCACCTTGTAGAAGGTAAATTAGTTTGATTCCAATGCTCTTTTCTATGCTAGCACTTGTAGTCTATTTTAGGTAATTCAAACAACGGTTTTCATGTGCTTCGCTTAAATTATGAGTTATGAGTAGGTGAGATACTTTATGCCTATGTTTTGACAAACCGACATAGCTTATGATTTTAAATTATTTTGAGTTGTCTTTACGAAATTGTTAGAGCATGAAGCCCAATAATTAGTTATATTCACATGGGTGTTTGATTACAAATTAAAGGGGATTGTTATAGAACTTTGGTGGATTCGAATTTCTAACTACGCTTTATTTCGGATTTCTCAAAACTCTTTGCATACTGTTTTTAGAACTTATTTCTATTCATTATTTCCAGTTTTTCATTGATTTATTTTAAGCACTTTATTTTATTTAAATCCAAATTCTTTCATAGCATAGTCTAATTAGATTAGAACTTAGTTTAATTTGAAAGGACTCTCAATTTAGTTTACTTGTTACTGTTGGGTTCGACACCCTTGTACTTATCACTAGCTTCAAACACTTGTACGCATGCAAGGATTAAGATTTTATCAATCAGGTCCCCACGAGCATTTATATTAGTTGGTAACATTATATGTACATACGTAAAAGGACTAAATGCACACCCACTACAGTGATACAAATATCCACAACTAACAATAGAAGAAATTGATATTATTAGGGTTTGGAAGGTTGAAGTTGGTGTTAGGGTTTGTTGGGTTTAAAATTAGAATTAGAGAAAAAGAGAAAGAAAGAATGAAAAGGCTTAGTGAGTTTTAATAATTCTCACAAGCACTTATATTAAGTTATATAGAAAAGATACATGCACACCCATTTTACTTAACACACACCATACATATAATTCTAATATCAATATTCCTAACACTCTCCCTCAAACTGGAGCATGCATATTGACCATGCCCAGCTTGACAACAACATCACTAAGTGTGCTAGGCCCAACGGCCTTAGTCAAAATATCTGCAAGTTGCTGAAATGATGTAAGATCAATCAAAACAAGAGACTTGTCCCATACTTTCTCGCGAACAAAATGAATGTCAATCTCAATGTGTTTGGTCCTCTCATGAAGAACAGAATCAGAAGCAATCTTCTCTGCTGCCTCATTGTCACAGTGGAGGGGAACAAAGTCTAAAATAGGATAACAAAGCTCAGATAAAAGGGAGCGCATCCAGAAGACTTCACAGGTACCATGTGTTATGGCTCGATACTCGACTATTGCACTAGATTTAGATACCACCGCCTGCTTCTTACTCTTCTAGGCAATCAGGTTGCCTCCCAAGAAAACACAATAACCAGAAGTAGATCGACGATCAGTAACAGATTCAGCTCAATCGGCATCAGTGTAAGCTGAAATACTCATAGGACCACAAGCACGATATATCAATCCAAACCCCGGGTTTGACTTGATATACCTAAGAATACGATAAACGACAGCAAGGTGGACAGTGCGAGGAGCATGCATAAACTGGCTCACAAGACTAACAGCAACGTGATATCAGGTCTGGTGAGAGTGAGATAAATCAATCCGCCACCAATCTTTGGTACTCATGCGGATCCGGAAGTAAATCTCCATCCTTCTCATGTATTGAAAGCTTCTAATCCATAGGTGAGGTTGTTGGTTTACAACCAAGCATACCAGTATCAAGCAACAAGTCTATAACATACTTTCTCTAAAAGATAAATATCCTTTTTTGAGATCTAGCAATTTCCAACCCAAGAAAATATTTAAGGTATCCCAAGTTTTTGACTACAAATATTTTGCCCAATTCACTCTTAGTCCAACTGATAAAAGCATGATCACCAGTAAGAATAGTGTCGTCCACATAAACCAGAAGAATAGCACAACCAGAATGACTAAAGTGAATGAAAACTGTATGATCTGAGTGACATCTGTAGAACCCTAAATCAATAACACTGCTAAAGTGATGAAACCATGCCCTAGGTGACTGCTTCAACCTATAAATTGATTTCTAAAGTCGAGGCATTCGCAGTCTCCTCTTGAAGTAGGAAATCGAGAGGGGGATCCATATAAACCTCCTCAATGAGATCACCATGAAGAAACGCACTCTTAACATCGAGTTGATGAAGAGGCCATCTCTGCATGGCTAAAAGAGCTAGGAGAATACGAACAGAAGTCAACTTGGCTACAAGAGCAAAGGTAGCCTCATAATCAATCCCATGGGTTTGGGTAAACCCTTTTGCAACGAGCCGAGCCTTATATCGAGAAATTGTGCCATCCGGATTGTGCTTCACAGCGAACACCCATTTACAACCAACAATTTTCTTCTCAGAT
The DNA here is from genome assembly GCA_021018995.1 of Chloranthus sessilifolius. Classification (NCBI taxonomy): domain Eukaryota; kingdom Viridiplantae; phylum Streptophyta; class Magnoliopsida; order Chloranthales; family Chloranthaceae; genus Chloranthus; species Chloranthus sessilifolius. The sequence continues at coordinate 154,356,105 of CM037586.1, read as the reverse complement.
GGAAGAGGAACCATGTCACATGTATGATTAGCATGTAAGGCATCCCTCTCCTCGACCATGGCAGCCCGCCAGGAGGGATGATCAAGGGCAGCACGAACAGTCCGAGGGATTGTCTCAAAGTAAATAGTAGAGAGAAAGGTCTGATAAGTGGGAGAGAAATCCTGATAACAAACAAAATTGGCAAGGCAGTAAGGAGTCACCCGATCGCGAACTCCTTTCCTGAGAGATATAGGAAGATCCAGATCATTAGTAAAAGATGAGGAATGTATAGAGGCTGGATCAGGGATACTTAAGGGAGTTGAAGTAACCACTGCAGAAGATGGAGGAGGCACTGCTAAAGTTGGACCACGCCACCTGCGTCGGACATCAGTAAGCACCTCCTTTTGTTGCGGAGGAATAGGAAGATCTTGAAGTGCGGGCAAAGGGAGAGGGGGGCCAGGGGTAGGAGAATGACGATCCTTAGTAAAATAGGGAACATCCTCAAAAAAAGTGACATCCATAGAAGTGTAAAACCGACGAGTATGAGGATCATAGCAACGATGCCCTTTAGAAATAGGAGAGTAGCCAACAAAGAGACATCTGATAGCTTTGTCATCTAATTTATGTTGAGTGGGACGAAAGTCCTGGATAAAACAAGTACATCCAAACACACGACGCTCAAAAGAAAAAAGATTATTTGTGGGTCTAAGAGTATGATATGGAGTATGACATGCCAACGCCCTAGATGGAGTGCGGGTTCATAAGGAAGCAAGCAATAAGTAGTGCCAAAGACCAATAAGGTTTTGGCACGTACATACCACGAAGTAAGCAACGAGTCAATCCCAAAAGATGTCTGTTCTTACTCTCAGCAACATCATTTTGTTGCGGAGTATAAGGACAGGAAAATTGATGAATAATGTCATGCACTTTCAAGTAATTAGCAAAGGATTGAGACGTATACTGCCCCCCATTATCAAACCTCAAAATTTTCACAGTAGCACCATATTGAGTTTTAACTAAGGCATGAAATTTCTGAAACATAGAAAAGACTTCACTCTTATATTTCAACAAATACAACCATGTACACCTAGTACAATCATCAATAAAAGTAACATAATATTGAAAACCATCAACAGAAGTAATTGGGGAGGGACCCCACACATCAAAGTGAACAATATGAAATGGAACATCAGATTTATGCATATGTGATGAATAAGAATGTCTAACACGCTTCGAGAGCTCACAAACATCACACTTAAACTTTATTGAAGTGCAAATAGATTTAAAATTGAGAAATAAAGTGCATAAGGACTGAAGCATGCCACAAAGATAAAGTGTTTATGCTAACGTTAACAGAAAAAGGAAAAATAGAGGAGGATCAGCAGGTCTATCAGTAACAGCAGCAATAGGTGTACTAAAGTCAGCCTGTAGGAAGTACAGTCCACCCCTCTCAATGCCTCTACCAACAATCCTCTTCGTAGTAAGCTCCTGAAAAACACAATATGTAGGATAAAAAATAACGCAACAATTTATTTTCATGACAATGCTACTAACAGAAAGAAGATTAGTAGAGAACTGGGAAACATGTAGAACATGAGAAAGAGATAAAGAGGAGGATACGAGAATAGTCTCAACTCCTAAAATAGGAGTGTAGGAACCATTAGCTATGCAAACCTGAGCAGGGGAAGAAGAGGGAGAATAGAGAGAGTACCCCTGAGACTCACCCGTCATGTGATCAGTGGCCCATGAGTCAATGACCCAACTAGGAGCAATAGTAGTAGTAGTCACAACAAAAGCAGATGAATCAGGTGTACCTGATGGCTCAGAAGTAGAAGCAGAAGTCCCTGGGCGATCTGTAGAAGGTGGCTACGAGGCACGAAGCTCATATGATCTAAATAACTCTTCTACTTGGGATCGAAGGAAGCTCAAATCACCAACAGAAGTGTCAGGTGTATCAGTTGCAGCTGTATGAGCAGATGTAGAAGATCTCGGCTGATAACCCACTGGATATCCATGAAGACGATAACAATAATCTCGGTCATGTCCTGTAAGACCACAGTGACAACATATGAGAGATGAGCGACCTCCTCGACCACCACGTCCCCCTCGACCACGTATGCTTCCTCGGTCACTCCCCCTACCCCTGGTAGCAAAGGGGCGAGTATCAAATGTAAAGGTTGCACGCTCCAGTGGCGTAGAAGTGATCGGAGTACTGATTGGCATAACATGGCAATGCTGCTCCTCAGTAAAGAGTATCCATAGGCAGTGCTCAACATAGGAAAAGGTCTAATGGTGAGAATTTAAGTGTGTCTGCTCATATTCAGAACGAAAGCCCCCAAGAAAAGTATAAATCTGGTCGCGTTCATATCGCTTAGCTAACTTGGCAGCAACCTCTTCACCAAACTTAGAAAGAGGCTCATAGTGACTGAGCTCTTCCCACATACTCTGAAGTGAACTATAATACTCTCCCATAGTAGAATCTCCCTGCTTACATTCTGAAATCATTTGTTTTAGTAAGTAGATCCGTGTGTCATGATCAGAAGGTGCAAACGTGTCTGCCAACTTACTCCAGAGCTTGACAGCAGACTCATAAAACATAAAGGTCCAAGAGATTGATGAATCCATAGAGTTCGGGAGTCATCCAAGAATAAATGCATTGTCTGCATCCCACTTCTCAGCATCACCAACACTAGTGGTAGGCCTAGGGGTAGTCCCTGTCAACAAACTCATCTTCATACGACCCTGAACATAAAGGGTGATGGCCCGTTTCCATTCCAAATAATTGCTTCAATTTAGTTTGATTGAGGTGATACTAGTGGGAAGATTTTCACCACTCACATTTTTATATCCCTCAATCATTTTTCCATAGAGGAAAAAAAAGAAACAAGGATAGAGGGAAAACATTCGCAAAACAGTGTCATATCAGCCAAAAAATAGTGCCAAAGACTACCACAAAACAGTCCCAAAAATAATTTTATATCATAGGCAACTCTCACAAGATCCACAGAGATTTTTTCTCAGCACAACAACAATATTTATCCTTAGTTCACTAAATCAGCTCCAAACAAGCATTTTTACAAACACTTTCTAAGCACTTTCTAAAACAGCCCAATAACACTCTCTAGGCACTAATTTTCAGTCAGACCCCTCTATGTCATTTCAACAAACAGCTGATGTGCAGTTCTCAAACAACATAATCCAGCAGTAATACTAGCAAATAAAATCATGTGTAAAATCATATAGTTGTCCACTTTCAGATTTAATCATATCCAAGGAAACTAAAAAAAACACAAACACTTCAGATCTTCACTGACTGCTGCAATCTTTGTGCCACAACATCAGGAATAAAGAACTCATGCAAGCCCCAATGTGCAAGGGAGAAATAGGATAGCGCGAGAATTTGGGAAAGAGAAAACAAAGAACTGAAGGGTTTCACGTGGCTTCAAAGATCCTTTCAAAACACCCAGAAGACAAGCTTAGATCCCATCCACCAAGAAGAGAAAAATGGTCAGCAGATAAAAAATCAATCCCCAATAAGCTTCATCTCAGCAGGTCAAATTGTTTGACCTGGCTGACGTCAGCGATGATGGTGAGTGGCAATGGGTTTGGCTTTGATACCAAGAAGAAGTTGATATTATTAGGGTTTGGAAGGATGAAGTTGGTGTTAGGGTTTGTTGGGTTTAAGATTACAATTAGAGGAAAGAGAAAGAAAGAAATGAGAAGGCTTAGTAACTTTTCACAATTCTCACAAGCACTTATATTAAGTAATATAGAAAAGATACATGCACACTCATTTTACTCAACACACACCATACATATAATTCTAATATCAATATTCCTAACAACAATATCATCCCCCTATATTGCAAGGAATCAAGTGTTTTTTTTTTAACATGCATCCTCAAAAGCTTCTTGTCCATCTTCCATAATGCGAGTTTCATTAACCATAATATTCCTCATCAACGATTCAGTCTTTTCCATCAAATTAGTTACCGTCGATAGGCTCCATTCCAAGGCTTCTTAGATTTTATGATCATAGGACGTTGAATCTTGTTTTCACTTGTCTTCTTCAGTGTATTGAAAATTCTGTGATGAACTTTGTCTTGTCCTTTGAGAAGGAGTTGAGATGGCTTATGAATAGATGTCGGATTGGTGTCATCCTCCACTACCACAACATAACCCAGCCTTGATTTATTGGTATCCATTGCAATCTCTCACAAACGTCAAAAGTTCTTACCTCCTCTTTACGAGAATCAGGGTGATAATATTCTGTAAGTGGTAGTTGTACCACTTTCAAACCACCTTGTAAAAAGTGCATGTATTCTTCTTCCCGTAATGCACATAATCGCAATCATATCGTCATGGTTGCCCAAGCAAATTGTGGTGTGTATCCATAGGGACCACGACACACCACACTTCATCATTATAATTTGTTCCAATGGTAGAAGAGAACACATGTAGTGCCAAGAATCTAAACCCCTTTTTGAACCACTAAATCTTGTCTAGGCATGGATGTTTTTCCTCCTTTAATTTCAACTTATGCAACATTTTTCTCAACATATTATATTCATCACTTCCACCATCACTGATACTGGTGCATAATTCATCCACCTAATGTGCAGTCAGTAAGGAAAATATTTAATCATAGCCATTGATCTTCATCAAGTGGCTTTGTTGAAGAAAACATCACTTGTTGAATGAGTAACCTTTCCGCATTGACATCTGCTTCAACTTCTTTCATTGCCTACCTCTTCATCCTTACCAATGTGGCTCTTTTTCCTGCCCCTCCTTGTTTTCATGATGCTTTTCATCTCGCGCTAAAGTAACCTAGCATTTTGCTTATTGCTTCAGACACCCAAAGGAATGATGTTCCAGTTCATGACACCCAAAATAATTAAATTCCGCTGGAGTTAGTGGCATATTCATGTAGAAGTAGCAACTTGATCACATTCTCTCCCCCCTTGTTGAGGGTTTATGGTTTAAGTATTCAATTGTGAGCTAGTTGTGTTCTATTTCTTCAGTTAGAATCTCTCATCGTTGTCGTAAAAGATTGTAGTAAGGAAAAAGAGCCTTTTTGTCCGCCATCCTACGGTTGTAAGATTGTTTAAGACTTTCTTCACCTTCGAGACCATAGTAGTAGGCTTCATCCACTCTTCAAATATCATGCTTAACAAGCTTATCTGGAATCAGCATCCGAATGGGTCACATAAAAAAGTGTGCAGCTGATGAAGAGAATAAATGAGGCTAACCAGTCATGATATGTGTGGCACCTGAGTCAATGATCCAAGTAGAAGGATGAGGAGATACACGGCAGGGTATGATAATGATGCAGCAGGTTATGGTTGCCCAGTAGAGGAGGCAATCTGATAAGCTAGAAGTCTAGCCATGCAACTAGCAAGCTCAGTGCGCAAAGAACACAAATACGTCATCAGGTTGGAATCAATGATGCAGCAGGATATGGTGGCCCAGTAGAGGAGGCAATCTGATAAGCTAGAAGTCTGGCCATGAAACGAGCAAGCTCCGTGTGCAAAGAACACAAATCCGTCATCAGGTTGGAACCCATCATCGATCCCAAAAGAAACTATAAACCATTATTCAATAGGACTAGGCAAAATTCAACTGTGTCGGAAACACATTCACAATTGTCGCCCAATGTGATAAATGCATCCATCATAGTATCAAACAGGCAAAGGAAGCCAATATGAGCAGCAAGCACATAAAAAAAATGGGCAGCAGTCATAATTAAACGACCCACACTTAGCAAGTCACTGATAATTCCAACACGAATCTCTGCCCAACAGTATACATATAGTGGGAAATACCTCCACTTTACTCAGCACAAAATATGTCGAAAAATAGACTTATACACAACGTAATATTAAAAGAAAATGCCATCCATCAAAAAAGAATGGGAACATCACTAGTTTCAGAGATAACAAGATAAAGGGATGGAATATCTCACTGACAAGAGAAAACATATTCAAGCGAGAATACCCGATAGCCACATATATCTATAAAAGATTAAAACACATTCAATGTCCCTCCAGTCAAATTGATATGCAATCGACAATGAAGCTAACAGAAAACCGATCTACACGCATCCATCAATCAGAAGATAACACACCTGAAATAGATCGAGAACAGTCACAGAAACCACGAAATCCGAGAAACCTGCGCAAGAGAAAAATCAACAGAACTTCTTGCAGCCTTCACAAATCAGATAACAAAATACCCTACGAAGCTTCAGCGCTGAAAACCAATCCAATTGCATCAGGAATCCCTTAATCTATGGGTTCACATAGTCTGATATCCCAAAAAATGTGAAAGAGGGATGAAACAAAGATCTCTTTGAAAACAAGAGAAAAAGGGTGTCAAACCATATCAACATTTTTATAAAAGAGGCTCCAAATATTAACCGAAGCAATCTGAAAAATTCTTGTAAGCATCTGAGTCAACTAGTTGACTCGACTGACATCAGCATGACATCATAATGGTGCCAGCTGAGATTAGGCTTGGATTTGTTGAATCCTATACCAACTTGACTTCCGTTGATGGATTCTAGGTTAGAGAGTTAGCGTTATGGTTAGATTGGAGGATGAAGATGTGAGAAAGAGAGAGAGAGAGAGAGAGTCAAATGACCCAGGTAGGGTTGGAGCCCAACTAGACTTTATATTATTTCTGAAAGACAAGAATACCCTTAGTACACACACATTCAATATTACTCCTAACACAACTCAGTTATACAAAACATATATAAATCTCTATATGTATATTCGCCAGAAATTTGCTATTAGAAACAATCCTGTGATAATACAAAACAAGCTTCCTTAAGTTCACATCCCAAACTTTTCTTATTGAAGTTAACCAGGATGAGACTCGATTTCTTTCCAACTAACTATTTTATTGAAATCCGAGTTCATAATTTCCACACTGAATGACTTCCTAAGTGTAAGACCCTATCCACTATCTTTTCATAACAATACTTTTGAATGGACCATGTGCTCTAACGATTCAATATATCAGTAGCAGAACACATATCACACGCATGCATGTACGTGTGCACATACGGGCACACCTACATACACACCAAAATAAAAATTGTATTGCACATAAGAACTAATAATACAATGTGGCTGTTTTCGTTGAAAAAAAAAATGAAAAAGCGATAAAAGGGAGCAAACTGAAATTTTTAAAATAAATATAGCATATAAGTGCTGATGAGTGTATAAAATCTGTAATAATATAGTAAAGGTGATACATAAATGTCAGTCGTATTGCCAAGGACAAAAATAATACTCCATTCACCATCTCCTATCATCATATTTGCCTTGTCCCATCTATTTGGAGTTGGCTTTGCTGGTCCTATTTCTCCACTCATTTCTATTTAGGGTTTAAAACTATTTCACTTTGCAACCTTTATGTCACTTTGATCTTTCCATTTTCATTCTCTTACTTCCTTGTTCTTGTATCATAGCAATCTTTCATACATCAGCTATTTCGGGTCTCTAGTGGACATGCCTGAAGGCTCAAAACTATCTCAAATGACATTCCTTGAATTTCTCTTTTATTGGGTTGCCCCTAAACTTCCCCATACGTAACTCATTCTTAATCCAATCTTTTCATATTACTCCATACATGATGCATCTACCTTAGCCTCCAGGCCACTCAACTACATGTACTTACTATCTCACCACTTCATTGTAGCCTAGAAATCTACGCCATACAGTAATGCAAACCTTAACACAACCTTGTGAAAATGCTCATTCAATCAAAGTAGCACTCACTGATCGCACAGCATGCCACTCATAGTCTCCACTTTCCCACCTTGCACTGGTCCCATTTGAGATGTCTTTATTCCTAACATCTACTTGTATAGTGGATCCCATATGAAAATATTTATCACATTGTGGCAATAAATGATCTTCGATTTTGGCCAAATCATCATTTCCACTCTCTTTTTCAGTAAACTTGAACTCCACATATTCCATGTTTGTTCTACTAATCTCACCCTTCAATTTAAATTCATTCTTCATGAGTTCAACTCATCATTTACTTCCTCTCATGTCAAGCCAATTAGCACCACATTATTAGCAAACAATGCAAATAAGCATGAACTTGAAGCAAACCCTGATGCACCCCAACACTAATTAGATACTTAGTCGTCTCTCCGCGGTCCACACACAATTCTTCATACATGCCTTTAATAATCTAAATTTATACATTTGACATACATTTTCTCTATAGCATCCATTAGATTATCCACCCCAACACACTATCATAGGCCTTTTCCAAATGGGTTAAAGGGAGTTCACTGTCCAATTAAGGAAAAACCCTCACCCTCCCACTCTTTAGGACACATGGGGTGTATTTTTGAGAAATTCGAGTCATACAAATGAAACTGAACATCATTTAAACTACACTCATCCCAAAAATCACGACCATCATAGAATTTAAACCATCCGATAATAGCACCTTAATATAGACTGTTGTTCATATCTACCATATGGTCCACATTAAAGTGCTATGATTGGATAGTACCATAGTTTGAAAACACAAACACTCAACCTGACTCGAAAGTCGGTCAGGTCGGATATATTTAAAGACACAAAAACAACTCGATTCAGTCCAACAAAATAATATCACATATAGTATAAAATTTTAAAATTTTTAAAAAAGTAGTAAAAATCATGTATATGAGTTACTCAAAACTTGACCGAGTTATTCGATAAACTCATAAAAACTCAATTTCTCGAGTTTGCTTGAAACTCAGTCGAGTTGAAACAACTTGGCTGAGTTTCAAGTAACTCGATCGAGTTTTAGAACTGTTGAGGTTGTGCCTTGAATTCCGTTGGTGGTACTGATCAACAGGTTGGACTGTACACTCGGCCATAACTGTGCGGGTCATTTTCATATGGGACGGTTACACTTTGTATTAGATATAAAGTCTAATTTCAGTCAGCGTTCCATAAGAAGGAAACTCATTTTCTAATTGAGGAAGGTGAGATTTGAGAGATTTGTAACCATATTTTTCATAGATTTAGTGAAAGGAACTTAGCATTCACCCGTGGACATAGGAAAATTGTTGAACCAAGTAAATCTTGTGTTTGCGATTGCTTGTTTCTTGTTTATTCTAATTGCCACAATTCTGCAAACTTGGAATCAGAGACTAGGGTTTCTAGTATTTTTGTTTCTCCACGATGGCAACAAAATACACAAGCAGGTTTGAAGTAGGAGAAATATGATGGAAAGGGTAACTTTGGACTATGGCAGAGAAAGGGTGGATCTGCTCGTGCAACAAGGTTTACACAGGATGTTGCATGGAAAATCGAAGAAACCAGCAACCATGAGCGAAGATGACTAGGAAGAATTAGAGTTGAAAGAGGATAGCACGATCTGTCTCTGTCTGGCAGATGAGGTTATGTACAACGTGATAGATGAAGAATCGGCTCCCAAACTTTGGGCGAAACTTGAAAGTTTTTACATGACAAAATCTCTCACGAACAAATTGTTCCTAAAACAACTCTATATGCTTAGGATGAAGGAAGGATCGAATCTGTTGGAGCATCTCAGTACATTCAATAAGATTATATCTCAAATACTAGGCATTGAGGTTAAGGTTGATGATGAGGATAAGGCTCTTCTTATTCTCGCATCTCTTCCTCCTTCATAAGAGCATCTAGTCACGACATAGCTCTAAGGGAAGGATACTCTGGAAACAGAAAAAATAACGGTGGCTCTTCTGTCAACCGAGTTTAGTAAAAAATCGAGTATTGAGGAACCACGGTCAGAAGGACTTATGGGGCAAGGAAAGAACCGAGACCGGGGAAGATCAGAGGAAAAGGGTTCCATCGGAATAGATTCAATTGAAATCAAGAGGAAAATCACAGGAATCTTTTCTCTGTTAACAGTGCAAGAAAGAGGGATGCATGAAGAGAAACTGCAAAATGTTTATTCGAGAACAGAAAGAAAAGAAAAAGAGAAAAGGAAAAGTTTTCAAATCAGATCAAGCGAACGTTGTAGAAGACAATGCGGATGAAGGTGATGGTGACGTTCGATTCGCTACCACAGGGAAGAATTTATTTTTAAATGCATGGATTTTAGATTCGGGTTGTTCTTGGCATATGTGTCCTACTAAAGAATAGTTTGATACATACAAACCGTTCAATGGTGGATTTATCCTAATAAAGAATAGAGTCGATCGATCGACTAAGAATAAATAAATCGCCCGATGGCTTTGCCCACAATCAATCAATCGACAATTCAGAATTGATCGATCGATTGAGAAATATAAGCGCGCCCAAAATACTATGTCCTCTTTCCTCAATCTATCGATCAACTGTCTGGGATCGATCGATCGACTAAAACACTCCTCAGTTCCACGAATCTATGCAGTTCTTCCTTCAAACGACTTCCACGGTCTTCTTTCACCTCCGATAACTTACGGGCGGTTGCTTGAATCGGATGTCCCTATCAATTCTCCCAGTGTTAGAAGGATTCATCCCCGATGAATATTGGTTGTGATAGAGTTCGAGGAGATTCGGATCGATCTGTTGAAACTCTTCCTTGTTATCCACGTATTCTCTGAATCGGCTTTATTTTTCCACTTGATCAAGTACTTCTGAAGCCCCCTTGGCTGGTGGACACAATCTGATCCTCCAAAACATCTTCAATAATTTCACGAGATGGTCGTGTAAGTAGAGGTAATGGCGTGGGGAGGGGAAGAGAGGTAACATCGAATGTAGAAGGTTCAAATGGGTTGGGTGGGATGTTTGAATGGTCATGGAACGGAACGAGATCCTCCACGTTAAAAGTCGTGTTAATCCCCAATTCTAGCGGAAAATCTAGGATAGGATGTAAGCGTTAGAACCGGCACACTTTAAAATCCTATAAGGTCCAGCACCACGAGCTTGTAACTTCTTAGCAATCCCTTGGGGAAATCGCTCAGGCCTATTCCGAACCATCACAAAATCATCCTACTGAAATTCTTTGAACCTTCTATGAGAATATACATAAATTTTATATTTTTCATTGTTCACATTAATTCTTCTTTTAATCTCAGCATGCAATTCATGAATGTGATGTGCAAATGTAGATGCGCATAAGGATCAAATATGTAGAATCGACACGTATCGCCCTAACCTCCGTGACGACGATATCGTATCGCCATCAATACATATCAGACAATGATACATTGAATTTTATTTTTTTTCCGATTGTCTACACGATCGATATCAATTGTGTAGACAATCGCCATCGATTGTGTAGACAATCGGAAAAAAAAAAAAAAAAAATTTCTGATTGTCTATACAATCGATGGCGATTGTCTACACAGTCGATATCGATTGTGTAGACAATCGGAAAAAAAAAAAATTCCCGATTGTCTATACAGTCAATATCGATTGTGTAGACAATCGGAAAAATAATAATAATAATAATAAATAATAAATAATAAAAATTCCGATTGTCTATACAATCGATATCGACTATATAGACAATCGCCATCGATTGTGTAGACAATCGGAAAAAATATAGATATACATATTATCGGACGATACATTGAAATTATCGTCCGATAATTTCAATGTATCGTCCGTATCGTCCGATACGGGCGATACATTGCCCGTATCGGACAATAAGTATATTGTTTTTAAGGGGGCACGATACAATACCTTTGTATCGTACCGCCCAAGTCCAAAACCGATAACGACGACATTCGGATTTATTTTTTTGACCCATGGATGCATCGACGACATTCTATAGACCTTAGGTCTACAAGTGTCCTATGTTTATAACCATGCACAATTTGGAATGGACTCATACTTGTGGTTCCATTAACCGAATTATTGTATGCAAACTCTGCTATAGGCAGGATGGAATCCCAACTCCTAAAATGCTCACCTACTAGACACCGTAACAAATTACCTAAACTCCTATCTACAACCACGGTTTGCCCATCAGTTTAGGGGTGATATCCAGCCAAAAATTGAAGCCTAGTCCCCATTTTGTGCCGCAGTGTCTTCCAAAAGTAATTGACAAACTTGACATCACGATCAGACACTATAGTTTTAGACAAACCGTGCAGACGAACAACCTCATTAAAAAAGAGTGTAGCAATGTTACTTGCATCTGAGGTTTTCGAACACGCAATGAAATGGGTCATTTTCGAAAAAGGTCCACGACGACGAACACCGAATCGTGATTGCAGAGGGTCTTAGGAAGGACTAACACAAAGTCCATAGAAAGGTCTTGTCACGAAGTGTGTGGCACAGGTAAAGGTGTATAAAACCCACCCGGTGTTTTGCCTCCTTTATTCTGCCAATTGGCAAACACGACACTGGTTAATGATTTTGACAACATCTCGGGTGAGATTGGGCCAATAAATTCGGTCTTCAACCAATGCAACAGTTTTGTTGAGACCAAAGTGGCCGGCAACCCCTCCAAGGTGTAATTCTCAAATAAGAAAATATGGTAGAGAAGTGTGGGGAATACATAAGCGGTGTTTTAGGAACAAATATCCGTCCTGTAGGGTATACTTACTCTCTGTCACAGATTGTGCACTCAGAAGTGAGGTGTACTCTTCTCTAAAATCCGGACATATAGGATAATCGTCTATGAGAAGATCGAATCAGATCACCTCAACACTCAATGAGTGTAACGTCGCCACTCTACGGCTAAGCGCGTCAGCAGCTCGATTCTCTACACCAGCCCTATGTTTCAGCACAAAGGTGAACCCTTGAAGTTGTTCAACCCATTTCGCATGTCGCGAGTTTAACTTCTTTTGGGAACTCAAAAACCTAAGGGCTTTATGATTAGAGAACAAGACAAATTCATGTGATAGCAAATAGTGTTTCTAATATTTAAGAGATTGCACTACCGCATAGAATTCTTTGTCGTAGGTAGAATATTTCTGCCTGGTCTCATTTAGCTTCTCACAGAAATAAGCTATTGGGTGACCCTCTTGGCTTAAGACTCCTCCAATACCTACGTCGGACGCGTGGCACGCGACCTCAAAGACTTTAGAAAAGTCCGGAAGGTGCATGACAGGAGTTTCAATCATTTGGGACTTAATCTCTCTAAAGGCTTTTGCTGCAGCAGGTGTCCATGTAAACTCCCCATTTTTTATACAATCGGTGATAGTGGATGTTACCGTACGGAAGTTACAAATGAACCGCCTGTAAAAAGTAGCTAACCCATGGAAGCTACGAACTTCGTGAACATTTTGAGGTTCAGGCCACTCCACAATAGCCTTGACCTTGTCAGGGTCCGCAATCATTCCTTCAAACGTTACGACAAACCCTAAGAAGACAATGCTATGTGACATGAAAGTGCACTTCATTAGATTCGCGTATAACTTTTCTCCTCTGAGAGTCACACAAACTTGCCTTAAATGCCTTAAGTGTTGTTCCTTGTTGTGGTTATAAATAAGGATGTCATCGAAATAAACCACAAAGAACTTGCCTATGAAAGGCCTCAACACTTGCGTCATGATTCACATAAATGTGCTAGGGGCATTTGAAAGCCCGAAAGGCATGACAAACCACTCATATAAACCATCCTTGGTTTTAAAGACAATTTTCCATTCGTCCTCGGGATGAACTTGGATTTTATGGTATCCACTCTTCAAATCAATCTTCAAAAATATAGTGCCATCGACCATCATGTTCAATATGTCGTCCACTCTCAGTATATGGAACCGATACTTGATCGTGATTTTATTAATAGCGCGGCTATCAAGACACATTCTCCAAGTTCCATCTTTCTTGGGTGTGAGCTGTGCTGGCACGGTACATGGACTCATACTTTCCTTAATGAATCCCTTATGAAGAAGTTCATAAATTTGCCTTTTTAACTCCGAATGTTCGGATTGATTCATGCAATAATAGAGCAAGCTAGGTAAAGTAGATCCGGGAACCAAATTCATGGTGTGTTGGATGTCCCGTAAAGGTGGTAATTCATCCAGAAGGTCCTTAGGAAAGACGTCCCGAAACTCGCTCATTATCGGTTCAACCTCTTTTGGACACTCAACAATCGACTCTTTGGGTGTTTCAACTGTAACAAAGGCATAGACAATGTCCTCTGTCTTAGCACCTCATTCAAACTCCAAAGGGCTAACGATGTGAACGACCTTAGATGTCTTCTCTTTCTCAATTTGGCCTTTATCATTTGATTTGTTCGTTTTCACTGTAGGTGCTCTAGCAGGTCAAGGATTGATTTTTATTTTATTTCCGCTGTGAGTGAAAGAACACACGTTCGATCCCCAAACAATTTAACGTTCATATCATACAACCACGGCCTCCCAAGGATGATATGCCCCACATTCATAGGCACAACATCACACCATAAGGTGTCCTTATATGACTCGAATTGTATAGAAACCTGACACCTTCATGAAACGGGGATTGATGATGAATCGACCCAAGCAATTTTATAAGGTTGCAGGTGAGCTATGGGTGCAAGCCCTAGGCGAGAAACTATACTTTCAGAAACATTGGTACAACTTCCACTATCGACTATGACTCGGTAGGCTTTCACACCACACTTGGTTACGGTATAAAAGATGTTATCTCTTCGTCAATCATCACTCTCCTTAGATTGGGCTAGAGCACATCTAACCACAAGAGTCCGCGAGGTATTACCCTCCTCAACGGGGTAGGATATTTCCCTAAGACAAGCCACAGTTCGCTCTCCTGCAAAATCTTCCTCGTCACTAGGGAAGACTCAAGCTCATAAACTTCTTCTATTCCCTCATCGTGCTCATTCTCAAGGTCCTCAGCTATGAACAAGTTTCGAGAAGGGCATTGTGCTGCAAAATGTTCGACGTCATGACACTTGTAACATTTGTTTTGACCTCCACTCTTGGGGACTTCAAGCATAGGACCCTTACCCTTATCAACTCTGGCTACTAGTGTTGTAACTGAATTGGGCCTAGTTGACGGGGTATGAACATTGGGTTTTGAATCAGGAAAGTTAGACCTATAACCGGACCCACTAGTATCAAAACGTTTGGTTTGAGGCGTCTTGAGGTACCGTTCTAACTCTTCGACTCTGGAGAAACACTCATCTAGATCTGTAACGGGGTATGGAATGAGTTCCCTTTGTAGTTCTGAGCGAAGGCCCATTCGAAATCGGGATAAGGTAACTCTTTCCGGATCATCCACATTAGCCTGGGACATTAGGTCTTTAAACTTGTCAATGTATTGTGATCAGTGAATTCCCTTGGTTCGATGATTGTCACTGATCAAGAATACGTTCATCATAGGAAAGAAGAACATACTTCTCGCTCAGTTGGATCTGCATACATCCCAAGTGGAAATGGGAAGAAGACCCTGGGACTGCGTACGACGCTCTAATCCCATCCAGCAAAGCTTGGCTTGACCTTAGCAAATCGAACCTTACGCTCATCAGGTATGGCATACCACTCGAAGTAGTTTTCCATGCCACTCCCCACTCAAGATAGGCTTTAGGTTGTCTTTTCCCGTCAAAAGTAGGAGCGTCCATTTTAACGGACTTCATGATTTTGTCGTCCTAATTGGTTTGGATATCACGTCGGGGAGGACCATCTCTCCTACGAACACTAATGTGGACTCGATAATGATTTTCAGTAATGACCTCATTCATTTCTTCAACACGGGTCACTAAAGCCTCATGCTGGGCTTGTTGATCAGGCAACTGATTTTGCAATTGATTATAGTGATCAGCCATTTGGGCTTGAAGATTGACTTGACTCGCAATCAACTTACACGCAAGTTCCTTAATCAGGGCTTCTATCATACTGGGATCCATACTATGCAAGACAAAAACAAAATAAAAGAAATGAACCCTGGAACCTATATGAACACCGATAACCCTAAACTGACAAATCTCTGATACCAAATCTGATGCAGAAACTAACACACTCAATGCCAGGGCTAAGATTATTAGAAAATTTAAAGCAAATAATTAAAATACCAAAAACCTAAACAGTTTATCACAGAAAATACGAAGATATTCTATTCGATAATTTTATGTCTAGCCCGAAATAGTGTTACTTTCACGTACGTTCCCTATCGAATCTAGAAGATTAGGGTTCTTAGCGAACGACTGGATCTCCGACAGTTTTAGGGCGTCGAACAAACTCGCAAGCGAGTTCTTCCGATACCGAGCGAAAAGAAAGGCTAGGTTTAGATTTTAATGGTGGGATGGGTAGATTAGGGTTAGATACTTACGTAGCTTGTAGATCAAAGAAGATAGAGGAGGAAAAGTTGGCCTCGCACCAAACCACACGCAGGACGAAGAATCACTCTTCGATATGAGACAATCACACCCTCACAGAAAGTTTAATCACAAAACTCTCAAGCTTTACAAAGCAAATAATTTCATTAACCATAAATTAAAATAAAGGTTGTTTTTTACAAGCCTTTAAATAGGCTAAGCAAACCCTAACCCGAAATAAAGGAGTCCTAAAAACTTATAACACAAAAACGGCAAGTTTTGCCAAAAAAAACTAAAATCCCATCATATCTTGCCCAATCGATCAATCGATTCTAGAGTCGAACGATCGACTGAGAAATAAACAAATCGCCTGAAGGCTCTGCCCACAATCGATCGATTGATAATTCGGAATTGATTAATCGACTGAGAAATATAAGTGCGCCCAAAATACTGTCTTTTGTCTTCAATCGATTGATCGACTATCTGGGATCGATCGATTGATCGACTAAAACACTCCTCAGTTTCGCGAATCTATGCAGTTCTTCTTTATGACCACTTTCACTGTCTTCTTTCACCTCCGATAAGTTACAGGCGGTTGCTTGAATCGGATGTCCCCATATGAAACCTATACAAATTGGTAGGGAATACAGTCGTAGGTGGAGCATCTGCAACCACTACAAAAGATAGTAATTCGGATGACATAGAACTCTGGCATATGCGTTTAGGGCATATGAGTGAGAAATGAATGATGGAACTTCACAAGAGAAATATGTTGAAGGGTGTTAAGAGCTGCAAGATTGAGTTCTGCAAGTATTGTTTGTATGGAAAGCAGTGTAGAATCAGATTTAACACATGAGTCTATAACAGCAAAGGAGTGTTATGTACATTCAAATGTTTGGGGACCTGTGATAGAACCATCAAAGGGAGGTGCAAAATACTTTGTCACCATCATTGACAACTTCTCAAAAAACGTTTGGATTTACTTCATGAAGCACAAGTCAAAGGTGTTCACGAAGTTCAAACAATGGAAAGAAGAAGTTGAGAAACAGGCTGGAAAGCAATTGAAGTGTCTCAGGTCAGATAACAGGTTAGAGTACAAGCCTACAGAGTTTTTGGAATACTGCAAAAATGAGGGCATAGTTCGACACTACAGTAATCCAAGGACCACGACAGAATGGAGTAGCAGAGCATGAACAGAACCCTCTTGGAAAGAGCAAGAAGCATGATATTAAAGGTGGGTTTAGAGAAGGGTTTATGGGTGGAAGAAGTGAATATGACATGCTTTATCATAAATCGGTCGCCATCTAAGGCAATCAGCTTCAAAACACCAAAAAAAGTATGGACAGGAAAAGTTGCAGATTATTCTACCATAAGAATTTTTGGGTGTCCGACATACGTCCATGTGCAAGGCATGCAAGATCTAAATTAGATACAAAGGCAAAAAGGTGTATATTTCTTAGTTGTGAGAAAGAGGTGAAGGGATACAAGCTATGGGATTCCTCAAGGCAGGAGAGATGTTATCTTCGACGAGGCCAACATTCAGAAAATCAGCAAACAAGATAAAGAAAAATAAGGGAAAACATTCTCAAGGGGCCCAGCACAATTCAAGTGGAGGTAGATAGTTCAAAATCTCAAGAAGAAGATAATTTGTTACAGCCTTCACAAAAAAAGAAACTGAATCGATTCGTTTCGGTTCGGTTCGGTAAATCGAATCTACATCCCTAGTCTCAGGCAACAATTCCAAGGTTATCAACCATGACAAAACCCTAGAATTCAATTTTAATGTATCAATTTGTAACGTGTCTAGTTTATGTGTCGTATGATGTCAACGTGCCCAATATAAATAGAGAAATATATTAGTGGGTTAGTGTCCATAGAATAGGAGAATCAATTATTGGGTATGTTAGTGGGGAGTCAGTTGTAGAGTCAATTGTTAATCGTGTAGTTAATTGTGTAGAGTGTGTTTAGAGACGTGGGAAGGCCAAGTGCCTATATATGTACTCTTGCAATTATGAGTAAGGTATTAAACAAACTCTCTGTCTCAGCCTTTTTTTTAAGGAGGTTGACCCCTTTGAAGTGGTATTTCTATTGTTTTCCTTCATTCTGCAGATTTGAACATTATATTTGGTATCAAAGCCGATGATCCTGCCATGACCGACGGTACCAGAATTTCTCAGCTCGTTGAATCCATTAACCAACTCAAAGGAACTCAAGTGTCACAACAAGGGATCCTAGATGAATTGGTTCAACAGTTGGGTGTCTTAGCCACAAGCTACGAGACTCTCACCCGTAATTCACAGCGTGAAAGAGGAGAGCATTCAGGCGGAAGTTCAGTTAATTGATGGTCCGACAACCATCATGTTGATGGTATTGTGATCCAAACTAGAGCAATCCAGTTTAACTTCCCCCGATTTGATGGGAATGACCCCTCTGGTTGGCTCTACATAGCTCAACAATTCTTCACCTACCGCCAAACCCCACCACAGCAACGATTGTTGATTGCCTCCTTCCACATGGAAGGTAAGGCTCTTCCTTGGTATAACTAGATGGAATGGTCAAGAGCTTTGACCGACTGGGATACCTTTGCAAGGGACTCGAGACACTGTTTGGTCCAACCGAGTTTGATGATCCAGTGGAAGCTCTCACCAAACTTCGCCAGTCAACTACTGTGGGCGAGTATCAGACAAGATTTGAGCCACTTGCAAATCGAACTAAAAGCTTGATGGAATCCTTCATGGTAAGTTGTTTCTTAAGCGGCCTCAAGGATGACATTCGGTTTAGCGTAAAGATGTTCAAACCTGTCACCTTGTCTGCTGCCTTTGATTTAGCTCGGATTCAAGAAAAAAGATAAACTACCGAAGTCGACATTCTCGAAACGATGGGAGCTGCTCCATCTGTTACCCCCGCACGGCACCAGATGCTGCAAAGAAGCCTGCCATGCTTGTGCAAAGGCCCACCCAAACAAAGATGGAGCGCCATGACCGTGGTCTATGTTACAATTGTGAGGATGAATGGTCACATGGACATAGATGCAAGGTGCAAAAGCTCTACCTTCATGATGGAGTGGAAGGCGATGACTTGATACTAGAGGAGGATGAGAAGGATGCGGGTAAAGTGCCAAACATGGAGGCTGAGCCGGAAGTAACACCAGAGATATCACTCCATGCGATTGCGAGATCCCCAACTCCCCAAACTATGCGGCTAAAAGGTAACCAGTTAAAAACAGTGGTGTTGATAGACTCAGGGAGCACCCACAACTTCTTGGATCCAGCAATCGCCAAGAAGGCCAGACTGACCATTCTTTCTAATGGGTGGTTTGAGGAGATGGTAGCAAATGGTGAAAAACTAGCTGGTCAAGGAAGGGGTGATGGGGTCGCATTGTCCCTGCAAAATCACCCATCACCACTCATTTTTACTTGTTATCATTGGGTGGATGTGATGCCGTTCTCGGCGCCCACTGGTTAAGAACTCTAGGACCAGTTTTGTGAACTTCTCTAATCTCTCAATGCAGTTCAATCTTGATGGGAGGCCTTACCGACTACATGGAGAATCAGAATCAGACCTAGCAGTCATTGGTGAGGACAATCTCAAAAAAACAATCAGGTCCGATAAACGAGGTGTTCTACTACAACTATTCAGCATAGTTGGGATTCAACCTCAACCCAAAATCGATCCGCAAGTGCAGCAGTTACTTGATGAGTTCGGTGACATATTTGGTGAACCACAAGGATTGCCACCATCTCACCCTCAAGACCATCGAATTCCTCTTATTGAGGGAACTCGACCTGTTAGAATACGACCATATTGTTATCCTCATTATCAAAAAGGAGAAATCGAAAAAATTGTGCGGGAGATGCTGCGGGGTGGAATTGTACGACCTAGCCAGAGCCCATTTTCACCACCAGTATTATTGGTGCGAAAATCTGGTGGCAGTTGGCGTATGATCGTGTACTATCGAGCACTCAATAAGGAAACAGTTAACGAAGTTTCCAATACCAGTAGTGGAAAAATTACTAGATGAGCTCTACGACGCCACAATCTTCTCCAACCTAGACCTCTGCTCAGGATACCATCAAATTAAAGTCCATCTAGAAGATGCTTCCAAGACAGCATTCAGAACTCATGAGGGGAACAATGAATTTCTGGTAATGCCTTTCGGCCTATACTTTTCAAAGTCTATCAGCTCAACGAGAGGTTTCCAAATTCAAACCTTGAGGACAAGGTTTTTTTATGGGGAATGGAATGTAACGTATCTGGTTTATGCATCGCATGATGTCAACGTGTCCAATAGAAATAGAGAAATGTGTTAGTGGGTTATATTAGTGGGTTAGTGTCCATAGAATAGGAGAATCGGTTATTGGGTATGTTAGTGGGGAGTCGTTGCAGAGGCATTTGTTAATCGTGTCATTAATTGTGCAGAGTGTGTTTAGAGACATGGGAAGGCCAAGTGCCTATATATGTACTCTTGCAATCCTGAGTAATGTATCAAACAAACTCTTTGTCTCAGCTTTTTTTTTAAGGAGGGTGACCCCCTCGAAGTGGTATTTCTATTGTTTTCCTTCATTCTGCAGATTTGAACATTACACAATTCCCAATTATTTTCCATTAAAAAAAAAAAAACTTTAAAAACTTAGAAACCCATAAATGTTTCACTCCACCATCTTGTGCAAACAGGAAAGAAAACCATAATCTACTCAACAAGATAGAAGCTGCATAAATTCAATCTAATAGATGCTCCACATTTGCTAATACCTACCAATACCAGTTTGAGAGAAACCGAATACTATGATGATGAAACCATACGTAAAGACACAAATCAATAGAACAAACAACAACAAAATGGCATGAAATCAGGATATTTGTATCCATTGGATGAAGAATAACAGATAATTTCTTTTTTCATACAACAAAGTTTGAGAAATGAAGAAGGCTTACTCAGAACATGGAGTTTCGCAGCGGGTCTAGGGTTTCTTCGACGCTTCGGATTAGATTTTCATACTTAGAGGGAAAAAAAGAATAATTATTATACATTATAACGACGGCGCGGGGAAGAGCAGAGGCATGTTTCGATGATTTGTAAGCTGAAACCGCGGGGTGGCTTGCGTATGTTATATTAACTAATAACTTGTGGGGTGCACGTGCTATGCACGTGCGAGGAGAGGTAGGGTGTCAATGGGTTGGTCGAGTCGGGTCAGGTCAAACTTTTGGCTGCCCTGAAAAAATGGCACATGCCCAGCCCGATGGTGGAGCTGATCCGACCCGACTTGAAAACCCAGGAAATTTATACTTTCAGCCTTTACTCCTAAGGGACAGTGTTTTATAGCAGGCAAGTTTTGTACAGGCAAAAGTATAGGCGACTGATATGGTGTAATGCAATTGGCTGTAAGTGCAGTAGGGCCAAACAATGCTGGTCGGGGCAGTCAGTTGACAAAACCTACTAGCTGTTGCAATTTTCCTTTTCTAAGAACAGACTCATTGTTTCAACATTACAAAATAGGTCAGCTCCGAATCAATCAAAAATATGCCCATAAACATAAGGGGAGGCACCGATGCATTTGTACAAAGAGCTTCTGAGCTTAGAGCCAAGCCAACGCCAATCTAAGGGAAGGAGATTCTGCATTTGTAGAATAACGTAAGGATCACCATAGTTTCCTCTTTTTCCCAAGAGTATACGATATGATATCGAAGTAATTGATAAGGTATCAACATTAAAGTGATAGATACAACATTAAATCGATTGATACAATATCAAATCAACCACTCTTTTTTGTCATACCACTACGATATTGGATTTGTCCATGTGATATCGAATTGACCGATTCAATATCGTATCGATCTATCTAATATCACATTGGCTGATGCAATGGTACATGATTCAATCTGACATCAAATCGTTTATTTTATATATATATATATATATATATATATATAACGTTAGTAATGACCATAATTGTTCACCCTTTATTTTTATGATGTTCGGCAATTGTGAGAAAATTGCGAAACAGAGAGAGACAGGGAGGGATAGTAAAAAAAAAAGATTAAACTATTAGGGCCAGAACTAATAGAAAGAATTTATTATTATTTTATCAGGCTCTGATTGGATGGAAATTCATTGGAAACTTTATGTGAATTATTATAGCTTTCATGAACCAAGCACGATGCACCGTGCTGCTTAATCTCTCTAAACCGTTTGGTGTATGCTTGTATGAGTCGTATCTAAATTTTTAAGAATATTAATAGGAGGTGGTTTTTTTTTTTTTTTTTTTTTTCTTTGTTGTTGTTGGTAACTTAGGGTAATCCCAGGCTTATGCTAAGTACCTAATGTTAAAAACTTTAGGATCTAAGCTCGAATCACACGATCAAAAATACATCTTTACAAGAACATGCGTACCTTGTATTTATTCTCGGGTTGCCGCGCCTGTGATCTCCTTAATGAAATTGATGATCTCCGCTTGAAAATCCGAGTCCACGTTACCTCTCATCTTCTCTAAATTTAGCCTCTAGATGGGAATGTGCTAGGGTTAAAGGAAGAGGGGATGGTGGTCTCCTTATACAGTCACTTCTCTTTCCTAACCCATCAAGGAAAGAGATTGGAGACATATCACTTATATCAGGAAATTACTTTCTTTCTATCGTCTCGAAATACATGTGGTCAAAGGTCCAATCCAGTTTTTAATGGAAACCCAAAGATGAGTTAAGTTGTTGACCACAAAAATTCAACATTCTCCCACTTGGTCTACACCTTAACTCATCTAACATAATTTTAAAAATGACTCTGTGAGTTGACAAACTTTGAAAAGCGGATGACCATCAATTTTATATTTTAAAAAATCATTGACCCCCACTACTTCGATGCTTCGTAACAACCACCTAAATTCAATAACAATACCAGTAAAGGATCATGGTGCACACAGTATTTCATCCTACGAATCGACACTAGACAATCCATAGTTACAAAAATAGCATCATTAATGAACTTAAGTCTTTACTTAGTGATATCAGGCAATGCACATATATGTCGTTCCTATATTTGTCCAACTTCATACCCCAGGGTATGTCTTTCTGATATCTTACTAGCATTCCCCTTGTGACTCACGTCACCAATCTAACAGAAAGAAGGCTTACCGATATAGTGCCTAATCACATCTAGCCCAAGTATATCAGGTAAAATGAGATCTAACTCTGCCACTCTATCATGTGATACAATCCTCATGCAAATAGTCAAAGTACAACAACATGTACCATCATTAACACGTGCACAATTTCATATGATGAGTCAGTCACAATATATATATATATATATAAAAAAAAAGTCGTTAATCCAAGCGAGTTATCTCCCACTGATTTGGACATTTATAATAGCAATCAATGAATAATAAGATTAACTTAACATCAACTATTTATAATCATTTAATTAAACTTATGCAAATCAAGTCTTTCAAAATAAATGTCAAAGTACTAACTAGTGTCATGAAAAAATAAATAAATGATGTAAGCGTGATTTCAGTTTTGAGACTTCTCAGGGTGAGATGACTTTTGTTGTGATTTTTATCTTATTTTACTCGCAAGTGCACGGATCGGTTTGCAGATAGTAGGTGCAAAGTACGAGATCGTTCCTATGAGGTTTGGTCAGAAAATAAAAAGAGAAATAGCAACTAACTAAAAGAATTATCACAGATCTAGCACAGTATTTAACTAGTTTAAAGATTCTGAGAGTTTGATGGACAGAATAAAGACTAAGCAATAAATTAAAATTTAAACAAATAATGAAAGATAAGGATTGGGATATTAAATCCTCCCATCATAGGTTTATCATTCATGCAATACAAATCTGTGGATTAAGATATGAGATCCTCAAAAGATATCTAAGTGGGAGAACTGACCCTAAACACACATGAGTTCTAAATTGTAAATCTGAGATCACGGAGATATATGATTAAGATCCCATGAGTGTATGATTAACACTCATACCTCGAATAGCATTCAGAACTCAATCTCTGGGGTAAATTCCACACTACCGATCTAAGATCACGGAGATGTATGATTAACATCTCATGAGTGTATGATTAACACTCACACCTTAGATGATAATCAGAATTTACTCGTAGGGTAAAGTCACACTACCGATTTAAGATCACGGAGATGTATGATTTACATCTCATTAATGGATGATTAACACTCACACCTCAGATAGTAGTAGAACTTAATCCTGAGATAGGCAATAATTAGGATAAAATCATCAATATAGAGCTGAGATCATAGGGCATGATTAGCTCCTAGATCTCAGACCATAATCAGATTATATCTATGTCAATAATAACATTAGGGCCTTTAAAAGAATCTAACATCTCAACCACAAATTTGTACTAATATAAATGAATACCTCGGATGGGGTTCATTAGATCCCCATCCTCAATGAAACTAGTCACGCATGATTAAAATAAAATCTAAATGACATTTGAAATACAGTAAAATACCTTAACAATTCCAACATAAACTTTAATCCAGCTTTTAATCCAACAGGTAGAATGATTCTTCGAATGCAGAAATGAAAACTAATCTAAATCTTATGCCTAAGGAAAAGAACAAAACTGGAAGAGAAAGAATGTAATAGAAATCTCAAAATAGAGAGAGAAAAATACAGCTGAAAGAAAAAGAAATCCTAACTAATTCCTCGAATTTTGCTTAAATAGCTATGAGTTCAGAGGTTTGAAATTCAAACTCGATTAATCGATTATTAAAGTCGATCAATCGATTTTGAATTTCAATTTCCCGCTTATCATCCTTTTGAAACTCGATTCATCGACACTATATAAGTCAATTAATCAAGCGTACATATGACAGAGAGTAGGTCTTTTAGCTCCTTTCATTAGGTTGATTAATCAACCTATGAGATCGATTGGTCGACTATTGCAGTGTAGTTGAGCTTCGCTTTTCCTTTGTTTTAATGTTTCAATGTTAGTTGACTTTATGCTCTTTTATGTTTCTTATTGCATCCCATAATCATTTTTACCTAAAACACATAAAATCTCATCATTCTCATTAGATAGCTTTCATCGGATGACTAAATATAGGTTTTAAGGGATGAAATATCATCATATTTCACTATTCATCAACTTCTCTGGTTGAGATGTTCCTCCTTTGACCTGCTTCAACAGATCTTTAAATACATAGCAATCCCTCCGAAGATGTCCCTTTTTTCTTGCAATGCCAACATTCTAAATTTTCAAGTTTAACTTTCTTATTTGAATTCTCTGCTCCAGCTTGCTTTCGATTTAAGTTCTGATTATAATTCTTTTTCAAAATCTTTCGGTTTGACCCACTCACCACCAGATGTGCACACTTAGTCGGTTTTAAAGTATACCCTTGCAAGTGCACAAGATTTATTGTAGTATGGCAAGAACAAGGGTGTTGATCCCACAGGAAAAATATGAAATTTATCTAATTCTTTCAGAGATTTAAAAACAAAATACCCAAGGAAGTACCAAGGGAGAGATTTCAATTTACCAAACACTATTCTAAGCAAACTGATTTACTGATAAATAAAAGAACAATATTTAAAGATGATCAAGGAATATGCTACCCCAGATTTATACCCATTTTCTATCATTAAAACCCACAGTTTCATTAAAGCATCATTCACACCATCATTCATCTAGAAAAATAATTTGTAATAAAATGTGATCATCAATCCGGCATATCCTATCTAAAAACAATGACTCAGCCTATTATTACGGTATGAGTCATGTAAGAAGCATAGCATATCTCATGATGTTTAGATCACAACAATAAATACATAATCGCTCTGCAGCCTAGATCAGCCTGCAGGTCCGGATCTAGCGATTACGGTCGTTGATACGCGCAATCAACGGTCATAACAAACATTCAATATATTTTTAATTACACAAACTTTTAGCAAAATGATTCCATGATGACATAAATAGAATGCGGTATTAATCATAAAAAAATTGCTACTTATCTGGGGTTCGCATCTTCCCCGATCAACTGATTTAGCCGCTCATCTTTGGTGTATGATCTCTTTGTTCATTCAAAGTCATTCCACTTTTTATTTCTTTCAAAAGATCTTTGTTTATAATGTCTTTTCCTAAATACAATCTATGAATGTAAAAGAAAGACAGTGCAAATCCTAAGTACAATCTACCCAGCTCAAAACCCTAGAAGGAGGAAAGAACTCTTGAAAAGATGCCCAAAAGAGTCGAAAACCAAAAAAAATAATGAATAATAATCCTCTTCTTTTTTTTTCTTTTCCTCCATTCAAGTAAAGCTATATCTTTCATTTTATAGGGTCGAGCAAATCCTATACCTAACAACCTCAATCGATTGAGACTGAAGTCTCAATCGATTGATATTTTCATTCGAAAATTGATAAGGGCCACTTGTCTTCTTCTGTCAATCGATTGACATTCATGTGTCAATCAATTGACACATAGGGGTAGACTCCTCTTTCTCTTGATAGATGTTGTTGATTTTCTTCACGAATTTCGATGCTTCATTTGACCTTTTTGTCCATAGCCTTTGTGTTGCTTTAATTATCTTCTTTTATGCTCATTACCGATCCAACGGTCAGAAACACCTGTAATCATAAAAACCTCACAATAGCCATCAGATGCTTTCATAGGATAGCTAAATGTAAGAATTAGGGTGTGAAATATAGTCACATTTCGGCACCGATCACACCCCCAAACCTACACTTTGCTAGTCCTCGAGCAAAGAGAATGAAAAAATATATAAAGCAGATAAAACTAACATCCTACAAATTTAAATGCCACTTTCGTAGGGAACACGATTGCATTTAGCGTATGCAACAAGCCTTTAAACCCCTAGGTGATCCCTAGTGGAGGAGTTTTGTCTCCTGAAGGTTTTCAGCGAAGGTATCTACAAACTTCAAAGTTTATGATTTTCAGCATTTTTAGTCATGCCTTTCAAGTAATTAGATGACTCTGAAAAATCTTTTAAACTGTATCTGGCCATATTCATTTTGTTAGTGCTCATTCCAGTCAATCCCTTGTCTTTCAATGCTCATGATTTATGCCTTAGAATGTTATGCAATTATCACTACTCAAATCCTATTATCTGGGAAGAAGTTTTAAACTATGAACTTTTAAGAAAGGAAGGGAAAATAGGATTCAAGTATCTCTGAGAAATTGGAAAAAGAACACTTGATTTTCTGATATCTTTCGAATTTTCTAGAACCTTTTCTCTTCAATACACTTTTTCTCTTTCCTTGTCTTTTTCATTTTAACATCTTTCCATATACTTCTCTACTCTTTGTAGTAAACTGAATTTCCTCTTTCTCTCCCCTTTTACGTTTCTCTGCCTTTTATTCCTTACAGATATTATTGTCATAACTTTTTATGTCCTTTTTTGATCTCATCCCTAATTTCTCAAAATTAAAAGGGTAAGGTTTTTCAAATTGGTGTGGGGTATGGCTAATATAGCTTACAAAGAATAAATAAGGCAAATTTTTCAGTTGAGGCTCAAAGGGGGTGCAACAAGATAAATCAGTATATGGTGGGATATTTTTGGACATAAACGAGCCAATAATGGCCTTAGATCATTTCCTTTCATGATGGTAATGATGCCTAATTGCCTTGAGTTTTTACACAGTGATTTCTAGTGTAGTGGTATAATGCACGTAAAATCAACAAATCAAAATAAAATAAATGAGATTTTAACGATTTCAGCAAAAAACTCAAAGATGCTCCGAATTTATTTCAGCACTCATCAAGAACGAGGATAAAGTTTCAAAACTTACTGGGTTTTAGCCCTTCTTATGATCTTAAGATTTCAAGTTACACACTTAATCATCATATTTGAAATTAAAGCACAGTGATGGTGCAAAATTTTTCAGGCATATATCAATGTTCAATCGTCAAACTTTATGAGCATTCATAAAAATAATCATGGCATGATAACAAATCTAAAGAATTTTCAGGTCATCCATACTGTAAAAATATGAATAAAAATTTGAAATTCATAAGTCCTTAGGTCATCAGTCGATCGATTGAGACACTTGTCTCAATCGATTGACTGATATACTTTAGGATTCGAAGAATTTTTTTTTTTTTCAAACCGAAAATACATAAAATACATGAAATTTACCGAAACCAAACCTGAATTGTCCAATGTCCCCATTGGCGATGATGTTGAAAAAGGAGGTAAAACCATCCCCCCAAACCTGTTTGATGCAATCGATGACCAAAAAGAAATAGATCAAGTGCAAGGGATGGTGATCACAAATAAAAACACAATTATTTAACTAACATATTTATTAACTATAGGGAAACTATTACAATTATTGAAAAAAAAAAATCCTACCCTAAAATGAATCGAAATATAACCTACACTAAAACATAAAATAAAAAAAAATATATCATAAAGAAAGGACTCCTAAAACTAGACTCTAAAACTGAAATTCCTAATCCTTTAGTCTTCCATGGTAGAACTTCCTTCCTTTGGCTTCGGGAATGCGTAGGTCCATATTTCTTCCGGGATGCCACCCTCGTGTGGAAGTGGGGTAGGTATGTTCGGCGGAGACGATGGTGGGTTCAATTCCTCCCACAATTGGGTCGGAATCAAAATCTTGGATGGGTCGGTGGAGGTGTGATCGATTTTAAATATAATCCTTGCAAGTGCACAAGATCTATTACAGTATAACAAGAACAAGGGTGTCGAACCCACAGGGAAACGTGAATTTTAATTAATTCTTTCAGAGATTTAAAAACGTCCCCAAGGAAGTACCAAAGGGCAAATTCAATTTTATCATAATTTATCACTTTTTCTAAATGCAAGAAAAATAAATTAATCTAAACAACTAATTGCTGATGAATCTAAGAACAGTATTTAAATGAGATCAAGGAATATGCTACCCCAGATTAGTACCCCTTTTCTACCATTAAAACCCACAGTTTCATTAAAGCATCATTCACACCATCATTCATCTAGAAAAATGATTCGTAATAAAATAGGATCATCAATCCGGCATACCCTATCTAAAAACAATGACTCAGCCTATCATTGCAGTATGAGTCATGTAAAAAGCATTGCGTATCTCATAATGTTTATATCACAATAGTAAACACATAATCGCTCTGCAGCCTAGATCAGCCTGCAGGTCCAGATCTAGCGATTATGGCCGTTGATACGCGCAATCAACGGTCATAACAAAGCATTCAATATATATTCAATAACACAAACTTTGAGCAAAACGATTCCATGATGACAATAATAGACCGTGGTATTAATCATAAAAATTGGTTACTTATCTGGGGATCGCATCTTTCCCGATCAACTGATTTAGCGGCTCATCTTTGGTGTATGATCTCCTTGTTCATTCAAAGTCATTCCACTTTTCATTTCTTCTCAAAATCTTTTACACTTGTTTTTCCTAAATACAATCTATGATTTTCTAAAAGAAAAATAATGCAAACCTAAGTACAATCTACCCAGATTAAACCCTAGAAGAAGGAGAAGAGAAGAGCCCTTGAAAAGATGAAAAAGAAAAGTCCAATCCCAAATGATGAATAATAATTAATGCAAACTCATAGCTTCTCTTTTATAGGGTCGAGCAAACCCTAAACCTAATAGCCTCAATCGATTCAGACTTAAATCTCAATCGATTGACTTTTGGTTCGAGCTAATTTAGGGTACTCTTGTCTTCAAGTGTCAATCGATTGACACTTAGCCCTCAATCAATTGACATTCAAGGGTAAAGTCTTTTCTCCATTTGTCAATCGATTGACACTTTTACCTCAATCGATTAACATTTTAGGGTAAAGTCTTCTCTCTCTTGATAGATGTTGATTTTCTTCACGGATTTCGATGCTTCATTTGACCTTTTTGTCCATAACTCTTGTGTAATCTTTAATTTCATTCTTTTATGCTCTTTAACAATCCAACGGTCGAACACACCTGTAAACATCAAAACCTCACAACAATCTTCAGATGCTTTCATCGAACAACTAAATGTAGGATTTAGGGTACAAAATATAGTCACATTTCGGCACCGATCACGGTGTCGACGGAGCGGGTAAAAATTGATTGGACCTCTAAAGGTGATTCATCGTCAAGATTGATGACTTCATGATTTGACAAATCGAGCGATGGGCGCGGAGAGTGGTAACGTGCACATTTTTGTGCGGGTTCCATCAACTTTTGCATAGCGGAGCACGTACGATATCGAATAGAAGACATGGCTAGGACTCAGGGAAGGAGAACTAAAAGTTTGACTACTGGTAAGGAAGAGGACTATCTTAGGATGCCGTCTGGGACACGGTCCAAACTTTCCTCTGTTTGAAACTTTCCTCTTTTCGGATGCAAGAATCAATCGATTGAGAATAGTGTCTCAATCGATTGACTCAGAAGAGTTGATTTTCCATATTTGCAAAAGTAAAGTGCTCAATCGATTGAGAGTGAATCCTCAATCGATTGATTGATGCACTTGTGCACCAATCCGAGAATGACCATGAAAATAAACACCAAAAAGACACTGATTCCATTGATTTTGCTTGAATGATTACACATCATCAGTCCCCGGACCACTAAACACAACCTATGATTAATCAAAAATAAAAACTAACAACACACGAAATAAAGTAAAACACTAAACACTCGACAAACACAAACAAATACACAGTAAAGATACTAAATAGAAACATTAAACATCATCATCATCATCATATTCCGGATCCCTCTCCTCGTTCATCGTCGCTCGCGCTCCTACGATGAATTCGTCGGCACGCCCAGGGAACGATTCCCGGGCCATCCGCATGAGAAGAGAGGTCTGAAACCTTGACTGTCGATCAACACCTCCAAGCCTTGCACTCAACCCGTCCATCCGTGCCTCGAGGCGAGCTACGACTGCCTCGGCGTTAAAATCTGGGACCTCTTCAGGACGATGTAGTCTTACACCACCACGTTGGCGTTGTGCAAGGTTTGGATGTGGGGGTTGAGGTACATCATCTATGGGGATCGGAGGTGGCTGCGCACGAAGAATAGCCTTGATGCTCTTGTCCCATAGTGATAAAACTGCATATCACCCAGTTCTTCATCATCATAAATCGGGCAGCCAAGGTATTCCAAAAGGTGCATCACGTAGTGCGAGAAATGGAGGAGAATTGCTGCTCGCTTTGCGGGTACGGTGGTGGTGGCGATATCAGTGTGACACAGGTACATTTCTTCTAGCATAAGATCGGGCGCATCGAACCACGTATTCGTGTCTGCGGCATATAGGGCCAGCACCCTATTCTTCGTCCTTTCGCTTTTTGTGTCATGCGGTAACAGGTTGTTAGACATCACGATGTCCCAAAATAAAATGTCCATTGGTAGGACCGCTCGTTTAGTGGACAACCCAGAACTGCGGCGCCCTCCACACATGCGATTGATCATATCGTCCTGACTAAGATCAATGGCGGGATCGATGTGATGGTTCAAAGGGCGAATCACGTAACAGTTGAATGCTCGGGCAATATTGGCAGCGTGTAGGTTATAACTCCAATTATCGATCTCGATCGTGATGTAAGGCATCCCGGTTGGTGAAAGTGGAGCGGACACCCACTCCATCTTTTGGTAGAACATGCGAAGGATATGGGGAGAGACGTCAATAGGTGGAGGAGCGAGCAGCATTTCTAATCGCAAAGCCTCGATGAATTCAATTGAGCGGGCGCATTCCACGATACGACGGTATTTGGCTAGGTCAAAGAATTTTTCCATTTGGAATTGGCGATCGACATAGTCATCATTAGGGATGCGCATCGGATCATTGGCAGGACGATGTGGACGGAACATTGGTGGGCCAGGCGCTGCCATTCAATCGCGTATGAGGAGAATGAAGTAAGGAGCCTCAGATTGGATTGGAGGAGATTCGGAATGAGGGGGGCCACGGGTTGTGTCCCCATTATATAGCTTAGATGTCAATCGATTGAGGATGGATCCTCAATCGATTGAGAACTGTTGGGTAGCACACGTTGCGCGAAGTTGGAAGGTCAACAGGCAAGCGGCTGCAACGTCGGGCAATTCATTCCTCCTCTTTAATGTCAATCGATTGACACTGGGATGTCAATCGATTGAGGACACTATTTTTGCGAAAAGTTGCATCGGTTAGGTGCCTTGAAAACTGGTGAAGTAAATGCTCAATCAAGTCAATTGATTGAGGGATTAGTCTTAATCGATTGACACAAACGTGCCCTGAAAGTTTAGCTACCACGACAAGATGTGTCGAATGGAGCTTCGAGTCCCAAAAATTGCCCAAAATCGATTGACATAGAACTCTTAATCGATTGACAAACCA
Organism: Chloranthus sessilifolius; assembly: GCA_021018995.1. Lineage (NCBI taxonomy): Eukaryota > Viridiplantae > Streptophyta > Magnoliopsida > Chloranthales > Chloranthaceae > Chloranthus > Chloranthus sessilifolius. The sequence continues at coordinate 154,323,626 of CM037586.1, read as the reverse complement.
GAAAGGAGATGATGATGAAGATTGAGATATCAATCGATTGACAGGGAAGTGTCAATCGATTGAGTTTAGAAGGTCAATCGATTGACTATGTGACAGTCAATCGATTGAGGATGACTCAATTCTAACAAAAACAAAGACAATAGCAAAAACAAGAACGAAAATAAATAAAACACACTGGGTTGCCTCCCAGGAAGCGCTGAGTTTAAGTGTCAACAGCTCGACCTTTTTATTGATCAAATATCTTGGTCACTGAGGTGCATCGCCTCAATTGTGCACTGGGTCATCGGTTTAAGACGTTGCCCATTGACTTTAAAAATGCGATTGTCCTTGAGACTGTGGATCTCAATCGCACCATGCGCACTAATAGAAACAACCTGAAACGGGCCTTCCCATCTAGATTTCAGTTTTCCTGGGTGAAGCTTTAATCTGGAATTAAATAGCCAGACCTTTTGTCTAATGCAGAACTCTTTCCGAGAAATTGACTCATCATGCAACTTTTTGTACCTTTCTTTGTACATCTTGGAGTTTTTATATGCATCATAGCGTAGCTCTTCCAATTCACTCAACTGTAGTCTTCGATTTGATCCTGCCGCTTGCATATCAAAGTTAAATCTTTTGATAGCCCAAAATGCCTTATGCTCCAATTCAACAGGAAGATGGCATGCTTTCCCGTAGATAATTATGAACGGAGACATCCCAATTGGTGTCTTGAAGGCGGTACGATAGGCCCAAAGAGCATCAGATAGCCGATTAGACCAATCTCTTCTATCCGGTCGCACCGTCTTTTCTAAAATTTGTTTCATCTCTCGGTTCGACACTTCCATCTGACCACTAGTTTGCGGGTGATATGGCGTTGCCACCTTGTGGGTAACGCCGTATTTCTTTATTAAAGTAGCAAAATGGCAGTTGCAGAAATGCGAACCGCCATCACTAATGATCGCTCGTGGCAACCCGAATCTGTTAAAGGCATTATCCTTCAGAAATTTGACCACCAGTTTGTGGTCATTCAAACGGGTTGCCACAGCTTCAATCTATTTGGAAACGTAGTCAACAGCCACAAGGATATATGAATACCCGAAAGATGGGGGAAAAGGACCCATGAAGTCGATCCCCCAAACATTAAAAATTTCAACAATTAAAATCGGATTAAGGGGCATCATATTTCTTCGTGAAATATTTCCAAGCTACTGACATCTTTGGCATTCTTTACAAAATTGGGCAGTGTCCTGAAAGATGGAGGGCCAATAAAATCTGCTTTGAAGAATCTTGTGTGCGGTCTTTTGTCCTCCAAAATGGCCTCCACAGGCCCCAGCATGACAAAAGTCAATAACACTCAATTGTTCTTCTTCAGGCACACATCTCCTGAGAATCCGATCTGAACAAACTTTAAACAGTTGTGGCTCATCCCAAAAATAGTATTTTATTTGTGAGAAGAATAAATTTTTATCATTTTTGCTCCATTGGGTAGGGATTCTGCCAGTTACCAGATAATTCACACTATTAGAGAACCAAGGAACTTTTGTAGCGGCAGCACCTACTGCCATCAATTGTTCATTCGAAAAGGTGTCACAGATAGTCTCAAAGACTGATGATTCTTTCGGCAGAATTCTTGATAGATGATCGGCCACTACATTTTCGACACCCTTTTTATCTTTGATCTCAAAATTGAACTCTTGTAGGAGTAAGATCCATCGGATCAACCTTGGTTTGGTGTCCTTCTTTGCTAGCAGATATTTCAATGCAGAGTGGTCTGAAAAGACCACTATTTTCGAGCCAAGAAGATAAGAGCGGAACTTATCCAGAGCATACACCACGGTTAATAACTCATTCTCAGTGGTGGTGTAATTTAACTGGGCATCAATCAATGTCTTACTGGCATAGTAGATCACATGAGGTACTTTGTTCACCCTCTGCCCTAAAACTGCTCCAATAGCATAATCAGATGCATCACACATGAGTTCAAACGGTATAGAATAATCTGGGGGTTGGATTATCGGTGCATTAGATAACAACTCACATAATTTCAGAAATGCTTCCATGCAATCTTCATCAAAGTTAAAAGGAACATCTTTGCTAAGCAAGGTACACAATGGTTTAGCCACCTTGCTAAAATCTTTGATGAATCTCCTATAAAATCCTGCATGACCCAAAAATGATTGAATTTGTCGAACACTCTTTGGTGGGGGCAAATTAGCGATTAAATCAACTTTTGCCCTGTCAACTTCGATTCCTTTCTTTGAAACAACATGTCCCAACACAATTCCTTGTTGCACCATGAAATGGCTTTTCTCCCAGCTGAGAACAAGTTTTGATTCCATACAACATTGCAACACTTGTGAAAGATGATTCAAACATGAACCAAACGTCTTCCCAAAAACAGAGAAATCGTCCATGAATACCTCGATGAATTTGTCAATCATATTCGAAAATATGGCTAACATACATCGTTGAAACGTGGCCGGAGTATTACCTAGGCCGAATGGCATTCTGCGATATGCAAATGTACCATAAGGACACGTGAACGTTGTTTTCTCTTGATCAGCTGGAAAAATGGGCACTTGATTGTATCCCGAATATCCATCAAGAAAATAGTAAAACTCCTGCCCAACTAACTTCTCAAGAATTTGATCAATGAACGGAAGGGGAAAATGATCTTTTCTGATGGCTGTGTTCAATCTTCGATAATCAATGCATACACGCCACCCAGTAGTTTCACGAGTGGGCACCAATTCTCCTTCAGTAGTTTCTTTCACCGTGATCTCAGACTTTTTCGGAACAATTTGAACTGGACTGACCCATGGACTATTAGAAATTGGATAGATGATTCCAGCATCGAGTAGTTTTATGATTTCCTTTAAAACGACTTCTTGCATGTTTGGATTAAGTCGCCTTTGCGGTTCCCTCGATGGTTTACTATCATCTTCCAAATGTATTTTATGCATACATACCGATGGTTCAATCCCTTTTAAATCGGCTAAAGTCCATCCAATGGCCTCTTTATTTTCTTTCAGCACTTTCAGCAACTCATACTCTTGTTCTTTCAACAATGTCGATGATATTATTACTGGCAATGTTTCTCGAGGTCCCAGAAACGCGTACTTGAGTGACTCAGGCAACTGTTTTAATTCGACAGTTGGTGGCTGCTCAATTGATGGAGTCAGCACCTCCTTTACCTCAATAGGTAATGGTTCTACCTTAGTCACATTTGCACATAAGTGATCATCTGGGCATGATAGACTCGACTTCGTCTCTTCTGATTGTTTCCTTTCAGATTCTTTTTTTTCATAGATGGCCAACAAAGCAGTTTCAAATTCTTCTTTGGTGAGCATTGATGGTAATGCTTCATCCACCACTTCGTCCATCTGATCGATGTAAAAATATTCGACCTCATCCTCGTTAGGAAAATGGTTCATCGCATAGAATATGTTCAATCTAACCTTCATGTTCCCAAAAGAAATGTCCATGACTCCCGTTCGACAATTAATGCAAGCATTGGCAGTGGCGAGAAACGGACGCCCAAGGATGATGGGGACTTGATTAATTGATTTAACAGGTGGTTTCATGTCTAAAACAACGAAGTCCACTGGGAAGACAAACTTGTCTATTCCAACCAAAACATCATCGATAATATCCCTAGGTCTTCTTTCTGACCTATCGGTGGTGTATTTTAAGTGTAACCCTTGCAAGTGCACAAGATCTATTGCAGTATGGCAAGTACAAAGGTGTCGAACCCACAGGGAAATCTTGAATTTTAATTAATTCTTTCAGGGATTTAAAAGCATCCCCAAGGAAGTACCAAAGGGCAGATTCAATTTAACCAAAAATTTATCACTTTTTCTAAATGCAAGAAAAATAAATTAATCTAAACAACTAATTACTGATGAATCTAAGAATAATATTTAAATAAGATCAAGAAATATGCTACCCCAGATTTGTACCCCCTTTCATTAAAGAATCATTCACACCATCACCATCATTCATTCATAAAAATGATTTGAAATAAAGTATGATCATCAATCCGACATACCCTATCTAAAAATAATGACTCAGCCTATCATTGCGGTATGAGTCATGTAAGAAGCATAGCGTATCTCATCATGTTTAGATCACAACAATAAAAATATTAGACTATGGTATTAATCATAAATATGGGTACTTATCTGGGGATCGCATCTTTCCCGATCTACTGATTTAGCCGCTCATATTTGGTGTATGATCTCCTTGTTCATTCAAAGTCATTCCTCTTTTTATTTCTTCCAAAAAATCTTTGCTTACAATGCCTTTTCCTAAATACAATCTATGAATATAAAAGAAAGACAGTGCAAATTCTAAGTACAATCTACCCAAATCAATCCCTAGAAGAAGGAGAAAGAAGAACTCTTGAAAAGATGCCAAGAGGAGCCTAAAACCAAAAATGAATAATGAATAATAATCCTCTAAAAAATTCTCTCCAAAAACTCTAAAAAAAGAAAAGCTAAAACTAACTCTCTAATTATCTATCTCTAATTCCTCCCTCTAATTCCTATCTCTAATTCTTGCTCCTAATCCTTTCTTTAATTCCCATTTTTCGAAGTGTTTGATCCGCTTTAAATAGAGCCGAAGTTTCCCAGCCACAAAGGTGTTCCAACTCGAAAATTTAGGGTCGATTAATTGACCCAATAGGGTCGATGCATCGACCTCCCAAATTTTCGTGAATTTTCGCCGAACTTTACATCAGACACTGCTTCAGTATGTTGGCCATAACTTTCTGTCCTGAACTCGGATTGAGGCGATTCTTGATCCGTTGGAAAGATGATAGAAAGATCTACAACTGTTGTGTTTTAACAATTTCATAATTCGGCCGTCTTGAATGTCCAAATTGAGCTACAAGTCGTACCAAGTTCTCGATGACCCAAAGTTGCAGTGTTTTGACATTATTTTCAGAATTCTTAGGCTGTTTTCTGCACTTGGCTTGTATTTACCTGAAACACTTCAAATCTAATAATTCTTATCAGATAGCCTTCATCGGATAGCTAAATATAGGTATCTAGGGGTGAAATATCATCATATTTCACTACTCATCACACCCCCAAGTTGAAGTGTGACTGTTGTAGGTTTCAATTCACCCAATCCTAATTTCTCATACACTGAGTATGGGATCAGATTAATGCTTGCTCCCAAATCCAGTAACGCTTTTCCAATCAGTTGTCCACCAATGACACATGGAACAGTTGGGACTCCAGGGTCCTTGAGTTTCTGTGGGGTTTCCAATTGCAATAGCGAATTGACTTGATTAGTCAGGAACACTTTCTTTGAAATATGAGTACGTGTCTTTCTCTTACGTGTGCACAAATCTTTCAAAAACTTGGCATACTCAGGAACTTGTTTGATTGTTTTAAGTAATAGAAGATTTATCTTTACTTGCTTGAATGTTTCAAAGATTTCTTCCATTTTTGCCGGTCCCTTCCCATTCTGGATAGAGGAGTTAGGCACTCAGGGAATGGTGCCTTAGGGACATAAGATGGAGATTCAAGTTCCGGATCTTTTTCACGTCCTTGTTGGACAGTTGAGGGAGATACTTCCTCTACTTCTTTTTCTTTTCCCTTTTCTCTTCCTTGCTCTTTCTCTTTCTCTTTTCCTTTTCCTTTATCTTTTCTTATCTCTGATTCTTTCTCTTTCTCTGCTTCTCTTTCTTCATCAGCTTTCACAGGCATTTCTACTTGATTATCAACCTCTCGCCCACTCCTCAGCACTGTAACAGCTTTCAACTGTTGACTATTCGATGGTCCTTTATCTGGTGGTGCTTGACCTTGAGGATTGTTAATAGGTTGGCTGGGAAGCTTACCTTCCTCTCGTTGACTCAATTGATTGGCCAATTGACTGACTTGGTCTATTATCATCTGCTGAAAAGATTGCATGCTTCGCATCACCTTTTCCTCCAAATCAGAATCTTTTGAAACGGTGGCCTGAGATTGATTAGAATTCTGATTAAAATTATGATTTTTTCGGTAATCAGAATTCGGATGATAATAAGGAGGGTTCGGCTGGAAATTAGAATTCTGATGGAAATTAGAATTCTGTTGGAAATTGGAATTCTGCTGTGGCCGAAAATTTTGCTGAAAATTTTATTGAAAAGTTTGTTGTCCACTCATTGGATTGGACCTGTATTGCTGGTTTACCAGACCAGTTTGGTTTGACCCTCCCCATCCTAAGTTGGGGTGATTTTTCCATTTCGGGCTATAGGTATTTGAGTACATGTTTCTACCCTGTCGTTGATAAGATTGTGTCACATTGACCTGCTCTTGAGGAGTAGGTTCATCAGGGAAGAATGACAAAGTAGTTGGGCACTCATTAGCCATGTGACATGGGTGGTCACAAATTGAACAAGCAGCGGGATTGATGAGACTCTTAGCTTGCTTAGTTGCAGCTAACAGTATGTTCATTTGCTTGGACATCATATCAACCTTTGTTGAAAGATCTGAAGTATTGTTATTGACATCAAATAATCAATTTCTGGTCAACACATGGGATTTTGTTACCACATCCAAATTGGTTCGCTCTATTGTCACATTTTGGATTGAAGTTTGATATAACTTCTCAAACAATGCCCACAGCTCATCAGCCTCTTTTGTGGTGCACGATCCTCCGTAAGATGTATCAACCATGCGTCTCTCTTCAGGAATTAGTCCATTGTAAAAACTCTGGACCTGTAGCCACCTTGGCAGTTGATGATTTGGACAACTCTTAATCAATTCCTTAAAGCGTTCCCAATATTCATGAAATATTTCTGTAGGTTGTTGGGAAAAGAACTAGATCTTCTGACGCAACTCAATGGTTTTGGTCATGGGAAAATATTTTTTAAGAAACTGACGGTGTAGCTCTGCCCAACTCTGAATAGATTGTGGTTCTAAGGAGTAGAACCACGTTTTTGTCTTATCTCTTAAAGAGAAAGGAAAGAGTCGCAACTTAGCTATTTCGTCGGTCACATTATGCACACGGAACATTTTACACACTGCAATGAACTCATTTAAATGAACATGTGGATTTTCGTTTGACAATCCATGATAGATTGGTAACATTTGAATCATTGCGGATTTGAATTCGTAATGGTTCCCTAGGATGGGGGCATGCATGATACTATCTTGATCCTCGTAAAAATTATGATCATTATAATATTCCAATATTTTCGGGCCCTCATCATGATTATTGTTCCCATTATTATTGTTCTGATTATTTCCATTCCTTTGATCTGCCATAGTTTCAGTATGATGATACTGATTCCTTTGGATTCTACGATTCTCTCTACAAGATCGTTCGATCTTAAGATTAAACGGTTGCAGATGTGGGTGATGAGAACGAGTAAAGCTCATGCACCACACCCAAAACAAAGATTGTTGAGTCCACAACAAATCCACAAATATAAGCTTCAATCGATTGAAGCAAAGGTTTCAATCGATTGACACAAAGCACACACAAATATTCAAACAGGGACTTAATTCGTCAATCGATTGAAAGAGTGGTCTCAATCGATTGAGATTCAAAAGTCAAAATCAGTCAACACAGAAATTTCAACAGAAATGGCCAACAGCAGAGGCCTAGTCAATCGATTGACAAAGGAATGTTAATCGATTGAGCTCTATAATGAACAGTAGCCAGCATCAGAAGAAAAGAATTTTATTTATTTTTTTTTTTTTTTTTTTGATAATTTAAATTAAAATTCAAATTTAAATTAAATAATTTTTTTTTTCTTTTAAATTCGAATTTCAAAATTAAAAATTAAATTCAAAAATTAAAATTTTAAATTTAAATTTCAAAATTAAAATTAAAAATTTAAATTTTAAAACCTAAAGACAATCCTACAAAATCCTATAAAATTTTACCTAAAAGAGAAAAATAAGGGAAAGAATAAAAGATTCCTAAATTTCCTAAGGAAGGTATCCTAAAAATCTATACTTCCTAAAGGACTCCTACAAAATCTTACCCAAGAGAGAAAAATAAGGGAAAGAATTTTGATTTTTTTTTTTTTTTTACTCACCACAGTCGATCGATTGACTCTTTGGTGTCAATCGATTGACAAAGCGGTGCTCACAACCACAAAACACAGTCAATCGATTGAAGAAGAATTTTCAATCGATTGACTGTTAAAAACACACAAATCCCTATCCGAATTAATCAAAATTTTACCATTTTCCCCGGCAACGGTGCCAAAAACTTGGTCGGTTTTAAAGTGTACCCTTGCAAGTGCACAAGATCTATTGTAATATGGAAAGAACAAGGGTGTCGATCCCACAGGGAAAATATAAAATTTATCTAATTCTTTCAGAGATTTAAAAACAAAACACCCAAGGAAGTACCAAGGGAGAGATTTCAATTTACCAAACACTATTCTAAGCAAACTGATTACTGATAAATAAAATAACAATATTTAAAGATGATCAAGGAATATGCTACCCCAGATTTGTACCCCTTTTCTATCATTAAAACCCACAGTTTCATTAAAACATCATTCACACCATCATTCATCTAGAAAAATGATTCGTAATAAAATGTGATCATCAATCCGGCATATCCTATCTAAAAACAATGACTCAGCCTATTATTACGGTATGAGTCAAGTAAGAAGCATAGCATATCCCATGATGTTTAGATCACAACAATAAATACATAATCGCTCTGCAGCCTAGATCAGCCTGCAGGTTCGGATCTAGTGATTACGGCCGTTGATATGCGCAATCAATGGTCATAACAAGCATTCAATATATTTTCAATAACACAAACTTTTAGCAAAACGATTCCATGATGACATAAATAGACTGCGGTATTAATCATAAAAAAATTGCTACTTATCTGGGGATCGCATCTTCCCCGATCAACTGATTTAGCCGCTTATCTTTGGTGTATGATCTCTTTGTTCATTCAAAGTCATTCCACTTTTCATTTCTTTCAAAAGATCTTTGTTTACAATGTCTTTTCCTAAATACAATATATGAATGTAAAAGAAAGACAGTACAAATCCTAAGTACAATCTACTCAAATCAAAACCCTAGAAGAAGGAGGAAAGAACTCTTGAAAAGATGCCCAAAAGAGTCGAAAACCAAAAAAAATAATGAATAATAATCCTCTTCTTCTTTTTTTTTTCTTTTCCTCCCTTCATGTAAAGCTATATCTTTCATTTTATAGGGTCGAGCAAACCCTATACCTAACAACCTCAATCGATTGAGACTGAAGTCTCAATCGATTGACTTTTTCATTCGAAAATTGATAAGGGCCACTTGTCTTCTTCTGTCAATCAATTGACATTCATGTGTCAATCGATTAACACATAGGGGTAGACTCCTCTTTCTCTTGATAGATGTTGTTGATTTTTTTTACGGATTTCGATGCTTCATTTGACTTTTTTGTCCATAGCCTTTGTGTTGCTTTAATTACCTTCTTTTATGCTTATTACCGATCCAACGGTCAGAAACACCTGTAATCATAAAAACCTCACAACAGCCATCAGATGCTTTTATTGGATAGCTAAATGTAAGAATTAGGGTGTGAAATATAGTCACATTTCGGCACCGATGAACACTCAACTTTAGCCGCTTACAAACACTCATCCGCGGTCACACATAGGGAAATTAATTGGTTAAGGTCCCATTTTATCTCTTTAGCATTATAGTTCACCTTAAAAATATCAAATGAAGGCGAAAGTGAATAGACAACTAAGTGAACAACTAGATCATCACCAAAAGCAGTCCCTTGTTCCCTGAGTCCAATAGCACACTTTGACATCTTTAAAATATGCTCACGCACACTTCCATTTTCATCATATCTCATGCTAACTAATTGTGTAAGATAAGAGTACTCTAGAGACTTTCGCATACTCATAAATTGATCTTTAATAATTTTCAAGAGTTCTTTTACCGTAGCTGTAGGATTCAACCCACCTTTAAGAGTCTGATTAATTGATGAACAGATCATCATCATGGCCATATGATTAGCTTTTTCTCATTTAGCAAAATAATTCTTCTCTAATTCTGTAAAACTCGTAGTAGGTGTGAGAGGTTTATCCTCAGTAAGGACAAAATCATAGTTTATATATCATAATGATATATTAATGATTATACGCCACGATGAACAGTTGGAGCCGTCTAGAGGCTCAACATTTGTTAGTTGCTTATGAATAATAGATCCGTCCATGACACTATATAGAAACAAAATATTACATATCACTAACAAAATAAAGAAATATGTCGATTAAATTTTTATCAATCACTCTAGCCATATATCACTAACGATTTAATTAGAATACGTCATGTTCATATGTCCTCGAAGATTACGTTATGACCATACGTCACTAAATATTTACCGTGAACTATGACCATATTTCACTATCTATTCTTTGAATATTTAAATTCTGATTTAGGGTCAAATCCGAATTAATTGAAGTGTCAATTGTGAGCAACTTTCACTCTTTGGGACAGCCAGTTGCCATGTCTCTGCATCACCTTTGGATAGAAGCTTTAACATGTAATTTGTTTCCCAAGACCGTGTTTGAGGAAACACACATAGACCTAATCACTCGTACCGTATGTTTGATCCAAACTCTCTATCAGCTTTGGCCAGAAAGATTGTCCTTCTCTCCCCGATGCCCTTATGACCATTTTATTCACCATACTTTTATGAAATTCCTAAATCAGCTTTGACAAGAAGTTAGAAACCTCATAGAAGCATGTGCCAACCCGATCTTAATGAGATACAAGTATCAAAATTCAAAAGTCAAGCAACCTACATAGGTGGCCACCTTTGGGCAGACCTCGGCCTATTTCAGCCATGTACTCTCAAACGATTGTTTTATCTGTCTACCTTGATCCCTAAGGTACGACCTAGATTTCATTCAACCATATCAAGTTTGATTTAAGGTTCAAAACTCATTTCCATATATATGCAATTGATGAACAAATGATCTATAATCATCAAACTATGATTATGTGGCATACATGTCACATCTAGTTAACATCGACAATTAAACATTAAAAGCACACATGATATTTACCTTCAATTGAATAGGATATTTTGAGAACAATCAAACAAAAATAATATACAAACAATGTCGAAACACAAACAAAGTGATATCTTACGGCCCAAAAACATATTTAAGAGGTGCAAGTAGCCAAATTTCGCTCATGTTGTGGGAAAGTGCAGAAAATTACTAATAATTATGGGTAGCATTATGTAAGTACTAGACTTGGTGTTAGAGTACAACATCCAATACTCAACCCTATATTTCCTCACAAAACTCAACTTTAATTAAAAGCACTCAAATACACAATAATTATCCGATTAAAAATTGTCAAAAAGATGTCATGCCATGAAAAAGTAACTACAGAGAACTCCTTTTAAAAAATAAACCTCAAAAACAGATTCAAAATATTCGAGAAAGTAAAAATCCATATATATTGTCCGAAAATCGGACCTATAAATAGCCCAGAAATGACCCGAAAAGAATAAGGAATAATATGGGTCAAAATGGGCCTTAATCGAATGGACTGAATCCGGGTTATATACCATGGACCGGGAATGAACTGGACTGGACCATGGACTGGATCGGGTCATGACCCGAGTCTGGTTGTCGATCGGGCTGGGTCACATGTCGGGTCGGGTCACAGACCGGGTTGGGTAAGAGCTTATATGGGTCCATGGGCCGGGTCTGTAGTATGTGGACGGGTAGAATCGGATCAAGCCGTCAAGTCATATAGAGTTGGGGAAGCACCAACGTTGGTGCTCCAACTACATATTTGTAAATATTACAAAGATGGCCTTTGCTTTATTATAGTAACAGAATCCTAATCATTGCTTTATTACAGCAAGAGAATTCTATTCAACAAAGGAAACCAACCTCCCACCATATTTACACGGCTTGGCATCTCTACCCAAGTAGAAGATGTAATCAAGTGGCACACACTCTTCAAACTGCATGTCACCAAAAATTCAAAGATCTATAAAAGTTGCCAAACAAGTTCATAATTGACCTCAAACACGGCTCATAAAACTTGCCAATTTATTTATTATTATTATTCCTTTTCAATATAGTTTTTTTTTTTTTTGTAAGGAAACACCACACATTGGTGCTTCTCCATCCCACGGGAAAGTTGCTCCTTATGAGCCTAAAAAACCCTACTATCTTCATATACGAGAGAGGTAGAGAGATCCTTATAATACCGTCTATGCACTGCCCACTTGTATGTTACGCCGATGGTTCCAAGTTCAAACCATAGAAAAAGACGCAAGCCGATTTGTATGACAGCCATTCACTGGTGGGCGTATGTTCGTATTCATTTAAAGAAAACAACCTGAAGTAGACCTCTTTATTTAATTGAAACAAAGTAGCATCTAATATAAAATTGATTTTCATCCTAAACAAAAGTAAGGAAAAATATGAACTCGATTTTATACAAAAAAATTAGAACTTATGATCGGATAATCAAGCCGTTTAGCTCTAGTACCAATTGTTAGAAACTTTAGGATCTAGGCTCAAATCACACGATCAAAAATACATCTTTACAAGAACATGCGTACCTTGTATTTATTCTCAGGTCGCCGCGCCAGTGATCTCCTCAATGAAATCGATGATCTCTGCCTGAAAATTCGAGTCCATGTTACCTCTCATCTTCTCTAAGTTTAGCCTCTAGATGAGAATGTGCTAGGGTTAGAGGAGATAGTGGTCTCCTTATATAGTTACTTCTCTTTCCTAACCCATCAAGGAATGAGAGTGGAGACATATCACTTATATTAGGAAACTACTTTCTTCCTATTGTCTTGAGATATGTGTAGTCAAAGGTCCAACCCAATTTTTAATGGAAACCCAAAGATGGGTTAAGGTGTTGACCACAAAAATCCAACACCTAAGCACACCAAGAGTGCTAACTGATATTTGTTAGTATTAATCATGGTAGATGCTTGACCTTTTAGTTGATGCACTTTTGTGTTAGTTGAGCATTGCCTTTACTGATCAAATTTAAGCTCATACCAACTCAAATCTTTATTATTATAAAGTGAGAAGCTCATACCAACTAAAATCTTTATCATTATAAAACGAGAAGACTGGAAATAAAACTCGAGGCGAAGTAAGATATTAGATTTTTCGCCCCGCTAGCATTTTTAGAAATGTTATAAAATCCTTAAAGGGTATCGCTAGTTATAATTGTAATTGTGAAGAAAAAAAATCTATGATTGCAAATGTTGTTACTTATCACTAGATACTCTTCAAAAATACCCCCTTAACATTCCCCCAATCTGTCAGCCCTTAAAAAAAAATCTCTCTTCACGTGCATAGCACGTTGTGACGGCATCTTTACTATAGGTACCGGCAGGAAGGCATGGCGGCCTTGGAGCTGAGCGTTTGGCTAGCAGGAAGGAGGATGACCTTAGAGTTAGCTGTATGACGCGTGAGCGCGGAAGCTTGAGGCCTTGCGACGCGTGTGTGCTCCTCATATATATAGCGTAGACGGTGACTCGAGCTAAGTGGAGATCTAGTGCGGCGACTAAACGCGCGTGGGGAGTAGAAGCTAACTCGGAGGCGTTGTTGGTGTTGCATGGGTTTCATGTGCCACGGACAGAGGTAGTGTGCCCCAGTGGTATGTCAAACCAATATGTTTGAGGTTCTCTTGTTATTTGATTTGAGGTGGTGTTTAACCCATACTTGAGGGAGGGGAGCTGTGGAGCTACTTCCCTACACATGGGGCCCTATGCCACTAGAGGGTGTACAGTGGTCTCCTAGGTCTGAAAGGGTAGGCCTAGGACCTTACTTCGATAATGTCGTGTGTCACCCAAGGTGAGGGTATCATGTGCTCGAGGTATATGGGGTGGTGCACATGGGTTGGCAATGAGGGAGGCACTCGAGGGCTACCTGGGACACTATGGTGCACATTAACTAAGGGCTAAAGGCTGATGTGTGTTGGTTGCGTGGGCTACACACGATGGTGAGTTTGGTTCAGTATATTGGTGAGACATATTGGAATGGGACGACATGAGGAGCAGCATGCTAATGTCGCAGGCGAGGTACTAGTATTAGGCACATGGTGAAGCTTGAGCAAGCCAAGTGAGGCACAGAGGTACTGGTATACGTGTCGCGAGGAGACACGATGCGTTGATATGGTTGACCTCGGGAGAAGACAACCATATTTGTCTTTTCATACTACGGTGAAAAGATTTCAGATCTCTATCTTTTCATAGAGTTGTGTCTTTTCATATAACAGTAAAAAGATAAATTGATTTTACTTGTGTCTTTTCAGAAAGTTGTGGATGTTGAATCGACAAGTTTGACATCTCTTCACTGTAAATTTGAAAAGACACAAGTGAATCGATTTTATCTCTTAACCGTTGTTTTTTTCACAAATCCTGCATCTCTTCACCGTAAATAGGAAAAGACACAAAGTAAATCGAATTTATCTCTTTATAGTTATCTAAAAAGACATAAATCACTTCACGATTATCTCAAAAGACACAATCTTTCAAGATTTTCTCTATAAATAGAGATCAGATTCGAGTTTAAAAGACACAATAAAAATATAATAACATCTATTTCTCCTTTTCTTTTACGAATCATATTTTTTTTAAAGAATCTGTGTATAAGAAAATATGTCTGGCTGGTTCTTTATCTAAAAAGTGTAATCTAGAAAAGAACATATGGTTCTTGACAAGATCGGACTCTGTTGTATCCTGAAGGCAGATTCGCTGGAAACCTATTGCATCTTCGTTTATCCGACGAAGTGGGGGTGTCTATTGTCTTTAAGACAACGTAGTGAACTACGTGCCTCAGAGCCATTATCAATACCATTTTGTTCAACAATTTAAAGACAATAAATCATTCTAATGACTTAGAGCATAAAATTCATGAATCAAGATCTCTTCGAACTTGACCAATTTGACAGGTTAAATTTTAAAAGATGGCAGCAAAAGCGCAAACAACGAGAACTACGACTAGTAGAGGAACGAATGCTCGACTCAAATGGCTGGAAAATGATCAAGACTGTTGAGACTCAATGCATTGAACAATAGGTTATTCAACACATTCTGTAAGTGCGTTATGACTAAAGATTTTGATATTCATTAGCGAAGAAGTATCTAATTGAATATACATGTACAAAAGCTTTTCTAGTCTCTAATATTTTGATTTCAAAATGATTGGAAATAAATCTATTCTTGAACGAGTTCAAGAATTGCAGTTTATCCTCACTAAGATAGAAGTCAAATGCATTTAATGAAGTGTACTAAACCCAATATAGCATTTATAATGGGGGTATTGAGTAGATTTACTTACAACTCAAGGTCAGAATAGTGGGAAGCTATTCATAAGGTGTTAAAAAACTTAAAAGTAACTATGCATTATAGTTATAATATAGTGGCAAATCTGAACTCTTAGAGGGGCTTACTGATGCAACTTAAATTTCTGACTCCTCTGATTCAACATCTACTAGTGGGTGAATTTTTACTTTAGTAGGAGGAGCAATATTATGGGGCTAGAAAACAAATATGTCTTTCTGACTCAAGTATGAAATCAGAATATATAGCTTTGTCTGCGGGAGCAAAAGAGACAGAGTGGCTTCGAAGGTTTATAAGATAAATTCCTTTAATTCAACATACATATGCAATTAATATTTATTATGATAATAAAACTGTTTTGCAGATTTCAAGTAATAAGAAATATAAAGTGAAATCACAACATATAGGCCTTCGATATAACATCATTCGACAGATGTTTAATAATGAGATGATAATGTTAGACTACATACCAAATTTTGAAATGCTTGCGAATCCGCTTACAAAGGCACTACCCAGAGATACAGTGTTGAAAACATCAAGGGGGGTGGGCCTAAGACCGATATCTTTAAAAGGCACAATAGTTGAATCGTAACTTAGTAGAGTTAGAGATCTCAAATCCTAAGTTCAACGAGATAAGAAACTACTTTGTGACCCTTAAAAGTGCACAAAGGTATGTTACATATTGGCCATCTAGAATCATTAAGAGTTAAACTCACCCTCTTACGTTACAAGAGATGTGCATGAACTTTAAAGTTCGTGTACATCTCTTGTAACGTAAGAGAGTGAGTTTAACTCTTAATGATTCTATAAGCGTTCATTTGTTGGGATAATAAAGTAGTTATAAGAGCACCCATGACAGATTCACATATATGAGTATGGAAGTGAAGCCGCTTCAACAGAGATTCAGTCCTCTCTCTGAGATACTCATGAAATTAGAATTTTAGCGCATGACTATAAAGCGCAAGCCTTATGTACTAATGATATAGGTTAGAGTGTGTATATGTAATTTTGGTTTATTAAACAGGCTTTAAGTTTAAAGCTATAAGCTACTTAAAGTCCTTACAAACTTTGAGTTGTATGTACTAGTGAAAGGTTCAAACTGATCGGTACCTCTGATGATGTTTAATATGATCGCTCTGATACATAATTTTATTTATTTATTTATTTTATTTTGAAACAAGTGGGGGGATTGTTATATATATATTAGTTTACTAATATATATATTTTATTGTTTCAAAATTAAATTTATAGTTATCATTATATATTTATAATAATTCAATGGCAAAGTTGTAAAATAATTTAATGACAAACTTGTAAATATCTTATCTCCAAATGTCTTTTCAAATTTTGATTTATCTATTTACCGTTAGTTGAAAAGACATAAGTCTAACATCTCTTCACCGGAAATCTGAAGTGAATCGACAAGTCTGACATCTCTTCACTGTAAATCTGAAAAGACACAAGTGAATCGATTTGATCTTTTTACCATTATTTTTTTCACAAGTCTTGCATCTTTTCACCATAAATATGAAAAGACACAAGTGAATTGATTTTATCTCTTTATAATTATCTGAAAAGACACAAATCACTTCACGATTATATGAAAAGACAATCTTTCAAGATTTTCTCTATAACTAAAGATCAGATCCGGGTTAAAAAGACACAATAAAAATATAATAACATCTATTTATCCTTTTCTTTTATGATTCTTTTTTTTTTTTAAAGAATTTTTGTATATCAGAAAATTAGTGTGGCAAGTTCTTTCTCTAGAAAGTGCAATCTAGAAAAAAACATACGGTTCTTGATAAAATCAGAGCTCTGTTGTATCTTGAAGGTAGATTCGTTGGGAACCTTATTGCAGTTTATCTGACAGAGTGGGAGCGTCTATTGTCTTTAAGACAACGTAGTGAATTACATGCCTCAGAGCCATTATCAATACCATTTTGTTCAACAGAAGGCAACAACGAACGGGAGTTCTTATCCACTAGGCGAGTGATATCAGAGTGATAGTTGAGTAGGCTAGCCTCGCTGTAGCGGTAGTAAGGCGTCACGCAGGTGTGATAACCGGTGTCGGGCTGTGCCCTGGTGACAACGTGCCACCTACTAGTGCCTAATAAGCATAGAAGGGTCAAAATTTGAAAAATAAGCATTAATAACAAAACAATATCACTAATGCTTTGAGTGGAGGAAAGTTTTAATTTGGTTGAATTGAGGGTAGTTAACTTTGGGTACCGCTTATTAATTATCTTTAAAAGGGGAGTTTCTAACAATATGAAGAGGGAGTTTCTAACAATATGAGGAGATTATGATTTTTGAGAGGGATAAAGATGGATCAAGAGGAATAATTTGTTATTTGTAAGAAAATTTTCATTGTTGATCAATGTAGTTTTTGGCATATCTATAATACCTATGTAAAATCAATATTTTTGTTATATAAAAGGACCTGACTCTACACTATTAATTGTTTAAGATGTCAAATATCCATATTGTCAAAGTGATAGATCGCACTGATACTAAAGCTCAATAAATGGTTGGCTGACATATATCCACTTATAGGCATAATTTTTTAGTTGAGACATGTTTAATAATGGATTGCCACTTAAATGATTTAGATTGTTCATAGATGAGAGCTAGGTGATGTAATAGTATACTACAATTTAATGGTGTAAGATCAAGAGTCTAAAATAATGGTGTAAAATCATTTAAACTCTATTTTGATGTTTAAATGTCCGTCACGAGCAGCCTTTCCATTGTATGACTATGTTTTATTAGTTTACTCACAATTGTTTGGTACACAGGCTTTATTCAAGTTTGTTTTGGATAGCTACATGCCTTCTTTTTATCTTTTTGAGTTTACGGAGGCATATTCTATTTTGAATACGGTTAAAACACAGGGGTAGATGAGAAAAAGAATTAAGAGTAGATTGGATTGAGGAAGGGTAAATTGTTTCTAAAACTGTTAAATTAGTCATTGAAAGAAATCTTTCTCTCACTTTTTAATTAATTTTCTAGCGCTTTCTCTTCTTAATAGTAGTTTCGTATACTAGATCGGAACACTAAAGCATTGAAACCCTAGAATTTCCAATTAGTGCATGGATCCATCACCTTCGACACAACTGGTCAAAACTTCCAAAGACAAATATTTGGAAGCATATATAAGATCATTAAAGTAAATTTAAGGGAAAATAGAAAAACATAAGCATTTAAAATGTAAATGTTTATGTTTGAGGGGCATTTATATAATTAAGTTTTAAGTAAAGGAATTTCTTAGCTATTTAAAAAAATATGGGAACAATTTAGAAAAGTAACTTCAACTTATTGACCTGTTGGCAGTGTAACAATGTAACAATGACCCAAGCAGTGTATAGCGCTGCACCTCACCATGGATCACGCTAACTATGGAAGATGACATCAAGCTTAGTACTAAATGCATAGCCCAAACAATGCTTGTATCAATCTCACTCTGGCAAAAGGATCAAAAATATACTTTCAGGACTTGATTGACTAATTTAGGAAATTGATCCATGCATCATCATTATCATCATCATAACTTTATCTCATTTATTTGTGATTGACTTTGCATTTCTCCACTCGTTTATGATCAACGCTAAGTTTTCTATAACTTTACGATCCTTCATATATCTCTTTCAAGGCTTCCCTTGATGTCATTACTAGTCTTTTTTTTACCTTAGTTCCTTTTGCAAGTAGCTTCTCAACCCTAGCTCTATACATATTTGCTTCATGCCTTTTAATGAACATGTCGAAATCACCTCAAGTGCAAAGTAACAAACTTGGTATCAGTATCGGGTATCGATCTTTGGAAGACCGGTATGAATCATCCGATACCGATACGGATCATCCTTTTTTTTTAAAATAAATAAATTAAAAATACAGATATCAGTTGATACCCAATACGTATCGGCCTATACAGGCCCGTATTGGCTCATGCCGATATCAAGTTAGATATTCAATACGTATCGGCACTGATACATATCGGTTTGCCCAAAAATCGATACGTATCGGTATCAATCAATATTTGATACCGTGCTCAAGTGACATTCTGTAATTTTTTCTTTTATAGGTGGCTTTAAAATTTTCTCCTATAATCTACTCGTTCTAAATTTTATCCTTGTTACTCTACACATCCAAGAATCTTGTTTAATACATGCTCATTATGATTTTTTATTTTTTGGGATGTTGTCATGTACAATCAAAATCTGATCATCTCATGTTAGGCCCACCGCCCATGATCCTAAGATTCATTAATTGTACTGAAGATTGGGACGAAAAATGATCTCCAATGTCAATTCAAAGCATTCAACGGTTAACACATTGAAAGGCGAGTTGAGGAGGAAGAATCTTGAGCCGGAAATAAAGGTACCCAACCTTTTATATAGCATTGGAAATTTTGTTTACACCCGTTAAACTGGTGAAGAACAGACGTAGTTCCACCATGAAAAAGCCATTGATTGTCCTCAACTAGACTATAGATATAGTTTTTCGTCACAATCTTCCACTTAATAGATCTTGAGATTATGATGCACATATCAGACGATTAGATATTGATTTCACATGACAAGCATTCCCAAAAGTGACCGTCATCCTCAACGAATCTACCGAACAATCACTTTTAAGGATATGTGCTACACAGAATCAACTTGTGACCGTCAGATAGGTGCGTCATAATCTCAAGATTTATTGTGTGGAAGATTGAGAAGAAAAACGATCTCCATCTCATGATCCAAGGCAGTCAACGATTTTTTGTGGTAAAAATTGTGTGCACCCTTCTCAAGTGAAACAGGTGTAAATAAAGCTACCCAATTATTCATGCAAGGTTATATAGTAAAGGTGGCAAAGCTTGGTCCAGAAAATATTACTAAAAATGGGGTCTATTAAAAACTATATAAACGGAAGACTACGACCCGTCGCCGCTCCTAAATGAAAGTGAATTAGCTTACTTACCAAGTTAGAATTCCCGAAACAATAGGCAAGGCGAAAAAGTAAATAATCGTAAAAGAAATGGGGAAGCATTTAGGAAAAAGTCATGCAAATATTAAAATTATTAAGAATTAAATATTATTTTGAGAAATTTTAAGAAAATTTTGAAAAAAAATAAAAAATGCATATAAAACGTAAAAATTGTATCTGTTAAAAATATGAGTACATATTTTTAAAAAAGATGGATATTTTTGAAACAAATGCATTTTAAAATATTTTTCTCATACAATCTGAGATTTGGTAAGTATGATAGTACAGAGCGACTGAATTGATCACCAAGGTTGGTAGTCGGGTCATCAATTTGTGAACATGACATGATTTTTGGTGCCACATAATTCACAGCATCACCGAAAAACTATCCCAATCATTTAAAAGGAATTTAGATTCTTTTTCCAAATTACATAAATGGGGGATTTCTCATCGTAGATTGGTAGCCTAATAACTAGGGTAGGTACTTTCTGCCATATATAAAGGTGAAGACTCTAAAGTAGGCAAACAGTTAGCCAAGAGAGCAAACTTGACAGGTTAAAAATTTGATTTCGTTTAGCTTTGGTATGGAAGATTAACAACTTTCAAGACCATTGTAAAGGAAACTAGAAAGAAGGAAATTTGGACCATAAGATTATGTCATCTTAGCAATTGTGAGACCTAATTCTTGATTGTAAGAGAAATCAAAGGCATTTTACCTTGGATAGATAGAGGGAGGGTAGAGCATTTGATTTTACTTTTTTATGTTGTCAAACAGCATAACAGAGATAGTTGTTGAGTGCAAGGATAAAAAATTGGATTTCGTTTCGATTTTAGTCCTTTTTACCTTGGATAGATATAGGGAGGATAGAGCATTTGATTTTTTTTTTTAATGTTGTCAAACAGTATATATAACAAAGATAGTTGTTGAGTGCAAGGATAAAAAAATCGGATTTCATTTTGGTTTCGACGATGGGGACCGAAACCGAAATCTTCACTATCATACATTTAAATCCGAAATTTTGACATTTCGTTTCGGTTTTGGTGGGGACCGAAACCGAAACATTTCGGCCGAAATCTTTAAATTTCAGACGACATTTTGAACCATGATTGAGTGCCTAAATGTAAAGACAGTAACACTGGCATAAAAAATTCCCTAAGAAATGCTTATGTGGATAAAATGAAAGGAACAGTTGGAATAATATCTATTATAAATACATTGTTCAAATATGAATATGTACATGAAAAAGGGTTTATAATATGAATATGTACACACATACACACACACACACACACATATATGTATATATGTGTGTGTGTGTGTGTGTGTGTGTGTGGAAAACGGTTCCGTCCTCCAATTGAGGACGGTGAGCGTCATCCAAGATCTTACATGGAGCTCTTTATGTGGCATTCATAGTACTCTTTTGATGTCACATGGAGCACATGTGCATTGCTTAGATCATCTTTGAAAAAAATAAAATTGAAAGCTCATTTCAAGCATGTATTTTTTTAGCAACGAAATTTGGACCATTGAAACTAGTCCAAGTTTGACTTGTGCTTTAAATTATTTTTTTTGAAATTATTTAAAAAAAAACTGATTTAAAGAATGCACCCATACTCCACGTGACACCCAAAATGTGTTTTGAATGCCACGTGGAGCTCCACGTGTATCTTAAAGGACGGTCACCGTATATATATATATATATATATATATATATACACACACACACATATTAGCAATTTTTCGGCTTCATCTTTTGAGTGTGGATGAGAGTCCCACATCACTTGGGTCAATGGCCTTGCACTATATATAATCCTGGGCAAACCTCACCCTAATTACAAGTCAGTTTTGTAAGGTTGAGTTTGATTTTTATTTTATATTGTCAAACAATTTAACAAACATAGTCGTTGAGTGCCTAATTGTAAAGACAGTAACACTGCCACAAAAAAATTCCCTGAGAAATGCTTATGTGTATAAAATGAAAGGCAGAGTTGGAATTATATCTATTATAAACAAAAGGTTATTCAAGCATGAATATATATATATATATATACATATCCTTACTACTATGGAAGTAAAAATAGTTTCTGTCAATTTTTCATCCCTAAAATGCTCCAAACTCTTCTCATATATACCTGCAAGTCCCAAATAAGCATCTCTTATTAAATAGAAAAGACAACTGGTCACTGGCTCTTCTACCATTTCAAAGCCCTAAAACCACAACGAGGGATATTTCCCTCCAAAATGAGCAAACAAAATCCTGCATTCTCCCACAAATCTCCACTCCCCCTCTCAATTCATCTTTCCCTCGCTCCCCCTTCTATCTCCATAAGTAAGATCTCTTCCCCTCTCTCTCCCTTTTCCTTTTAATTTTTTTTTTGTTTTTTTTATTTTTCGTCTAATGTTTTCTTGATTACATGCTTATTTTATGGGGTTTCAGTTAAAATTGGCATTTTTGAAGTGTGATTTCAGCCGTTTTTTTTTGGATCATCTTGTCTTCATAAACTATGGTTTTTAGTTAAATTTTGTTCTTTTGCTATAATTAGACTTCTAATTAAACTAGGACTCTTTTAGCTAAACAACTCCTAACTAATGATTTCTGTCAAATTTCTATTTTCTCTCGTTAAAATAGGACTTATCTAGCCTCTTTATAATAAGATTTGAAGACCACTCCCTTACATAAAAATTATATAAGGCCTCCTTTCTTTGCATTTGCAATCTCCCATATCTAAGGACTAGATTTGGCTTGATCAACTTGGTAAAATTTTCAAGAAACGGCAAGAAAAGGAGTTGAGATTTTGAACTAGATCAGCCCCACCCAAAACTTGAATCATTTTTATGTAGAGAAAATATTTTGAGTTGTCCGATCAAGCCTGCTTTATATCAGACCATGGGGATCGTTTTACTGATGTACCCACCACTTTCTCGAGTTGTATATGCTAATCTCATTTGGCTGTTTTTCAATCATATGACAACGACCTTTTTTCACCCCAAAATTTTACACAAAGGATCTTGAGGTCATGGGCTTACCGTCACCCTAAGATTTTCAAGTACCATTAGATGGTCATTTTTTTATGCACGTGGCACACATCCACTACAAAAAATAAGACTATTAGCTCTATTAAGACTATTAGCGGTTGTTTTCTGTTAATAGCGGCAGTTTATGGCTGGCGCTAATAGTCTTATTGTTTGTAGTGATCCCAAAAACAGGACCTATGAGTATGATTTTTTTAACACTTTTTGGGGATATGTGCAAGATGAAAAAAAAAACTATTTGTATGATGGTACACCTATGATCTCAAGATCCCTTGTGCGAAAGATTGGGGCGGAAATCGATCTCCATTTGATTCAAAGGCGTGGAACACATCACGCTCAAAAGCGATTTTAGATTCACTTTTTGGGATTTGTGCCACATGAAATGAATTAAAAATTGACGGTTTAATGGCATGCCAATGCTCTGAAGATCATGATCATGGGCGACATCAAACAAGGTTCTCGCCTACACTAAAAACCCATTGATTGGGTTGAATTGGACGATGGAGATCGATTTTCATCCCATTTTTCCCTAAGATTGAGAGATCATGGGGCATACCATAAAAATGATCAATTTTTTATTCCATTTGGCACAGATCCCAAAAAGAGACTCAAAAATCATGTGGGACTCATCACGCTCAAGCGTGATATTATATTCACTTTTTGGGATTTGTGCCACATGAAATGAAAAGTTGATGGTCTGATGACACAATCAAGCGTGTGGAAGATTTGGATGAAAATTGATCTGCATCGTCTGATTCAACCGCGTCAATGGGTGTCTTATATAGGCGCTCTCAGTAATTGGGTAGGCGCGAACATAGCTACCCAACACCAATTTACATTGAGGGGCTACAAAGTTTAGAAAGAAAGTATTTTTGGGACTTGTGCCACATTGAACTCCATCTAAACAATTTGATTTGAAGGCCATGGTGTAAAGATCTTTGATGCCAAAGATTGGCACAAAACATGATCTCTATAATCTGATTCAACTCAGTCAAAGCCAATATAATGGTACACCATTGATATCAAGATTGATTGTGTGAAAGATTGGTGTGAAAAATAATTTGCATCGTTTGATCTCAATCTGTCAATGGCTTTCACTAGATTTAGGATGTAAGGGCCATTTTTTGAGGATTTGTGACACATGGAATAAAAATTGACCGTCCGATAGGTGTGTCATGATCTCCCTATCCAATTTGTG
This sequence comes from Chloranthus sessilifolius, assembly GCA_021018995.1. Lineage (NCBI taxonomy): Eukaryota > Viridiplantae > Streptophyta > Magnoliopsida > Chloranthales > Chloranthaceae > Chloranthus > Chloranthus sessilifolius. The sequence continues at coordinate 154,299,138 of CM037586.1, read as the reverse complement.
GAAGATCAAGGTGGACAATCTCCATCAGCTGATCTGAAGCAGTCAAAGATTTTCAAGGGGTCTGAGACGTAAGCGCTTTCAGAGAACTCATGGGACTGAAAAGAGGTACCCTTGGTCCAATCTCTAAGTGGGTCTATTACCAAATTCATTTTTGCAGTTGCACACTCCTGCTAATCTATTCTCAATTTCCTAGTTGGGATAGTCAACTTTCGGACTTTGAATAGTTTAGATTTTTAAAGCCCACTACTAGGCCCAAACTCACCCCAACTAATAATGAGTTAAGTTGGGTCTAAGACTAATTTCAAATTGGGCTTATTACTCCAAATCTCCAGCCCAAATCAAATAGGTCCGGTAGCAGGCCTAGTCAGCCTAGCCTATTGACACTCGTACATAGAGTTAGATTCTATGTTCAAATGACAAAGAACTTAATAAATAAAGCATGGTATTATATACTAAACCAAGCAATTTTAAAAACTTCTTTTTTAGTTTTTTCAAAAATAATTTTTTTTTTCATCAAAAGAAAAATATATGTTTTACTAATATATATATATATATATATATATATATATATATATATATATATATATATATATATATATATATATATATATATATATATTTACTGATAAAAAAAAATGTACATACTTTACTGATAAAGAAAAATTATACATACATATATATATATATATATATATATATATATATATATATATATATATATATATATATATATATATATATATATATATATATATATATATTAAAAGAGTACCTTTAAATTCACCCACCAAACCTTTGAGCTCACCCCCTATAAAAGCCCATTCATTGCTTTAAATCGGATGATGAAGATCAATTTTTGTCTTAATCTTTTACACGATGAATATCAATATTCAAAGAGTACCTTTAGAAGTCTTTTGAATAGATATTATTACCAACATAGTCACAAAAATCGCCAAAATTTTTAAAAGTTCATGAATAATTCGCGAATTTAAGGTCCCCCAAATTAATCCCGAACTATTCGTGAATTATTCGAAAATTTTCCAGATCACAAAAATTCGTGAATAATTCACAAATTATTCCCGAATTTTTCAAAAAGTGTGACTTACTAATTTGTTAAATATTTTTTAATTTTTTAATTTTCCTCACTGATTTTTCCTCCGAATATTTCCCCGAACTTCCTGGATTTGTCGGGTTTTTCCGAATTTTAACCTCGCCGAACTATTACTGAACCCCAATTTGGTGACTATGATTACTAATAGGCTGCCCACTACTTTAATTTTTTACCAAAGATTTTGATTATAAAATTTACTTCCATTTACTCAAAGATGATGATGATGATAATATGCATAATCATGATAGATGACAATAAATCAAAGTCAAACAATATGAAAATAGAATCCCCATGCTTATATAAGAATCACTAAAAAAAATAAGACTATTAGCGCCAATTTTTTACAGCCAAAAACTGCCGCTATTAACTAAAAAACTATTAAGAGTATTAGCGGCTATTTTCTGTTAATAGCGGCAGTTTATGGTTGCCGCTAACTATCTTATTTTTTGTAGTGAATGCATGATATTCTGTAAGTCTCTTAACATAAGTTATATGCGCGTTGCAACAAGAAAGGGGAGATGAATGAAGGGTCAAGAGAGCTATATATGCAGTTAGAGAATAAGCAAGAAGATAAATGAAAATATGAAGGGGCAATTTGAAAAGCAATATTTTGTTTTGTTCTATGAATGATAAGTTAGTAGAAATAGAAGCAAGTTCTTAGTCCTATATATTATCGGGTACTGTTATTCACACCCCATGAGACTGCTTTCTCACCCCAATGTTGAAAAACCCCACTAAATGATGACTCTTTTAAAATTAACACCCCCACTTTATTTTTGCATTGTCATTTTTTTTACTGGGGTGAGAAAGTAGTCTCGTGGGATATGAATAACGATACCCTATATTATCAACACATCATAATTTTATTTTGGTTGATGTTACTATTTACTATCACACTCCTTTATGTTGTAGTTATATTACTTGAACAAAAGACAAATATGTTGATTGTTTTCAAACAAAAATGTAGATCATTTTCCATCCCAATTCTCAAAACAATCAATCTTGAGATCATAGGCCTACTAACAGACGGCAAGATGTTAATTTTACGTGTCATACATCCCAAAAATTGAAAGCTAGCATATAAGTACCATCAAACCTATTCACAATAATTTTTTGGGATGTGTGTCACATGGAATCAACATCAGACTATCTAATAATAAGCTCATGATCTCAATATCTATTGTGTTAAAATATAGGAACAACCTCTATTCTCTTCTTTAAAACAATCAACTAATTTTTCTTTGTTTACGTGAAGTGATTGTAACATAAAGTGGGGTGGTAGCAACATCGACCTTTATTTATATATTAGTAAATGATAAAAATTATTGATACAAGGATAATATTTTGATTATCATACAATGCCACATGTTTGCATGTAATCATATCCGTTAGATTAGCCTTAAAACTTAGAGGCATAGGGTGTGACTAGGCATATTTCAGGGTTTCAAATATTAGAATACCTACATATACAAAATTAAGAGCATGATTATAGATGCATGGTGGGCCAATTATTAGGAGCGCTCTCTCTAGGTGATTTTCAGAGTTGGTGTGGGGAAAAGATGTTTTATGGGAGGGGGTGGGAAGGGAGGATTTAATCCCTTTCCATATACTTTTTCTTATGCTTACAATAAATCGATCCCTTGGAGGTCGTCTTTTGCTTGGAGGCTTCGATTCTCCATTATTCTCTTCTTATTTTTCCTTATTTTAGGGTTAGAATATGAGAAATTTATCCTCTTTTTGGTGAGTCTTCTTTTTTGAAAAGATCGCTTTTATGAAGGATTTTTTGCAATTCATACTTGTTTCTGAAACAGTTTTGGTCACGAATTTTACTGACGTATTAGTGGTTTCGTTGTTGCGCGAACACATGCACTATATCTACGATATGAGATATTGTTTAAAATCTTCGGTTGAAGCGATGTGTGAAGCTTTTGGTCGGTTGTTACCTCCGTTTCCAAAATTGTGGGAGTTTTTGTGGATCGTGAGTTTGTCGATGGTGGTGGCGTCTCTTCCGGTGAATCTTCGGTATCGGTTACCGGCGGATGTTCAGGATGGTGGTGGATTCTCAATTTTTTATCTTATTCTGAAGGTCCCTGAATTCTGTGTCGTTGTTAGATGGATCTTGGATGTCATTCAATATATTTTAATGTTAGTTATTGTAACTACTACTCTTTGGATTGTGACCCTCACTCTGTAACCATTCATTTGGGGTTACTTATTTTCCAATTTGTAGCCATTCTCCATTTCTAATGAAAAGGATAAAAGTTTCATAAAAAAAAGTAAGCATGATTATAGTGAAAATTTTCCTTTAAGAACGCTTATAATATTTCATTTAACTAGAGAATTAAATTCTCTTATGTTAGTTTGATTGAACGACTCATGTTACACTATGTCTCAAGTGGAATGATCATTACCCTATTTATTTATTTTATTTTAGTGTCAAAATATTTTTATAAGTATATTAATTTTTTTAAAATTAATGTAAAACATTAAATGTCTATTTTTTATAATAAAATAATAGTATTAGGAAATTTGATGATATATAATAAAGTGACAAAAAATAATAAAAATTAATAAAATCAAATTTATTTAGAGTGTCCATGTGCATTTGCATGTGCATTTTTACTGGTATATATATACACACACGAATTAGCAAATTGCTCAATAAAATAGTCAATTTTTTGGCTTCGTTCGTTGAATGTGGATGATAGTCCCACATCGCCTGGGTCATTAGCCTTGGGCTATATATAAACTTGGGCAAACCTTATCTTAATTACAAGCCAATTTTGTGAGGTTGACTTAGACTCATGAAATTCTACATAGTATTAGAACAAGTAATCACAAGGATGTAGAGGGGACACGTTACACATGAGGGGACATGAACGATAGCCCCACATCGCCTAGGTCAATGGTCTTGGGCTATATATAAATCTGGCAAACCTCACTTTACGAGCCGATTTTGTGAAATTGAGTTAGGCCCATGAAATTGTACAGTGTCCAATGCTATATATATTAGTGTAATAATGTATATTTTATTGTTTCAAAATTGAATTTATAATTATCATTATATATATTGATAATAATTCAATGACAAACTTGTAAATATTATCTCTCTAAAGAAGTGTCTTTTCATATTTAGATTTATCTCTTCACCGTAAATGTGAAAAGACACAAGTCTTACATTTATACTTTTCTTTTTACTGAAAAGACATAACTCTCTGGAAAGACACAAGTGAAATCTATTTATCTTTTTACTGTTATCTGAAAAGACACAAGTGAAATCGATTTATCTCTTTACCGAAAAGACATAACTCTCAGAAAAGACACAGATATAAAATCTTTTCACCGTAACCTGAAAAGTGGTTCAGAATTTCTCTATAAATAGAGATAAGATTTCCATTAAAAATACAAGACATATATGATATAATAAAAATATAATAACATCTAGTTCTCCTTTTCTTTTACGATTCTTATTTTCTTTAAGAATCTTTATATATCAGAAAATCTGTGTGGCAGGTTCTTGCTCTAGAAAGTGCAATCTAGAAAAGAACATACGGTTCTTAGCAAGACTAGGTTCTGTTGTATCCTAAAGGTAGATTTGCTGGGAACCCTGTTGCATCCTCGTTTATTCGACGGAGTGGGGGCATCTATTGTCTTTAAGACATCATAGTGAACTACGTGCCTCGGAGCCATTATCAATACCATTAATTTTATCAACAGTTTAAAGACAATAGATCGTTCTAATGGCTCAGAGCATAAAGTTTTTGAATAAAGATCTCATCAAACTTGATCGATTTGGCGAGTCAAATTTCAAAAGATGGCAGCAAAAGCAAAAACAGCGAAAAATACGACTAGTGAAGGATCAAATGCTTGACTCAAATAATTGAAAGATGACCAGAATTGTCGGGATCACATCTTCAATGTATTGAACAATAGGTTATTCAACACATTCTGTAAGTGCACTGTTACTAAAGATTTTGATATTCATTAGCGAAGAAGTATCTAATTGAGAATACAGGTACAAAGGATTTTCTAGTCTCTAATATTTTGATTTCAAAATGATTAGAGATAAATCTATTCTTGTACAAGTTCAAGAATTGCAGTTTATCGCTATTGAGATAGAAGTTTTATGTATTTAATAAAGTATACTAGATCCAATATAGCATTTATAGTGGGGGTATTAAATAGATTTACTTGCAACCTAGGGTCAGAATAATGAGAAGCTATTTGTAGGGTGTTAAGATACTTAAAATGAATTATGTATTATAGTTTTACAATATAGTAGCAAACCTAAATTCTTAGAGGAGTTTACTGATGCTACATGGATTTCTGACTCTTATGATTCAAAATCTACAAGCAGATGGATTTTTACTTTGGTAGGAGGAGCAGTATCGTGAGGGTCTAGAAGCAGACATGTCTTTCTGATTCGAGTATGGAATCAGAGTATATAACATTATTTGCGGGAGCAAAAGAGATAGAATGACTTTGAAGCTTATAAAAATACTACCTAAAATTATAATATTGAAAACATTGAGGGGATCAGCCTAAGACCGATATCTTTAAAGGCACAGTAGTTGAACCTCAACTTAGTAGAGTTAGAGATCTCAAATCTTAAGTTCAATGAGATAAGAAACTACTATGTGATCCTTGAAAGTGTACAAAGGTATATTACCTATTGGTCATCCTTATGGTGTTAAATTTCATACACATCTTTATAACGTGAGAGGATGAATTTAACTCTTAATGTGTAAAGACCCGTATTTTAAACCCGAGTTAGACTGACCCTGTGTGTGTATTCGGCTCGGCAACCGACGTCACCATTTGTTTTGGATTTTTATCTAGATGTGATTGTGCGGACAAATTTTAATTTAGAGCCCATTTGGACCCTCGTGCGAAAGTTGTGCACCGACCTCGGTGTAGCCGCTCAACACCGGACTTGAGTTTTAAAATTAGAAGTGTATAATACATAAGATGTGTGTGTGTGTGTTTTACTTTGTGAGCAATCCTATTATAAGAAGGAATTGCATTCCCGTATTATACTAGGTTTTGTTAAGAGAGGATAGTTACCCAACCGTGTGAAACTCCTTCTTCTCTCTTCTTCAATCATCGTAGGAGATCGGTTTAGAAAACCTCCTTCTCTAGAACCCTCTTTGTTGAAAATACTTAAACCTTAGAAAGAACTTGAATCATCCTTGGATTCGTAGTTGGCTATTGGGAGAGGTTGAGATCATTGGGGGCGTGTTGGAGTTGTCTCTGTGAACTCGTGGGATCGATCGCGGCGCGAATCGTTGAGGAAACCCGTCGGTTTTTATCATCGCTCGAGCAAGGTATCACCGAACTCCGACATTATCTTAGTATTTTAGTCATAACTTTTTATTCCGAACGCTGATTAAGACGATTCTTTTTGTGTTGGAAAGCTAATAGAAAAATCTACAACTTTCATGTTTTGACCAACTCATGAATCAATCATCTTGATGATTAAAAAAATATGAGAATGTTACGTCAAATCGCTCGAGCGAGCTATTATCATCGCTCGAGCGAGGTATCACCGAACTCCGACATTACCTTAGTATTTTAGTCATAACTTTTTATCCCGAACTCCGATTAAGACGATTCTTTTTACGTTGGAAAGATAATAGAAAAATCTACAACTTTCAGGTTTTGACCAACTCATGAATCAATAGTTTTGATGGTAAAAAAAATATGAGAATGTTACGTCAAATCGCTCGAGCGAGCTATTATCATCGCTCGAGCGAGGTATCACCGAACTCCGGCATTGCATTAGTATTTTAGTCATACCATTTTATCTCGAACTCCGATTGAGACGATTCTTTTTGAGTTGGAAAGCTAATATAAAAATCTACAACTTTCATGTTTTGACTAACACATGAATCAATCGTCTTGATAGTCAAAAAAATATGAGAATATTACGTCAAATTCTAGGATTGGCGCAACTTGCCTGTTTTGGCTTGTTTTTGAGGGAACGCTTAAATAGGTCTATATTATTAGTAATTAGAGTTTATCTTAATGCATGAACGTATATTGTGATGTAGATTGAGGGCGAGAGGCCATCAATAGGACCTTGCTTGACTTCGCATAACTTCGAGTTTTAGGTAGGAGAATCTCATCTTTACAGTATTTTATTTTAATTCGCATGGATATTTTGAATTAAAATCTTTGAACTTGCATATGCCATTGAAATCACATCTGTAAATTGAAATTGATATGAATGACTAAAAATCTAAATCTACCTGAATCCTGAAACCTGAATCTGCTTAAGCTCTGAAGATCTGAAATCAAGAACCTGAACTATGTATAAGAGACTTCCATCTGATTATATTAGTATCTGCATTTGTTTTATGATTGACCTGAACGACCCCTCAAAAATTCCTGAACAACTTCCTGGCACAAGTTTCCCTCATTACGCAGGGGCTTGTTGCATCCTGAAAAAGGGTTCATGAACGACGATGGTAGGTAGGGGTTCCCATCGGCTATATTCCTGCTCTCGAGATATAGTTTACTCGGGAGGTATTTTAAGTTGAGGATTAAGTCATGAATTACTGAACTTTGCATATAGAAGTTAGAGAAACTAAGACACTGAAACACTACATCTGTTCTTGAAACTGTTTTCACACATTTAGAAATAAATCTTACATATGATTTCTGCACCTAAATTCAGTTTATTATCTGCTTATATGTTTGACAAGCTATATTCCGATATTTGTTTTGAAACCATGTTAGTTAAAGTAAAATGCCGTAGATGTCTTTCTTCTACTGAGCTTTGTTGGTTAGCTCACTCCGACTATACGTCACAGGTTCAGGTATTGACGTGGCTATTCAGGGCTGTGAGATTGATCCTGACTACGTGCCTGAGGAAGAGCTTGAGGTTCCTCCTGAGGAGTTTTTCCCAGTATAGAACTTACTGATTTTCTTATTTGTGGTGAGAGTTAGACTTGAATTTGTGGGCCCATTTTAGTTGGATACCATAGTTTTATATTTGACATTGATTTCTGTTATGAGCCATGTTTCGATGATGGTCGGCCATCATCGGTGGTTCTTTACTTTTAATTGCTTTCGCATTTATTTTAGCTATGGATATTTATTGCGCTTTACTCTGATATGTGCCCTGTTTGTCCGGCTTATCGTTTATTCGATAGGTTGGCGAACCGGCCTTTCCTATACCTGAGGGATTGGAAAAGTCGGGTCGTCACATAATGATTCTGTAGGCTTTCATTTGTTGGAGTGATAAAGTCGTTACAAGAGCACCAATGATTGATTCACCTATATGAGTATGAAAATGAAATTGCTTCAACAAAGATTCGCTCCTCTCTCTGAGATACTCATAAAATCAGAATTTTAGAGCATGACTGTAAAGCGCATGCCTTATGTCACTAATGATTTAGGTCATAGTAAGTGTATATGTAATTTTGGTTTGTTAGACATATTTTAAGTTTAAGGCTATAAGCTACTTAAAGTCCTTACAAACTTTGAGTTGTATGTACGAGTCAAAGATTCAAACCGATCCGTACTTCTGATGATGCTTAATATGATTGCTACGATACACAATTTTTTTTATTTTGAAATAAGTGGGGGATTGTTATATATATTAGTATAGTAATATATATTTTATTATTTCAAAATTAAGTTTATAATTATCATTATATATATTGATAATAATTCAATGACAAACTTGTAAATATTATCTCCTTAAAGAAGTATCTTTTCAGATTTAGATTTATCTCTTCATCGTAAATATGAAAAGACACAAATCTGGCATATATTCACCGTAAATCTAAAGACACAAGTGAAATCGACTTTTCTTTTTACTGAAAAGACACAATTCTATGGAAAGATACAAGTGAAATCTATTTATATTTTTACTGTTATATAAAAAGAGATAATCCTTTGAAAAGACACAAGTGAAATCGATTTATCTTTATACCAAAAATACATAACTTTATGAAAAGACACAGATCTAAAATCTTTTCACTGTAACCTGAAAAGACACAATGGTTCAAAATTTTTCTATAAATAGAGATAAGATCTTCGTTTAAAATACGAGACATACATGATACAATAAAAATATAACATCTATTTCTCCTTTTCTTTTACGATTCTTATTTTTTTAAGAAGCTTTGTGTATCAGAAAATCTGTGTGACAGGTTCCTTATCTAAAAAGTGCAATCTAGAAATGAACATACGGTTCTTGGCAAGACCAAACTCTGTTGTATCCTGAAGGCAGATTCACTAAGAATCCTGCTGTTACATCTTCATTTATCCGACGGAGTGGGAGCGTCTATTATCTTTAAGATAGCATAGTGAACTACGTACCTCGGAGTCATTATCAATACCATTAATTTTATCAACTTTCAATACTCTCATATCGTCACCTCCATTATCTTTGGTGACCTTTGAAGGAGATATATAATAGTAAAATAGAAAATTGCTCTATAAAATCATCAATTTCTAGGGTTCGTTTGTTGAGTGCCAACTAATCTCTCGTCCTCGCTTGCGTTTCGAAGATTTTTTCAAAGATATATGGAATAGCAGGAACATTTATACAAGTTTGATTCTTTATTGAAACATAAAAATCCACTTTCCAAAAATTTCTTCCTTCTCACATTTACAATTGAGAGTATTGGTTAACATATACCAACTCTAGGGACGAAGAAGAATTAGAGTTATACTCTATTTTAGAAAATGCTTAAATCACATTCTCAAGAAAAAAATAAAAATAAATAAATTTAAAATTGTTTTAGGACGATGTTATCGTGCCACATAATTCATTTGTAAAATTGTCTATAAAAAATTATCTACTATTTACAATTTTTCATCTTTTTATCCATAATATTTCATGAAAGTTGACTTTGACATCTCCATTAAATTCCAACAAAAAATGGGAAATTTACCTGACCGGCCCTGTCAGATACGCCTTTTACGTCAGAAGCCCTATAGTTTCACTTTTACCCAGACAAACCAGCTCCAAGCCTAGCCGACCCTAAGGAGAGTAAAAGGTCCAAATTACCCCCTTCTAAGACCTTCTTTAACAAACAAAGCATCGTCTTCTTCCTCATTTTAACCTGCAAAAAAGTTAGAGGTGTAAAACCCTAGACGGAGTGTCCTTACTTAGTCTGATCTGCTCTGATCTGCTATTTCGAAGAAGAAAACAGAGGCTTGGAAGAAGAAGGCCCTGCATTTCTTCATTGTGGCAAAAAGACCCTGAAATTTGTCCTTGCGACTAGAGGTATCCTACTTAACCCCATTTTCAGTTTATTAGTGTTATGTAGTGATGCAGTATCTCTTAGAAGAAGAAGGCCCTGCATTTCGTCATCGGCTCCATATACATCCGATATCGATATCACATACAATCGTCATCGACTCCAAATAGAGTCGATGACGATTGTGTATACAATCGATATCGATTGTGTATAGTCGATTGTATATACAATCGATGCCGATTATATATAGAGTCGATATCGATTGTAGAAACAATCGATATCGATTTCAAATAGAGTCGATGCCGATTATATATAGAGTCGATATCGATTGTATAAACAATCGATATCGATTTCAAATAGAGTCGATATCGATTGTATTTGCAATCGACTAAGAGTTATAGTCGTCTTTTCTCTTTTATTTCATCAGTCTTATGACCCTTCCTTCTCATTCTTAAACAGACGATGACGGACGTGAGGATTCCTCTTCTTTGTCACTATGATGGCCTTCTTGTAAACGATGATGGCTTGTATGAAGGTGGCCGGCGGAGGCTTATTAACATTTCAATTGAAATTTCTTATGAACAATTCATAAGGCGAATGTCTGCTGTCAGTTTTGCGAAGGCGGATGAAACATGTAATAGCCCAAAAAATCATACTAAACTATGACCTCGGGATCCGTGCCCGATTGGTCATAGGTTTGACCAAATGGAAGTCCAACAGTCAGTATGTAGTGTGATGAACGGATGAGATGTGAAAAATAGAATGCCTATGTGATGTGTGTTGAAAATGTGAAGTCGCATACACCTACCGCGGTGTATGTGCTCAACACACAAGTGAGAAAAAGGGGATAAAAGGGTTTAATAACCCTAGATGTGTATTGTTGGTTGTTGAAGGAGAGTAAAGAAGAGAGAGAGAGAGAGAAAAGTAAGAGAGGAGTTATTGCAACCGATTGGAGGGGGGATTCAAGAGATAAAAGCCGGATTCAACGCGACTTGGATCTGTTATAACCAAAGCTGGAAACCCTAGCCTTCCAACCATTTGATTTGAAATCAACTTGAGATCTATTCAAGGTAAAATTTTTGTAAATAAGATGCATAGATTATAGGGGTTAAGTTGCAGTTAAATGTGGGTTAAATCATAGGATAATGGCTTAGAAAAATAGAGGAAAAAGGTATGGAAAAAGATTGGGAAGAACAGCTCGAAAGGGGCTGAATCTGACAATTTCGATTAATCGAAATTGGTCAGGAAGTTGAAAAGTCAGAGGACCCCGATTTCGATTAATCGAATTGGATTTCGATTAATCGACTTTGGATTTCGATTAATCGATTTGGGAATCGATTAATCGGTGGCTCTCCAAAGTGGACCCAGGGTGAAGGAAATGACTTAAGGAAAATCGACTAATCGAAATGGGATTTGATTAATCGATTCTGATTTTCGATGTCGATTTGGAATCGATTAATCAACTTGTGAAACTCGACTGTTCGAACTGAGTGTCTCCTTTGCGAAAAGAAGGATTTCGATTAATCGAAATTGGAATCGATTAATCGAATGAAAACTCGACTGTTCGAACAGTGAATTTACTTTGCGAAAAGAAGAATTTCGATTAATCGAAATTGGATTCGATTAATCGAATGAAAACTCGACTGTTCGAACTGAGAATGGACTTTGCGAAAAGGAGAATTTCGATTAATCGAAATTGATTCGATTAATCGATATTGACCTTCGATTAATCGATTTTGGAATTCGATTAATCGACTGAGATAAACTATGTTGACTTTTAGGTTTGACTTTAAGATTCTTGGGGGATCTTATACCTTCTTTATTGTATCCTTTGTGATGTGTTTCACCTGTTATGTGGTACCATAGGTGGTACGTGTGGACTAGTGCACAAGGAGCCACGTGGGACCTTGATGCATTGATCAAGTGAAGACTTGAGGTAGGGAACACCTTGAACATGTACCTTATTTTACAAGAGCATGTATGTAGTGATATAAATTTCCATTCAAATATTTTTACTGCTTAAAGAATTGTGAAAAGTGTGTGTGTGATATTCATAAGAGTAAACTAATGAGCCATCCCCAGGGGATGAAGAAGTAAAGAGATAAGAGCATCAGGTGTGATGCAAGTAAATGGATACATCCCAGGGATGTATCCAAAGATTGAATCATGTTTGATAGGGCCTAACTGATATAAGATAGCACACTTACACGGTGAATAACTATATGTAAGGCACCGATATTTTTGTTATTTGAGGTTTGATAGGTTACCCCATACGTGGCGGGATATCCACGATCGACACGCAGGATATCCGTGACCCGTCTGGCGAAACCGTAGGCGGTCACGGAGGCTTATCCGTACATAGTAAGCACACCCGGGGGTGTTGATTGAGACAAGTGAAACCCGCCACCAATCCCGTGGGAAAGGGCTTGGGTACTATATGGTATTGAATACATTGAAAGCTATTTATATAGATGACGATGAAGGGTATCTCATCGGGGCTCGATCTATATTGCTCGGGGATTACTTAAGTTGAAAGTTTAAGTTTTGCTTTAGGCCTTTTCAAATCATTCATGAGTAAATGAAACTATAAGTAATCAACAAGAAACGAAATGCTTTTAATGCTTTTACTAATAAGCATAGATACATCATGCATATCATGGAATACATGTGAGTTATAATTTATATGTTCAAACTGTGTTTGTTCCCTATTGAGCTAGGATGTAGCTCACCCTATGAACTATACGTCGCAGTCCACTATTAGCCCGCGCCAGAGACGCCGATCCCATGATGACCTTCGGCCGTGAAGAGTTGGAGCCACCTCCAGAGGACTCCGCTGTGCCACTTTGAGGGATTTTACAGAGAGTTTTGTACGGCTTGGTATGTCAAGCCTTGATTTTGTGAAAACCATGTATATAAGGTTTTGGATTATTCTTTTGGGACGAACCATCCCTGATGATTTCTATCATCGATGGTTCGGATCGGTTCTCCATTCATGTAGGGGCATGAGGGTAGAACTGTCTTTTGAAAAGTTAATTAATATAGATTTAAATTCCGCAATTTCATTATAGTACTTTTGATGCTTGATATACCAGTGTTCCGTGCTTAGCTAAGGGCACGGTCAAGATGATCGTGCTGATGGCACGGGTTTTGGGGTGCCAAAATCCGGGCTGTCACAAAACAGTTTCCACAAAGTTTCATATGAAGATAGTGAATACGCCTGTGGTTGCCGACATTTTGGACTCTGATGATTTGGCTACATTATTTAGTTTTTATAAATCCGGAGTGGACGTTATAAAAGTATTCATCATTAAGGAACCGTCATCCTTCCCAGTTCAAGCTGAACAAGTAAATCTCGGCGGGACTGATTTTGTGTCTCATTCATTTCAGCCATGTAAGTTTGAGGATGAAATTGTATACGATACCGTCCCGTTAGGCGATGACGGTTATATTGTGGCGAACGATGGAAAAGGGAAAGCAACATTTGATTTAAACGATGCTCCGATTGAATCGTATGATGACCCAATAAAATACATGCATGGGTCACAACAATGTAGTCAATGGTTAGACTATACTTCAGAAAGGGTGGTGGATACCAACGATTTCAGTCATATCTTCCCCAGTGGATGGACAACTTGGTTTACTCAAGACTTATGTTCTACCATGCCATCGATGGGAATTACCGGAGTAACTCAACCCCATGTCCATACATATGAACACCCCTTCGGTGAAGGGCCTAGCCAACCACGCCATTATCCATTCTGTGAAGGATCCGATCAATCACATCAGAACCCCTTCGGTGAAGGATCTAGTCAACCACCCGAGAACACCACCATGAATGAAGATACTTTAGAAGAAGAATATGAAGGCGAACCAGATGGGTTTATTAAAGAGGACCCGAAAATTTTTGTGAGAGATATTGACAATCCCCTAGTAGACGGAGATTACGAAATGTCAGAGACATCGGGCGATTCCTCGGATGAAGAGGTGGAAACTGAATATCGGAATTGGACGTTTAAAATTGGAGAGATCTTCCGAGACAAACAAACATTTCAAAGAGCATTGAAAGAACACGCAGTGGAGAAAAACTTTCAAATTCGGCCTTTGAGGACCGCTAGTTATCGAGTGACAGCCGAATGCTACGAACCCGATTGTTCATGGCGAATACATGCTTCTAAATTGACTGGGCTCGATTCTTTCCAAATCAAGACATTCAATAGTACTCACACATGCGGAGCCGCTAAGATCGGACCGCACGGTCACCGTAATGCAACAATCTCCTTCGTAGCGAATTATGTACGGGATAAACTTATGGAAGGATTCGACTACACACCGGCGTCGATAATGTTTGATATTGCAAAAGCTTATAATGTGTAAATCTCATATGCAAAAGCTTGGAGGGGAAAAGAGCTTGCCCTTAATGATATTAGAGGAAGTTGGGAAGGACAATTTGTTAATCTACCGGCCTACGTGAAGGAGATGGAGAGGGTAGATCCTAATGTACAAACATCCTTTCAACTTACTCTTGACGGTAAGTTTCAAAGATTTTTTTGGAGTTTTGGCCCATGCATCGGAAGCTACCGCAATACACTTCGTCGCATATTGCTTGTAAACGGCACACACACCCTACGAGGCGTTTGAAGGATCCTCCTTATCGCCTCTGCGCAAGACGATAATGGTCATATATTACCGTTAGCATTTGCCGTGGTCGAGTTAGAAGAAGAGGATACGTGGATGTGGTTTCTTGAACGGGTAGGTGCGTTCGTGATCGGTGGGTTTAACGAGGATCTCGTAATTATCACGGACAGGTCGAAAGGTTTAATAAATGCGGTGAAACGTATCTTTCCTAACGCATATCACAACTACTGCATGCGACATATGACACAAAATTTGCAGCACAAGTATCCCAGGAACAATGTGAAGGGTCTATGGTGGTGCATATTGCATATTCGAAGAAATTTGATTATTTTATTAACGAAATGAAGAAAGATCCTCGATTCTCGTATAGAATATATTTTGAAAATAGATCCAAAGCATTGGGCACGCGCACATATGGAAGGAAGGCAGTACGAGTCCCTGACTACGAATATTGCCGAAAGTTTAAACAGCGTGCTAAAGATAGCTCGAGAGAGATCAATTATTGACTTAATCAGAACTACTAGAGAGAAAGTCGCCGATCATTTTCAAAAATGCAGAGAGATATCTGATAAATGGACCACCCTTCTCTGCCCGAAAGCAGATGCTCACATGAAGAAGGTGTTGCAATGGGCCGGTAGAAAGAGAGCTCAACCATACGGGCGCGATCAATTCCAAGTCAATTCCGGAAATTACATTCATCACGTCGACTTGGAATACAAGACCTGTAGTTGCCGCCGTTGGCACATTTATGGCTTACCTTGCTCCCATGCCGTGGCGGCTATCAATCGAAGAAGTTACGACTACCATAAATTTTGTGAGAACTGGTTTTTTACCGCTTACTTTAGACAAACATATGACAAGCAATGGGTTCCCACCCTCGATAAAAGTCAATGGGAGTTCCAAGCAGAGCAACTCCCTGAAAATATGAAAGTGAGACCACCCTATTATTGCCGAAAGCAAGCCGGCCGCCCGAGGAAGAGAAGGATAAGGTCTAAGGGTGAGGTTAGGGCACTACAGTGTAGCAGGTGCAACGAATATGGTCACAACCGCAGGAGCTGCAAGGCAGTGGGACCGATGGGCTAACAGTGTATATTTTTAATAATGATAGAATGAATGTAAATGAGAAATTCAGAATCTATATTTTTTTACACTGTAATATAGTCTTTACTGATGTATCATAGAGTCGTCATCGATTGTATAACTAATCGATATCGATTCTATATAGAGTCGCCATCGACTATGTATAACGTCGATATCGATTCATTTAAGAATCGGCATCGATTATGAATATCGTCAATGACGACTACATATATAGTCGATATCGATTATTTATACAATCGATGACGATTATGTATATAGTCGGGAGCGATTACATACAGAGTCGTCACCGATTATTTATATAGTCGATGACGACTATATATGTAGTCGCTAATGGATGCTATTCTACTTTTTAACTACAAGTACATAAAAATAGTGTCATTATATTCAAAATAATTTAATTTACAATTACAAAAATATTCCAATACAACCACACAATTACAAAAATATTCAAATACAACCACACTACTGTTGCTCCCCCTCCTTTTTGTCTTCCTTCGCCAGTACTCCGCCATCGCCTGTGTATGTAGCCAGTGTATGGCGATTGCGCGAAGTCAAATTTCTTCCCCATCATAAAGTATTCGACATACTTCACAACAAACACTCCACAATCACAGGAGTTGGTCTGTCGGGGGACGGCTTTGATCCGGCAGTCAGTAGATGACCAAGGATAGTTCTTCTTCATTAGTGCAGCGGAGTCACCGTACGAATATAAGATCACGGGAAGGTATTGGGTCTGTTTCAAAATAATAGAGAGAAGTGCCAGATATGTTAAGCTAACAATGATAAAAGATATGCTAAGCAAAATATCTTACCAGCGCCTGCAATTGGGCCACATATCTTTCCTTAGAGGGCCTATTAAATATAGGGTCGACGATCATTATCGATCGTTCGACTACCTTTACGATCGCAAGCGCCCAGTGTAGTGGTTGTTCAGAATGTATTGGCATAAATATCTATAAAAAAGTAATATAATCTCAAAGGGTAGGATAGAAAAAATTAAAAAGAATAATTATGAAGAGGATAAAAGCATACTAGGTTGCATTCGTGAGCCCACAGATTCCGAAGCTCATTGAAGAAGAAAGTTTCCATCAGCTTCTTCCCTCCGGTCTCTCTTTGTCTATAGGCAGCCCACCTGTGAACTTGAACCTCGATCATTTGGTCGCATAATTTTTCAAAGAAGCAAAAACTTGTTGAAATCTTTCAGTTCATAGCCCATGTACGTCAGTGTGGCAGGGTCCATTAGGAAGTTTTTGACATTTTTCTCAGGATGAATTTTATCATCAATAACTTCCAAATGTCTCATGTAGGCGCCCATAACCTGAAACCAATGCAGTTAGATTAAAATATGCAGTTAGAGTTAAATACATAATCGTTAGCGACTCTGTAAATCATCGATATCGATTCATTTAGAGTCGGTAACGATTATATAAGTCGTCGAAATAGTTATCGACCCCCTAATGAATCGATATCAATGATTTACAGAGTCCCTAACGATTACATACGCCATCGTTAAGCGACTCTAAAGCCATCGATAACGATTTTGCCTACAGTATATTAAACTTACAAAGTTATCCAGGAACTGGGTTTCCGCCAGACATCTGAAGGATTGCACCACCAGCTTGTACTTGCCGACAGTGCTAACATATTCTCTGCATAAAAAATGGCCAACTTAACTAATCTTCACGATAAATATATAATAATAAAGTTAAGTATTGTGGTAATTCTACTTACTCGTCCTCCTTCGTAGGCTTGTTCCATATGTCTAGCATATATTTTTTGCTCATTGTTAGCTCGGCAGAGCATCTTCATCGATGAGACCCAGACCAGTAATGATCGCCACCGGTCCAGCTCTAGCTTGGTCCTTCGCTGGCCTTCGCGGTAGGCTTCTTTTCAACCGCTACCCTTCGCTGGGCCTTAGGTTTGATATGGCAATTATTTTGCTTTCGCGCTGTCTTAAGTCTTAATGAGGCAATTGGGAAGAGGTTTCTCTTCACCAGGACCCTTATCGCTTGGGTCTCAGTCGCTTGTCGCCGGCCTTCACCTCATGAACGGGAGGAGGAGGAGGAACCTGATGCGCAGGAGCTGATGGTTCCTCACCGAAGGCTGTGTCGCACACCTTCGTTATCAGCTCCTCTATAGCCACATCCTGTACATCGTAATAATGATGTAAAATAAGAATTAATTTTTAGTCCACATTTTAAAAAGACCAAATCGATTTTAAATATAATCGTTATCGATTATATATATAGTCGCTATCGATTATATATATAGTCGCTATCGATTTTATATATGATCGTTATCGATTATATAGATAGTCGTGATCGATTGTAAATAGAATCGACATCGATTGCATTTATAATCGATAACGATTGAAAATAGAATCGATATGATCGGTATCGACTCTATATATAATCGATATCGATTTATGTTAACAAAATTGAACATCTAAAACTAGATTTTAACACATACCTTAGGTCTCGCCTCCAATAAATTTTCAAGGAGATCTTTTATTTCAGTCTGGCCCTTTCTGACTAAATAGTTGTAGTGATTTAACTTCTGCCACTCCGCATCCCTTGAATTCAGCCTCTCATTGAAGGAGTTGCAGAGTTTCTCTAAAGAAGCGCAACATTTAGCCAAGGCCTTATTCTCTCCCTCCAAATCGCTCACTCTTTGGGTGAGCTTCAAGTTATCCAGCGTCAAATGATCGACCCTCCTCAACAAAGAATCATTGGAGGTGGACGCTTCAGCCGGGCTATCTTTCGCTGCCAGGCTCTCCTTGGCGGCCCCCCTAGTTCTTGGCCGACCCTCTCCCACATGCACGGGGCCCTTTTTCGAGAGGGGTTCTTCTTCAGACGTCGATGCGTCATCCCATTCTTCCTCTCCCTCTCCAATATTATCGGCCGGAATGTAATTTCTTTTCTTCTTCGGCCGAATCTCTTCCACAGCTTTCTTGACCGGTTCTTTCCTCTTCCCCCCAACCTCCTCCTTTTGAACCCGTAGATATTCTCTTACCACGGGTATCTCTAATTTAAAGCCCTGAGGCATGAGGGGAGCGCGAACCTTTTGAAAGAAAATGAAACAACAGAATAAAATGATCGTTATATATATAATAAATCACTCTCGATTGTGTAAATAATCGGTACCGACTATTTAATAAATCGCTATCGATTCCTTACCTTAACAAATCACTATCGATTAGATAATGAATCGTTATCGACTACTTATTAAGTCGTTATCGACTCTGTAAGTAATCGCTATCGATTCGTAAATGAATCGGTAGCGATTCTGTAATGAATCGGTATCGATTCTAGAATGAATCGGTAAGTTGTTTTTTTTTTTGAATAGGCAATAGACCTCATACCTTGCTGTCTAACATCTGCCCGCGAGTGTAACCTTTGATCCTGGACTGCGCCCTGTCCGACCATTTCAGCAGCCGTGGGAAAGGGTCCTTGAGGCCTAGCTGGGATGGCGATATATCGGGCAGGATCTCATAAGCCCACCATTGAAGTACACATATGCATCCATATGTGTTGTACGTCTTCAGGGCTTTATCCATCTCGGCGGTTTTTCTATTCGCCGCGCCCTTTATTATATACTCCATCAAGTCCTGGTAGACGAGCAGACCCCACGGAGTTCGGTTAAAGGCCTCCATATCATCGATGAGGTCGATGTGGTCTTGAAATTTGATGGTGGGACCCGGAAGAGAAATATGCACAACACAACAGTAAGGGACAACTTTAAGAAGTCTTCATCACTTTCCGCTCTATAAATTGCAAGATCTATATGAGACCAGGAGAATTTTTGGAGGCGTTCACAAAGTATTTGTTTCTAATGGTTTGTTCTACTGATGGTTTACCGGATGGGGTATACTTTTCTAGGCCAACTACGGCAAGGCCCAGTATCAATGCAATGTCTATCTTCCGAAGATAGACATCAGTCTTCCCAATTCGAAAGTGGTTTTTATCAACCCAAAATGTCAAGATCGAATCCACCACATCTAAAGAAATCCCACACCCTTCGGCATTTGAAATATTCCACCAAAAACTGAATCTCTCAGTAACTTCTTCCGATCTGGGATAGCACTTTCATAGAGATTCGAAACGGCACTGGGCGAACACTTGGCAACAGCTCGGTGTGCAACCATCTTGACAGTCTTTTGAAATGAACTGTAATAAAAACGAAAGGACTCAGCACCATACTAACAAGGATAGTTAAAAATGTTGATGAAATGTATATAAAACCATTCGATTACATATATAGAGTCAGACGATTATATAGGTAATCGATACCGACTCTAGATGTAATCGAGATAGAGTCTATATATAATCGATACCGACTCTAGATGTAATCGATATCGAGTCTATATGTAATCAATATAGACTCAAAAGATTTCATGAAGTCGTCATTGAATCAAAATGTTTCATTTACTTGTAAAATTTTCAATTACATTCATAATATTTCAATTAAAATTAAAAATAAAAAGAAAATCTTGCAAGTCTACATATAATCGATAACGATTACATATGTAAGCGCTAACGACTCTATATGTAATCGATATCGATTACCGATGAAATCGCCAACGACTCAATATAAATTCGCAATGACCTCAAAATGTTTATTTATATAGAAATTACTTGATTTACTGACTCTTAAGTTTCTTTTTCTTTCTTTTATTCTATTTCTATTCTTCCTTCTTCTTTACCTACATCGATTACATATATAATCGATATCGTTCCTATATGTAATCGCTACCGACTCTAAATGTAATCGATCTCGATTACTTATGAAATCGCCATCAATTAAATATAAGTCTACATTGATCTCAAAATGTTTAATTTACCTGTCAGGTAAATTTCCCTTATTTACATAGAAAATATTTAATTTACGGACTCAAAAGATTTCATGAAGTCGCCATTGCATCAAAAAGTTGTTTCATTTACTTCAAAATATTTAAATTACATTCAAATTTTTTCACTTATAATTTAAAAAAAAAGAAAAGTTAGGAAGAAGGATGAAGAGCAGGTGGTGGATGGGGTGGAGAGTGGTGTTAAGTTTCTTTTTCTTTTCTTCCTTCTTTTTCTTTTCTTCCTTCCTCTTCTTCTTCTTTTCTTCCTTCGCCAAAATCTCCATTACTTCATCGTACTCGTCCCACAAGAACTGCAGAGGATCTGGTTCTGGTGGTGGTGGTGGGTCCTCCCATACAGGATCAAACTTTATTGGGTTATAGAAGGTTTTTTCTTCGTCATGGGACATTGGGAAAATATAATTTGGTAGGGATGATAGGTGGTTTGCTAAGGTCGAACTAAACCTCAGATTTAAAGCTCCTAGATTATGGAATACGAATCGTCAGATTAAATTTTCTCATTCTTCCAACCTAACTTGCCATAATGGTTTTACAAAAGGGTAGTTGGCAATAAATTGACGTCAATGAGATAAATATAAAACCTCGTATGATTTATTATGGCATCGAGGTAATAACTATAGGAAATTATTTCAAATGATGGGTATTAATTATATTCATAGAGAGTCGATATCGATTTTTATAGATTCATTATCCATGCTTATATAGTCGATTACGACTACATATATAATCGTTATCGACTCTAAATGTAATCGTGAACGATCTTCGATGTAATCGATAGCGACTACATATGTAATCGATATCGATCACATATATAATCGATTATCGACTACATATGTAATCGATATCGATTATATATGTGATCGATATCGATTACATATGGGAAAACCTAAAAAAATTATGTCAAAATATGCAACAAAGAGAGGAGAAATAAAAAATCTATAGCGATGGAAGCTAATTTTAATTCTAACTTACAGATTTGGTAGCTTGAAAGTTGTAGTTTTGAACGCGATCGTCCACGAATCGTCAACGACTCTTCACCGACTTCGAACGAAAAAGTAAATTCAAAACAGTAAATGATTTGAAAAGATGGCGGCTATTTATTACTGTGAGGGTAGTTTGGGTATTTCCTACAGGCGTGCCTCAGCTCGGCGCGCAGCGGGTTTGTCTGGGTAAAAGTGAAACTTTAAGGCTTCTGACGTAAAAGGCGTACCTGACAGGGCCTGTCAGGTAAATTACCCACAAAAAATACTATTAAAGTTGACTTTCACGTATCCATCAATCCCAATAAAAATAAATTTTTTTTTTTGTGATAATAAAAATAACTATATTAATAGGCATGAACGCATGATCACATATTTTAATAGGCAGAGATGATTTCAAGAAGAGTCAGGGTGTCTGTGAGTCATGGCCGGCCGCTTTTAACCCGTTACTGACTTCGTATCAGGTACACAGGTTGTGCACGTGATGCTCCCCGCATATCCTTTATACATGCTAATATGCGTGGCTCTTAAAATTTAGGGCATTAAAATTTTGTGCATGGCTCTTGACGGCCCCGGCGTCAAAATGATAGATCATAGATTGAAATGAAATGAGCCAAAAATTGATACTTTAAGGAGATTTAAATCATTTGATTTAATGATTATAATATCAATCGCTATTTTTAATCAATCGAATGGTTCACATCCACTTATATGAATAGTCATAATAGACTTACAGACATAAGGACAAATCATACTTAATAGCGTCAGTTAAAAAAGTAATAATTTTAATGATATAAGATCATTTAAACATATTTAGCCAAAATAAACAAAAAAATCATTTAAACATCATTTTAGAGTTTAAACGTTAGAATGATAAGTAAGATCATTTAAGCATTATTAGGTTAGAAAGGGATGCACTCCAGGATACAGGTGAGGAGTGCCGACGGTGTCAGATTCATTAACTTTGTTATTAGTTCAACTTAGATGGGTATTAGATTCTATAATTTCTCTTCCCTGTATGCTTGGAGTGCACTTGATATTACCTATTCGTTGACTCCAAACTCCAAAGTCTATATATTTTCCATGAAAATGGATTCCAATATCGAACAAAATAGCCGAAGAGGAAAATGGGTCGTCTGGAGACAAATCCTTCGTCGTCGGACAACGAACTTCAAAGGCAATCGGGATCTGACCCACACCCACAAAACCTCCAATATATCCCCGAAAACAACGTTATTTGCACCCCACAGGAGAACTTTCCGGCCACATGTCCGCCGGGAAATGACACCTACACCCAACAAATCCAACCACAGATTAATACGGCTCAAACAGAGACTCCTCAGATGCCACCAGCCTACACGCCAACGAACTTCCCCGTCGGTCACCCACAGCCGCATCTGCAGCCACAAAATAGTATGACTCAGACGCCTCAGATGCCAACCTACATGTCACCCAACTTCAGCGTCGGTAACCCGCAGCAATATCCTTATCCGCAGCCACAAATTAATATGGGTCAACCGGTTCAGATGCCTGCGTCTACGCAGATGTATGAGGCACAGCAGTATCCGCAGTTCCCTCAGCAGAATCAGCAAACGCATATCACAGTTTACGCAGTGGCTCCTCAGCAAAACCAGCCACCGCCCATGACCGTCTACCACCATAATCTCTCACCGCATGTCATTGCTTACCCTGCGACTGCTCCCCCCGTAGCATGGACCACTGGCCTTTTTGACTGCTATGACGATCCCATCAACGGTTTGATTTTTCATTTTTTTTATTATCATTTGCCCACGTTGCCTCTTCCCCTCTCCCTCATTGTCGTTTGGTTTTGAGTTGGATGCACAAATTCATCAAAGCTACTAAAATTATTTTTTTATTTTCAAAAACTCATTTTAAACACATTTTGTTTTTAGAATGTTTGGAAAACATTTAATTTATTTTTTCAAATTTTTTCTTTTTTTTGGGAAAATATTTCTTATTTTTTTGTAAAAAAAATATTATTTTTTAAAATTTTTAAATATTTTCATCACTTTCGCTCAAATGTTTACCGATCTTTTCTTAAATTTTGTTGAGTTTTTTTTTTAAACTTTTTTTCTCCATTTTTCTCCTTCCCGATTTTTTCTCGAATTCCAACTTAGTTACTATGCTCAAAAATTGGCCAATACTGATACGTATTAGCCTATTTTAAAAGAAAAAATAAGAAGAAAATAGAGGTACCGGCCAAAACCGATACCATATCAGCTAAAACCGATACCGTATCGGCTAAAACCGATACCGTATCGGCCGATACCCAATACCGAGTTTAGATATCGATACGTATCAGTTTGCCGAGAAACTACTATGTATCAGTATCGACCGATTTTTAATACCATGCTCATCAGTACTAATAAGCCCAAAAGTAATAGGCAACTTGTCGCTATGGAGACATGCCTCATTCTCTTTTGACATAGGCGAAAAATTAAGCAATGAAAAATGCTTGCTTTATGTCACATTCTATACATTGTTTATAGTTTTAAGAAAGGTGTCAAAATCAGAATCACTCGATGGAAGACTGGTATGTATTGGCCGATACCGATACTTATCAGCCTATTAAGAAAAAAAAAAAAAAAAGATGTATCGGCCAATACAGGCCCATTTCGGCTGATACCAAATTGAGATACTGATATGTATCGGGGCCGACATGTATCGATTTGCTGAGAAACCGATATGTATCGCCGATACATATCGATATTGGTCAATTTTTTATACTATGATTTAAAGTGTTTCATACATGTAGTCATCACTTTTAGCACAGTCACCCAAAATTAAAGCATATCAAAGCATTGAAACCATTTGATCCTTACCCTTTAATATGGACTTTTGTTCATATTTACATAGTGGTACATATTAAATAATTTGGATTGGGTAATCCTAATTCTCTAATTTGTAATTTTTGGATTAACTATGAGTGATGGCTATCCATATAAAAGTACAAGATGTATTCCAAGTAATCTAATATAGCTTCTCCTCTAAGGCTATGTTCGTTTGCAAAGAAAGGCTCAAAAAGCCTCAGAAAGAAGAAGACACCTCGGAAAGCATCCAAATTCGGAGCATTTCCGAGCATTTCCACCGTTCGTGAGTTGTCGTAGGCCCCACTGAAACGAAGCCACTTTCCTTGCGAAAGCGACAGTTCAATTTCAGAGGGTTTTGCACAGGAAAGCTCCGAATTTGAGCTCCTTTGTGTATACTCCCTGGAGAGATATACGGCAGATGGGCTCTTCTTTCCAATAGCTATTTCTTCAGGTGGTTTGACTATGGTGTTTTGTGTATACACCCTTGCAAGGTATGCGGCTAACAATGATGCATTTTCCAATGCCTTTTCCAACAGCTGCTTCTTCTGGCAGACCATGGATCCGTGGGATATGCCTGCCAAGGGAAGAGATTAGGGTTTTGGGATTGGTCATGTATGTGAATCGAAGGAGATTGTCGAGGGTTTTGGGAAAGAGGAGGTTTTGATTAGTGGAAAGGGTTTGGTTTGCAATGGGGACGTTGAGTTGGGTTGGGATTAGGGTCTTGAGGTCGGAAACGGTGGTGGTGGTGGTGAGAGGGTTTGAGAATGTTACTTGCTCCGATCCGTCTTTGCTACGAACTCAGATCATTATCTTTGGTGATTTTGGAAGGATTCGATCTGTATATCTGCAGAAATTAGGGGGTTAGTGGGTTTTGGTTCTGAATTTAGACACAGAGAGAGAGAGAGAGAGAGAGAGAGAGAGAGAGAGAGAGAGAGAATATTATTAATTGGAGTTTAGAGGAGGTTTCTGATTTTGGGTATTTTGAAGCGGAGAAGAGAGTGAGAATCTGAGATATTATTAGGTGATTGGCCCAACCACCAGAGCTGGTGCTCCAATGGGTTATAACCATCTGATCAAAGCATTTTTTATTTTGAGCAACCACACCCATTTTTTTATTATTGTCACACCCTTTAAACAAATGAAATACTGTTGACTGCTTTGAATCATATGATAGCAGTCGTTCTTTGTTTCAATCTTTCACACAGTAAATCTTGAGATCATGGGCCTACCATTAGACGGTCACATATTAATTCCATGAGGCACACATCCTAAAATTAGATGATCACAACATGCCATAAAAAAGTTATTCATATTCATTTTTTAAGATGTGTGCCACATGGAATAAAAAATGTGACCGTATGACAGTAGGCCCATGATCTCAAGATCTATTGTGTTGAAGATTGGGACCAAAAATGATGGCCAACGTCTGATTGGTTACTATTATAGTTTAGAGCTGTCAAGGTTATCAATGGGTCAGACTACCTCATACTCTTCTGAAGATGAGGATGATGACAACGCTACCTCATAGTATGTCTCGAGAAATTATATTAAAAAATAAATCTGTCACATAACTCCAACCTCGTATGGATTGGTCGTACGAAATTTTTTAGTCAAATACGAGTACGACAAGTATTCCGATGATTAACATTCGTATGAAGGCATCACAACCACACATTCATCCGATTCTGAGCTTTTCGGAGAAAAACTTAAGAATGAATGAGAAATTAGCTTTTCTGAGAAAAGCGAAGAATCAGGGCAACTTAAGAATAATTGTAGGAAAAGGCAGGAAGCAGAGTCTCCTAAGAATCAGCAGGATTCTAAGTTATCAGGATTCAGAACTTTTCTGGGAAAAGCTAAGAAACACCTGAACAAGGCCTAAGGAACTGCCAATGTGAAGAGCAGAGGAGGGCATAGGAGTCGATCGGGCAAATTATTATATATAATAATAATAATAATAATAATAATAATAATAATAATAATAATAATATTTTTATCATACAAAGGATTTAATCATTTGATGTTTGTGTCACAGCTCTCGTAACGATA
The DNA here is from genome assembly GCA_021018995.1 of Chloranthus sessilifolius. Lineage (NCBI taxonomy): Eukaryota > Viridiplantae > Streptophyta > Magnoliopsida > Chloranthales > Chloranthaceae > Chloranthus > Chloranthus sessilifolius. The sequence goes on along the minus strand of CM037586.1, from coordinate 154,272,355 downwards.
TGTGTCCCTTGTTTGACGTTCGGGCAAATTGCAGAGATTGTAGACCACGGCCACACATGTAAGTAGTATCTTTGCCCTCGTGATATGGGAAATGATCGCTTAACTCAATCATGGGACATAAACTCATGACTCAAGTTGTTATTAGTTGCAAGTTATTTCTTTTCGCGACTTCTTAGTGTGAACGATCTTACCTGACCATATTTTGAGCCACCCATTTGATGGGCAATTAGGAGCTTCTACCCTATGGATCAATCACCTAATTTCACCCCTCCCCCCCCTCCCCTACCCTACCCTACCCTAAAATTACTTTTCTAAATCCTCCCCATATTTTTTTAAATATCTAAGAAACTCCTTGTACTTAAAACTTAGTTATCTAAATCCCCCTCGCCTATAAATATTCTACTTAATATTTACAATTTAAATACAATTTTACTATTTTTCCTTGAGATTTTTTTTTTTTTTTTTTTTTCATTTTTTACATTTTTTTTTTTTCAAATGTTTTCCATTTTTTTACTGAATATTTAATATTATTTTCAATTTTTTTTTTGCATAAAAAAATGATTTTTTTTACTTTTTTAAATGTAATTTATTGGCCTATTAGCCCAACCGACTAACCCATTTTCTAGAATCTCTCCTTTAAGTGTAAATTTAGTATTAAGGTGGATATTTATAGTTGCCGGAGCATTTTGAAAACTAAGTTTTAAGTAGAGGGATTTATTAGATATAAAAGTATATATAAGATACATTTAGAGAAGTAACTTTAAAAGGGAGAGATTTTAGAAAATTTTCTTTTTCTTTTTAATGATTTTCAAATTAATTAGCCTCGATCTCGGTCCATACAAATTTCATCAAATGGCTGTCAAGAAATGTTGCATCAAGAAATGGCCCATCCAAGAGGTAGGAAAAGATCGTGCGCTTTAAATACCAAATGTGCCAATAAATAATTTCTATCATCTGATCAAGAACCTATAAGAACCTTCAAATGGAGGCCAAATGGCATATGAGAAAGGGAAAATGGAAATAATTGGGCTAGGCCAGTTAAAAAACTTAGCCCGGACATTTAAGCTTGGCCCCATACATAATCAGGCCTGGTTCAGGCCAACGCTTAAAATAAGTTGATTGCCCAATTTGTTTAAGGAGCCTATTGACTTGGCTTAAAGCCTGCCTAACCGGATTAGTGGTCACCCTAGCTCATTCACTAAGGTCTTGTTTGATAACATGGAAATGTAATTACATAGGTAGAAATGAAATTTAGTTTGCAATAGTTGTTATTTGATAGTTATGTAAAGAGATGGACTTGAAATTACGTGAGCCCCGCATCGAAATTGAATTTTCATACACCAAATCATTTTAGGAGGAAACCACTTCAACTTTTTAAGTCGGTAAAATTGAGTTTCCTACTAACAAAATAATAATTTTTTATCATGTCAAATCTAAAGTTACTTGTGAAGAAAATAAAAAATTATCTTAAACTAAAAGCAAAAAAATTATCTTTTGACTTTTAAAAAGTAAATCCAATTTCTATAACCATCATACCAACACGATCACTATGACCACCAAATTATCTACATCATACTCTTTTTAGCTAATATTTGACTTTGGTCATAGTTTGAATTTTAATCAAACTTTAACAGGATTTATAAGTTATTTAAGTTTTGACTTTTGATCAAAATTTGACTACCGAAACATGATAATAATTTGTAAGTAATATATTATCAAATTTTTAAGGGTCAAAGGTTGACTTTATGGCCAAGCTTTGACCTTTAATTAAAATTTTACTTTTTATTAAACTTTGACTCCTATAATTTATTAGTGAAAAGAGTATATTGTCATGTTGATTTATAATGTGATACTAGATTCTCAATTTTTATTAGTTAATAGTTTGACTTTTGGTCAAATGTTGACTTTTACACAAAAATTATTTTTCGTCAAACACGAAACCTGATTATAGATAGAGTCTACTACTATATAAATTTATAGCGTATCACTTCAATTTTTCATTGATCAAAGTTTTATTTTTTTTATAAAAAGTTAAAAATTTTAATTAGTGAAATATTATAATTAAAAATATTTATCATTGTTTTAATTTGTAACTTTAAAATATATTGCCTCATTTTTATTGGTCAAAGTTTGACTTTAGTCCAAATTTGAGAAGTATATTTTGACATCAAAGTTTGATATTTGGTCAAATTTTGACTTTGTAGCACAATTTAATTTTTTTTTACTTTTATACCCCCATTGAGATTATTATTTTGTTAATTTATTACTTTATAGTATATTATTAAATTTTATGTATTTTTTTGATATTTGGTCAAAGTTTGACTTTATTAAATAATTTGTTAAATTTTGAATAGTGTAACCTAACAATGGATATGAATAATGTTATGTTAATTTGTAACTTGGCTGTACATTGTTGAATTTTCTAATAGTCAAAGTTAAAATTTTGGTCAAAGTTAGACTTTTTTTTAAAATTCAATTTTCTCTCAACATATAATCTTACAATACATACTAGTATTTACTATCTAACTTTGTTCTTTAGTCTTATAAAATTTTATTGATCAAAGTTTAACAATTGGTCAAAGTTTGACTTTTATTAAAAGTAAATATTTGCAATTTTTGATTATTGTAACCTGACGATGGATATGAATATTGTTATGCTAATTTACAGTTGGACTTTCGTAACTTGTTGATGCATTGCAAAATTTTCTTAGTCAAAGTTTGACTTTTATAAAAATTTGATTTCTTTTCAACATGTAATCTTATAGTAAATACTAGCATTTACAACCTTTTTATTTAGCTTTACACATTTTTATTGATTAAAATTTTAAGTTTGGTCAAAGTTTGAATTTTTATTTGAGTTTAACTTTTCAAACTCTGATTTGTATAACTTGGTAATAATAGTGATTACTATAATATTAATTTGTAACATAATAGAATATCATTAAAAAATTTATTGATTAATATTTGACTTTGATTATGATATTGATCTAAAAAAAAAAAGTCAATCTTTGACTAGTGCAACATGAAGTGATAAGTTAGGTATTTTCCTAAATAATTTTTTTTTCTTTTTTCTCACTTAGTATTTGTTCAAGCAAATTTTTACTTTCATAAAAGTAGAAAATATAAAAAATATTATTTTTTAAAACACTTTTAATCCAAACTTATTAACTCATTTTCAAATTCTTTTTCAAAGATACTAATCAAACAAGAGAAATCAATTTTCATTGAAAATTATTTCTTAAACGAACTAATCAAAGAGTGAAAAATCCATTTATAGAGGAAATCAACTAAGCAATTGATTTTATTTCCTCTCCGGAGTTTCCATGCTATCAAGCAGGGCCTAAGGTGCAAAACGATTTATACCTCAGTCATTGTAAATAGGCAACCACTTCATAGAAATAAAACCCCACCTTGTAAAATAAATCAATCAATAAATAAAATATATATAAAAGAGAAACATCAAAATGATTTTATATGAGTATGCTGATGCATTTTGGTTTGCTTCATGTATAGCTTGTGGTACGCAAGCATTGTGTTATTGTCTTTTGGTGTACTTTCTTGGCTTTCCTTGCCTCATATCATGCACTTACCGCTCAAAGCTGAGGAATATGTTCAACCTCGTCGAGTCTCCTTGCCCTGATTGGATGGTTCACGTTTGCTGCGAATTTTGTGCTCTTTGTCAAGAGTACAGGGAACTCAAAAATAACGGCTTCGACCCCTCCTTAGGTTTGTTCTTTCCCAAGAAACTTAAAAGGTGCTGTACTCTAGTCCACCATCCCAATGCTAGACCAAACTGCAATTTCAAGTAGATATATAATTATAAACTGTGGACAATTATACTTACAGACAATGTTGCAGACAATTTATATGGTGCGATGTAACTGTTTGTAATGATTGGTCCCCCCACTATGTGTGCAACTAATCACATCGCGCCACATAAGCTGCCTACAAAATTATCTATCAAAAGTTGTCCATTGTATAACACACACACACACACACTCTCTCTCTCTCTCTCTCTCTCTCTCTCTCTCTCTCTCTATATATATATATATATATATATATATATATATATATATATATATATATATATATATATATATATGAAAAAGTGGAAAATATGCTCGGGCGTAGAACGCCAATTGATATGGGCGGTACACGTAGCGCTTTTTTTGTGTAGTGATAGGTGGCATGAACGCCTAATAGCGAAGCGCCGACACCCCGATGGTGAGGGGCTGGCACCTCGGCGGCAAAGTGATGGCACTTTGGCACCGAGGTGTCGGCACCTCTATATCAAGGCACCGGCACTTTGATAAATAATTATAATATTTTTTAGGGGCGCTGACGCCTATTGGCACTTTGCTAATTGATTTATTTTCTTTTATCAAAATGCCGACACCTCAATATAGAGGCGCTGATGCCCCTGAAACGAGACGCCGACGCCTTATTTTTTTTTTTAGCGAAGCGCTAACACTTTGATATAAAGACACCGACACCCCGGGGCTGACACATCGGCACCAAGGTGCTAACGCTTCGCTATTGGGATGCCGGCGCTTCGCTACCGAAGTACTAGCACTTCGCTAGTGGACGCTCACATTTTTTGACTAAAATATACTTGAAAAAGTAACTCTAATAATTTTTTTAAAAAATAAAGAGAATAAAGAAAAAAGAGATTTTAAAAAAGTCAAGAATGGCTGCTTTAAGGGTATTTAACCTTTAAAATATTTTAAAAGTGTAATCTTAGTTAGTAAAGTGATTTCTATGCTACTCATCACTTCACAAAAAGAGCACTACATATCACGCCCATATCAATTGGCGTAGAGATACCTCTACGCCCAAACACATATCTCCTGTCCTCTCTCTCTCTCTCTCTCTCTCTTTATATATATATATATATATATATATATATATATATATATATATATATATATATATATAATCGAGACTATACAATCAGTTGTAATAAAAAATATTATAATCAAACCATTTGGGCACCACATGGCATCAATCAAGAGGATTGGGTGTGACGACAACTTGGATAATAATAATCAGATATTCCCCAAAAAAATTTGGGCTCTATCCAATGCATATCCACCATTAAACATGTGGTCAAAGATATTAAAAATCAATGCATCAAGTTGGCTAGACATTACCTTATCTTTGACCCATCAAACAGAGGACAAAAGAGTCAATATATATATATATATTAAATCACATGTACCTTAGCTATTCAACCTAAAACGGGTGTTGTTATGGGTTGATCGTGCCACTTGGCATGTGATCTTGACATCTCATTATAATTTTTTTTTTCCACAAATGATTGTAAAGTGTCAATTCTTATATATATATATATATATATATATATATATATATATATATATATATATATATATATATATATATGAAAATAATGTCATGAGAGTGTAATTTAAACCCATGACTCGAGCTCCTATTCGTTGTATCCCATTCAACCGTGTTCTAAAAATCAATTGAGATGACGTGCAGCCATTGAGAGCTCGCGTCATGGGTTTATGGCCCATGACTCAAGCGAGAGGATCATTATCCCTATATATATATATATATATATATATATATATATATAACAATTCCGTCCTCCAAATTCTCACTTGGAGCTTGGTGTATTGCTTAGATCATCTTTTAAAAAAAGATTGACAACTCATCTTTGCCAAGTGTTTTCTTGAAACTTGAAATTTGAATCATTGAAATTAGTCCATGTTAGATTTTTATTTTTAAATTTTTTTTAAAATTAACTTAAAGAATGCACTCATATATGCTCCACATGCACCCCAATAATGATCTGAGTCAAGGTATAAAAAATCGGTCGATACCGATACGTATTTAGTTTCTCGGCAAACCGATACATATCGGTATCCCAACTCGGGTATCTGATAAATCTCAGTTCCGACCGAGACATAAACTTTTTCTTTAAAATAAATAAATAGGCCGATATGTATCGATATCAGCCGATATGTATCTGCCTAGTAGTATCGGTCTTGGGCAAACCGATACCGATTTTGATACCTTAATCTGAGTGTCACTTGGAGCTCTAGATTAATTTTGGCCATTGGTAGCACCGGGATTCCGTATTTTTGAGCAATCCAAATCATCAAGGAGGTAGCATAGATATTATTAATTTTATAAATAAGAGGTAGCTCATGTAGAGATATACATCAGGGGTCTTTCACTCATATTGGACCATTTACGGAATCAAAGATGTGCACCACGTGGCGTAAAATTGGAAGGATGTGGCCCTATCTTATTGGTGTACAGTCAGCATCGGTTTCTGTCTGTTATATTTAAAAAGAAAAAGAAAAATATAGATCCAGCTTCGACCAAATTATTAGTCACGCTCCAAATGGGTCTGAAAATTTCCAATGAACAAGAATTTTATAACTAAATCGTCCAAGAACATGTTTGATAAGACTAAACTGTTGGTACATATTTGCAGGATGGCACGGAAATCAGAGACCACAGCCACAAGTTCTCATGGTTCCTCCCACCACACAAACGATGGCAGGGTAATATTTTGCCATGGCCGGTCACTTCTTTTAGAACTGAAGATCACATGTAATGTGAAAAGAAAATTTAATTTATATGCATCAGTATAGCCACATGTTCTGATAGATCTCAACAATTGGGAGTTTGGGACGTCTATCAGATTGTCACCTGAATAAGTGCTGATGGGATGCTCGTGAATTCGTGCTATTTGTATATGAGGTCCCACTGGAGGATTAAAAAAAACTGATCCAAGCGCTTTTTATTCATTTAATCTGGACCGTTGTTTATACATGCTGGTGTTAGCACTTGATCAGGTTGTAGAGATCATTTAATGATGCAATTTTTCCCTCAATCCAATCTACACAAGTGCCTTGAGTAACACGTGTACAGTGAAGGTGGGTTCTGCTTAACGGATGATTGCTATGTAGCTAGGGCTCTCAATGGGCCGGCCCTGCCCGGATTTTGGCCCAAAAAAGTGGTATATTTTATGAAGCCAACTCGGCTCGATATCCTGAACATGCTAAGTATGTGGTGACCCGGATTGATTCGGGCCGGGCTTGGGTTGATTGTTCCAACACCCAGCCCACACCCGGCCCGAATAAAAAAAATAAAGAAATATATATATATATATATATATATATATATATATATATATATATATATATATATATATATATATATGTTATGTTAAGAACATTTAGCTTAAATGCCTTGAGATTAAATCGTTGAGCAGTTTAAAATTAACGGCTAACAGCATATCAGTAAAAATGCACTTGCAATCCCAATCAATACTAGCTTCATAAATAGAAACCCTATGATACGGTTTCATTTTATCGCAGTCTCTACCATCTTAATCCCAACTCCAGGGCCGGTCTTGGGATTTTGGGGGCATATGTGTAACGACCCTAAAAATTTAAAATTGAATTTGTGGTGTTAGATTCATTTTGCACAGAGCGTGGTGTTAGTGCTCCATACCGGAACCTATCCTAGTTGAAAAAGTACACATTTTGGTTTTTCAAAAATGTTTTATATTTAAAATTATCCTTATTTGACACAATACGTGAGTTTAAACCTCTATTTTAAACCTTGAAATAAAAGCCTATACACCCTTATTTAGTGCGACCGCTTAACACCGAATTAATGCCCATATATTATAAATAAGAAAGCTACGGAGAACCCTAAACCATTATTATAAGAATTCTTCTTAAAAACCCTAGCCGTCACTCCATCTTCTTCTATGCCACCTTTTTCTAAAAACACCCTAATCTCTTTTAAATCTCTTGTGTGTTCTTCCACAAGAACCACTATAGTATTTTTCTATCGTCAAATCGAGGTGAAGACAGCGTAATCGTGGACGGCCCATCGTGTGGACGCCGATCTCTATCGCCCTAACCGCCATCGATTCGCCGAGCACGCTTCAAGAGGTGGGTGCCCCTCGATCGATCTTAAAATATTCAATTTTTTATTTTAATAATAATAAGAATAAATATATATATATTCTTATATATATATATATATTAAATGAATATCTATTTATCTTATTTAGGTATTCAAAAGTTATATATATACATGTATTTCGGTGTGTATAATAACATAAATCCTATACATGGACATATAATAGTTGCCCTTGATATATATAGATATATAATGAATATATATAGTGTTTTGTATTGCTTATATAGGTGTTTACAGTGGAGAGAGAGAGAGAGAGAGAGAGAGAGAGCTCTTCTTCTCCACAATTTCGTCAGTGAAGATAAGATATATTTCGGGGATCGGCCCAACTAAACGCCGACAATGTCGGTGATAACTTGCCCGTGCCAACTATTGTAGTTGGGCACTTCGAAGAATTTTACCTGATATGAATATTTTGGTGCAACCATCCTTCTAGCACCATTGATTTCAAATGAAATAGATTCAAGGTTGGACCTGATGGGCCCAACCCAAAAAATAGAACAGAGATGGACCATCTCCACAAATTGAAATCCTCGAGACATCTAATGGTTCAGAACTCGAGAACTTAGCCCACAAATCAAGAAAAAGTAAAAGGCTATTTAGATATCAGTGAACATGAAGGATTTGACCCTTAGATTTGAGACCTTAGAGGTCAAAATAAATTGGGCCCAACGACCTAATACCTTAGAATCATTTTTCTTAAATATCTGATGGTTCAGATCTGTTCAATCTGATCGCCACATGGTAGGTACACTAAGTGTGCACTTGACTGCTAGATCTTGTAAAACGTTGACTGGAAGATCTAGTGTGCTAGAGATCGAATCGGGATCGGGACAAAAGAATCAACCTTAGGTAAAATTTTATTGTCTAACCATCAAATGGTTCAGATTAGAGGATAAATGACTCAAAGTTCGTGCCTTCTTATTTTAGCCTTAGGTGCCACATGGAATAATACATGGGTTACCTTGACCCTTAATTTTTGAGAATTATGCTAAGTGGCCCACAGGACCAACTTCAAAATGATCTCAATAGTAACTCAAGGTAATCTAATGGATCGAGAAAGAGTCACTAAAATTTCTAGGAGGCGGTTTGAGGCTCAAATTGGAAAATTTAGTGAGGATATTAACCCTTATATAACTAGGCTAAGTGGATCATTTGATTCACATTGACCCACTCTTAGGTCAAATTAGTAAAAGGTGTCGTACGAGCGCACAAATATTAGGAAACTTTAAAATAGAAGGCCCGATCGATGTCGACGGCCCATAGAAAGGTTTCTCCAAAATTTTGTATGAAATATCTCTTTTCAAATATTAATTATTATTTTATATTCACAAGTATGTAAGATGTATGAAATAGTTTTTTTGGCCAAGTTAGTCCTTTCATCATATGGTATACCACATAGAAAAATCACGATAGGGCATACGCGCAATTAAAAGAAATAAGCTATGTCACACAACTTTTAAGCCTTCGTCATGGTGGGATTCCCGTCACGGTCACGTGGAACTTGGAATGTAGGCATCCATATGCGGATGCAACACCTCTATGGGAGTATGACGCCACTCGAAGTATATCCAGGTTACTGGAACCCGTCCCTTGAGGAAGCGTGATTTTGTGAATCTTATGCTGGCTCACTTTAAATTAGTTTTAAGCAAATGATAAGGAATTATATGTAAGATAAGGTAAGATCTGAATCTACGGATAAATTCGTTGTGAAGGCGAAAATCTGAACTAAGTTTCTACCGTGCCATGTCTTGCGTGCCACCACAAGATCTAACGTCTGCGGTCAAGGCGGGTCTTAAGGACAATATGATCTGACGGTGTCCCGAATATAAGGGACAACGATTTAAATGCATGCAACCACATGATGGATGATGGTATACGATATGATATGGAGGTTAGGTGGTTATCTACCGTGGACCTCGCGTGATAGGCTCGAACGGTAACGCTGCACAGTCGATCGTATCTGAAAATAAGGTAAGATGTGAAATGCGTTGTGTAGGCGTATGGAGCAATATTAAGTCTTAAGATATGCCACATAGGAAAAATCGACAGCGGACACAAAGGAGATCGAACTTGATGCATCATATATATTTCATGTTATGTCGTGTCTTTTCATTTTATGTTACTTCTTTTTCTTTTATGCTATATTTTCGGTTTTGTTATGATGGATATGAGATCTTAGATGTTTTTGTGATCATTTATGGTTGTTTGATTTATCTCAAAATGTATCGCAACTCAAGCGATTACACACGATCACCGAGTATTTTATGGTGGATCGATTGTGCAACTCGAAGTTTACGTGGATCGAGTAAACTCACCCCTCCCCAAAACTAACGATTGCGGTGAGAACTCGATTTTTCATCACCGAGGATGGGGATGTCATTCTTTCTGATGCGGCTCAAGAGCGTGAAGACGTCGGCTACCATCTAGACGAGGGAATAGATCCGGCGGATTACTTTGAGCATTGAGAGATTTTTAGTCATAGTTTTATTATTTTCATGGGAGATTTGTTATTAGATACTTTTATTTTTCAGCACCAATTATGGGTTTGCGTTGGGACTGTTTTATTCCACGTAAAACCTCTGCTTGCTTTCAATTATAGATGCATGGTTAGGATTTATCACTTAATTAACGTCATCTACGTTTTCCGCTGTTGTTTGCTTGAATAATTTATTTTTAAATGATGCTATTAAATGCCTTGATCCATATGCTAAATCGGTATAAGAATTATGTGTATGTCCGTTTATTGCCTTAACAAGCGTGCGGTGTCATAACACGGAATTCTAGGCCCTTGAGGTCGGGTAAGGATTCTGGGTCGTGACAATATGCCAAGATTCTGAAACGAGGCCTACTTATATTAATAAAAAAAATTTGGTAATAGTTCCCAGGGCCAGTCCCAGTGATGCGCATCATGTGGAATCAAGATCAGACTGTCTGATAGGTGCGTCATAGTCTTAAGATCTATTGTGTGGAAGACTGGGATGAAAAACGATCTCCATCGCCTAATTCAAGCAACCAACACCTTTTTATGGTGGAAATGTGTGTATGATCATCACTGGAAAAACGGGTGCTAATAATGCTACCATTTCTAGAATTTCTTATATTATTTATATTTTCAAAATTAATATATCAATTAAAGTTTTTATTTCTATACATAATTAATTAAATTACTCTAATTGTTGAATTAGAGATTTGTGACATATAGGTTTTGGGTTAATTTAATTAATTTTAGTACAGCTTATACACCTTACATAAGTATTTAAACACACAATAGCAAAGCCTCTTGTGAGAGAAATCTCTCCACAAATTAGTCCCTAACATGGTAGTTGAAAATCTCTCCTAAAATTATTCTGAAAATAAGTGCGAATAACTTTTAGGGTGGCATTATTTGCACCGATTTTCCCACATTTCCATAATTAGAATCATTGACTGTCGTGAATCAGACGATAGAGATCATTTTTCGTCCTAATCTTATATAACTCGGGAGCCTAAGCAGGTCGGTCAAGGTCCTAAGCAAGTCAGGGGGTCTCTCTCTCTCTCTCTCTCTCTCCCCCCCCCCCGTAATCACTAGTTTTCAATGTAAGCATCCTCATTAATTGGGTAGCGTCCACAATTTCTCACTAGGATCTGAAAGCTTGGGCACGAGACTTGTGATGTGGTACATAGTTCAAAAGAAAGACTTCATTATTGTTTCGTTCAGTGTCATGTGGAACACTATTTAAACCATCTGATTTGAAGACTATGATGTAAAGACCCTTAAGGCAAAAAATTGGATGGAGACATAATCTTTATCATCTGATTTGCTTGAGTCAACCATTGAATTAGAAAATGGCCTTTGACTATGTTGAATTAGATGATAAAAATCATGTTTTGTGCCAATCGTTACATCATAGTCTTCAAATCATACAACTAAGACGGTATTCCATATGACACAAATCTTAAAATTAACAAAGTCTTTCTTTTTAACTTTGTGCAACGGTACAAATTTTGTGTCCAACTTTTAGCTCCCATTCTCGCTAGGTACCTTTATTTTCAACCTAAGGTTATTTCTTCTCAACTAAGTTTTACGTGCTTAAATCATTGACTGCTTTGAATCAAATAATAGAGATTATTTTTCACCTCAAACTTTCACACAATGAATCTTGAGATCATGCCATTAACCTGCCAGAGTTTGATTCTCAACTATACACATCTCGAAAAGGAATCTAAGGACCATGTTTTGTGCAAACCGATGGCTATAGTCATTTTGTAGAATGCGTGCCATATAGGAATCAAATTCAAATAATCGGATAGTAAGATCATGGTTTCAAGATACAAGGCGTGAAAATTTGGAGCAAAAAAAATCTCCATTGGGTATTTCAAAGCAGTCAATGGTCTAAGCTCGCGAAACCCGAGTTGAGAAAAAAGAATCGGAGGGTATAAATGAATGTACCAGTTGGTATTATTTGTATTGTCGCTACAGACCACCATATGGTTTACATATTATACTTCTATATTCCCCACTGTTTTTCTCAAATTTTTACCTAGAAATAGCTCAAACATTGGGTACCTACTACAAGCTCCTTTCAACAGAAAGTTAAGAGACTAGAAGTTGGGATTTGGGAGCGCACGACGAGTTGGCCTTGGTACCTAGTTTAAAAGGAAGACTTGGCATTATGGGGACATGTGCATGTGAAAACACGGTTTAAACTGGATTATTTGAAAGTCATGACCTAAAAATCTTTGACATAAAAGATTGACATGAAGAGAGTTGACTGATATAATAGAAATTATTTTTGTGCTAATCTTTTGAATGAATGATCTTTAGATTAAAACCTTTAAATCAAACGGTTTAGATAGTGTTTTCACACAACATAGGTTCCCCAAAACATTGAAAACATGTTTAACACACATTATTTGAAAAATACATGTATTAATTGCATTTTTTTACATTTTAACATGTTTTCTATGAAATTTTCCCAATTTTTTTTATTATTGTCAGAGAGATATTTATTTTTAATATGTTTAAATATTTTCATTACTTTTTCCCATATGCTTCCTGATTTTTTTTCGTTTTTTACCTTTTTTTTCACTGTTTTTGTCTTGCTGATTTTTTCCTCCAATTCCAACTTGGTAACTATGGAGCACGTATATAATCAGTTGACATGTTCGCCAGTTATCTAATCCAAACTCCTATTGAGGCTCTGTTTGATAACTACGAATTTCGCTCTTGAAGTTGGAAATGACATAGCTATTTCAAACTCACTTTCTTGGAATTCAATTTACCCTGAAAATGGCATGTCTCTTGTTTGATTATGTTGTGTGGGAATAGACTTCCCTAAAATGGTAATTTCATTATTTGAGAAATAAATTTATGTGAAATTAGAAAATATTATTTTTGGCAAATGCAAATAAAATAAAAAATTAAATTTTAAAATATCTTATTCCAATTATTTTGTAATGACTATTTTACCCCTAATATTGGCACTTCAACTGATTTATGTGTGGAATTGAAGATTAACTACCATGGAGTTGGTGCACGGAATTGAATTCTATGTGTGGGTCCCACATCGATTCATTTCTACAACTTTAAATTCCTATCAAACAAAAATATGGAATTGATAATTCAATTCCACCCTAGAATTGTCACTTCCAAGTTATCGAATAGGACTTAAAATTAGAATTGGTGTAAGATAATCGATCCATTCACTACCATGGGCACCATTTTGGTGTCCTATGGTACATGAGACAATTGTCCAGCTCATAAGATTTTAATGGTGCATCAAAACAACATATGCATTAAAAAATCAAGTTTACCAATGTACTTAAATACATGATATACAATCCAAGGTAACCAAATCGATATAGGTCCTTGGAAGACCAATACGTATCGGCCTTTTATATATATATCACCCGATACCGGATACGTATTGGCTGATACCTGATACGTATCGGCCGATATGGGCCCATATCGACCGATACCGAGTTGGATACCGATACATATCGATTTGCCACAAAACTAATAAGTATCGCTGATACATACTGGTATCGACCGATCTTTGATACTTGATACGATCTACAAAACCCTATGACTTACTTTCCTTTTCTTATTATATAACTAGTAGAATGTGCATGGGAGATGTATTGTGGGAGATTGATCCATGCACACCCTGATAGCTCTTATATTGAATTGAAGTCAACCCAAAATATCATTAGGTGGGGGATTTAAATAGTCTGATCCAAGAACCGATGTTGGGGCTCAACTTGATTTCCCTCTACCAACATTGGGAGATGTGTTGATATTTGTGAGTAGAGGCAGTAGCTTTTGATGGGGTAGCTCTAAAAAATGTCTTTAGGTACCTTTGTTCACACCTATCCAATTATTGTGGAGGCTTACATTGTAAGCTCGTTGACTCTGTTAAATCAAATGATAGAGATTGATTTTCATCCTAATCTTCTACAAGATTAATTTGGCACCATTGTTATACTTTCAGGTTGTCAATTTTGTATTCCATGTGGCACATATCTCAAAAATTGATCCCAAAATCCCTTTTGAGTGTGATGTGTCCCACATGATTTTTGAGTCACTTTTTTTGGATATGCGTCTTGTGAAATACAATACTAACAGTCTGATGGTACGTCTATGGTGTCAAGATCAATTGTATGAAAGATTAAGATGAAAATAAATCTCTATTGTCTTATTTGACACAATCAACAAGTTTACAATGTGAGTTGCTTAGTAATTGGGTAGGCACGAACTGATCTTTCCAAAATCTTTTCAATAATTAGTGTGCAACTAGAAATAATAAATGTCTGGTTCTCAAAACAAGAAATAATTAATGTCTAAGGAGTAATGTTTTAAGCGAAATAGAGTTATAGCTGTAACATAAATGGATGTGGCAGTAATTTTTCAAGCCATATAGACTTAGGCTTCGTTCAGGTGTTTCTTGGTTTTTCCCAGAAAAGCTCAGATTTTGCTTAGATTTTGGACACTCAGAATCCTGGCAGATTCTTAGCAGACTCAGATTCCTGATTTTCACCATATGGGTTCTTAAACCACTCAGATTCATGACAGATTCTTACAAAACTCAAAATCCTTTGTTTTTAAGTTCCTTTCAGAAAATCCTCAGAATAGATTCAATCAGTGGTTATGCTATGACCGTAGAAACGTGATCTTAATCATCGGTTTATGTGCCGTACTCGAATTTCTCTCAAAATTTACGGGCAACCAATCGAGATGGGGCTGAACATATTTAATTACTATTATTTTCGAAGTGGGTTTTGGAGATTGAAGATTGGTTCTGCTCATAGCCATTCAATGAAAAATGCCACTCATGTGTGTGAAAATCTAGTATATAATATGGTGATTCTCAGCACCACCAAAAATAGTAGTGCTTCAATATCTACTTGCAATTAGTACATGGGACCTTAGATCTTTCCAATCAATTCAATGGGACTCCTTTTTTATGAATAAAAAATCAAATATTAGATTGATCAGTTTATATGATTATGATCATCTTATCAGTGTAACTTTTGGGATTAATGATTGACTCTCCTTATCATCTTTTAAATACTATTTTGGTATTTAAATGATCTTACACCCTTAAAAGGGTAAGATGTGAGCAATCCAAGCCGTCTAAATAACAACTTATCCATTGAACTGAAATGAGCTCAAAATTCTGAACCCTTAAAAGGGTAAGATTTGTCCACTCTAAACTCAACCCTTGTTTTTACTTTTAACTAAAACCCTAAAAATCATTAATGACCAATATTAAAGTGAAGAATAAACTCCAGATTTAATATCAGCATGAAAAACAAAAAAAAAACAGACAAGTGAAGAAGAAACTCGAGATTTAATATCAGCTAGAAAAACAAAAAAAAAAATAGAAAAGTAAAGAATAAGGCTGAGATTTCATATCAACATGAAAAACAAAAAAAACAGCAAAGTGAAGAAGCAACTCTAGATTTATTAACCTGTGAATCAGAAGTCATTAAACGGCAAACGTTAACTCTCTTTAAATTTTATAAATTTAATGAAAAAAAAGAAGAAAGCACCAGCCGACTAATTAAAGAGTTTAACTTGATTAGACAAAAATTTAGAGGAAATCCATCTGACAAGAGATTCAATTTTGTTGAAGACGGCTCTCTCTGGTTTGATTTTTATATAAGAATTCCATTCAAAGAGAAGTGGAGATGAGCAAGTAAGAAAAGATCAAAGACCCAAATAGAAGACATAAAAAACACAGAAAATAGATAATTTAGAAAGCATCTGCATATCATAAAATCAGTAAATTGCAAAGAACACTACCACCAACTATATACTACATCAGTGGTAGATTGTAAATAGCAAAGAAAGCAGAGTTTCTATAAAATTTACCAAAAAAAACTCACCTTGGCCTTAATTCAAACACCTTCTGTAGCGTTGGAATGCAAACACGGAGATGGTTTGAAGAGAGGCAAGGGGAGCATTTTATAGCCTTCAATGCCCCCAATCAATCACCTCTTTGAAGCTATGAATCAGAGTAGGAGACATATGTCTTACAGTGAGCTCGCTTAGCGATACCCATATCTCCAAGCTCCCAATGATCTTTGGCCCCTACTAGATTTCCACCACATTGCATTCAACTCCAAGCTGTAGCCATGTGAATGCAATCGATTCAATCCATACCTTTTTCAACGGCTATGAATCGGAGCTGTGATCTAGGAGACAGATGTCTTTAGAATCGAGGTTGGCCCCTACCTGTTGCCATGGATAGTTGGGGAAGACGATGGGTTAGCTTCAGAAGCTACTACGTAGCTGTTTCGACGCCTCATGACCATTGACGATGAAGTTTGGATCAGCTGCATACATCCAAGGAGAGGTATACTTCATCACCATTTTTTGAGCTCAGAATCTGAGCTAATCCGAGAGGATTGCTTGGACGACCAGACGTCGCTATCGCTCGGAAAAGGCTCCGATTCCCGCTTCCCCAAAATCTCTATCGAACGTGGGCTTTTGCTCAGATCTTGCAAAAATGGCTACCGAACGACACCTTAGGTTTTTAGGGTTTGAGAGTGAGTAGGAGTGAGAGATGTCTTACGTGGGTATAAACTATAAATAAAAAATGAGATATTTTTTAGGGGAATTTTTAATTATTTTATAAAACTAATGATATCCCGTGAGAAAGGGTATTTTTGTCAATTCTCTTTGTATTAGGAGTCCTTAATAAGAGCCGAGTTTTTTGCATATACCCCCCTCCTGAGATATACGGATATTGCATCAAACCCCTGAGTTATGGGTATTTATTTTGTAGCCCTTACTTTTGTGTTTTTGTTTCATATGCACCCCTGCCATTAATTAGCGGTGAGTTTATGAAAGGAAACGACTACTTTGCCCTTAATAAAACCAATATTCTAAAAATACCACCATTCTAAAAAGTCATTCATTCATCTATATTTACAAGTCATGTCATTATAATTTACCATCATTCTAAAAGGAGTACCTTTAAATCCAACCACAAAATCTTTGAGTTCACCCACACTGAATCACATCGACTGCATTGAATCAGACGATGGAGATTGTTTATCGTCCCAATATCTCATGAGATCGATCTTTAGATCATGGGTGTACCATTAGACGGTCGGGGATCAAAGATCATGGTAGTGCCCTCAATCTCTACCAGAAATCAGTGCATGTTCACTTGGATCTAGGCTATAAATTTTATGCCTTTGTTCAATAAAATATATGCAACAGTCCATACAAAAGTAGTTGATGAACGGTTATGATGTCTAATACATGCAATTTCCAATATATGATTCATAAAAGAAGTGGTCAATTGATTGGACGGTTGGGATCAAGGATCAAAATATTGGTTTCGTTTTCGGTTTCGGGCATGACCGAAACCAAAAATTTGAATGAAAATTTCGGCCATAATTTTGAATTTCGGTCAAAATTTCGGGCGAAATTTTTATTGTCATACATAATTTGACCGAAATTTCAGGGGTTGTTTTCATTTCAGTGAGGACCGAAACCTATAAAATTTAGCCGACAATATGAATTATCAGTCGAAAGTTTGAAACACGGTTGGGATGGTTCTGCTTGTACAATCATTGGAGATTAATAATGACACCAACACAAGAGGGTCTCAACCCGTTGGGTCAACTCGATGGGTCAAAGTCAAACGACCCGACCCGCCATAGGTTTGGCCTTGGGTTCAGATTTTTAAGTCCCAACCCATTAGGTCGGGTTGAAAATGCCAACTCATTTATTTCCAAGTTCCACTCAACCACTGAATTGTTTATGATTTAATTCCCAACAACTTTACTGATTATATACCCAATATAAAAAATCACCAAAATTTTAGATACCCAAAATTAAAAATCATCTCAAAATAATAAAAAAAACCTACCAAAACTTTTAGATACCCAAAATTAAAAATCATTCCAAAAATTGTTTATTAATCTAAGAACATATAGATTGAAGGTTTTCTTTACAAAAATAATTGCATGGTTTGCCACAAATCCTCCATTGGTTGAGTATTTGTCCAAACGTTGATATGCTTTAATGGGGGAATCACCCCTCTGATAGTCTTGAATCTGATGGGTGAATGAAGGGCCTTTTAGAAGAGTACCTTTAAATTCATCCACCGAATCTTTGAGTCCACTTACATTGAAAAACGTTGATTGAATTGAATCGAACGATGGAAATCATTTATCCTCCCAATCTTTTAGGAGATCGATCTTTAGATCATGGGTGTATCCTCAGACGGTCGATTTTTTATTTCACATGGCACATATCTCAAAAAAGTGACTTTAATATCACATGCACACTTAAAATTGAGTTTAAGGTCACTTTTATGGGTGTATACCACATGAATTAAAAAAATTGATCGTCTAATGGTACACCCATGATCTAAAGGTTGATCTCATGAAATATTGGGACAACAAACAATCTCGATCTTCTGATTCAATGCAGTTGATGCGTTTCAGCATGGGTAAACTCAAAGATTTTATGAGTGGATTTAAAGGTACTCCTTTTAAAATGGTGATGATAGACTAGTTAATGGTATATAAAACAGAAACACAAAAGTAAGAGTTACAGAATAAATATCCATAACTCAGGGGTTTAATATAATATTGACATATCTGAGGGGGTATATGCGAAAAAACCATAAGAGGCCCTCAAGACCTGATGGCCACGGCTTCCAATTTTATATACACCAGATAAAGTATAAATATAAAAACTGAAAATAGGCAGATTTTAGAAGCCGGGTCAATCGATAACGAGCGGTAATAATTATTATGATTTATTTATTTATTATAATTTATTTATTTTTTGATATGGCCATTCCGCCCAGACAGCCTCGAGAACATAGGAGGAGGCACAAAGTTTTTACTTCTATTTTTATAATAACTGCAATTCAACAAGCCAAGTTGGTATATAAGGGCAACGTGTAGAACCTCGTGTGCCGAGCGCATAATAATAAGGAAAGCTCTCTCTTTTTCTCTCTTTCTCTCTCATCTTTCATTGATTTTCTCAGAGCCATGGCTGGTTTCTTAAGAAAACCTATGGCTCTGTTTCTACTACTGGCAGCTAGTCTGAGCCTTTGTTCGATCCCTTCTTTAGGGGAGCTTCAAAGGGTCAAACACCCCGCTAATGGGAATGGATCACTTAGTTTGCTAGTGGTAGGTGATTGGGGGAGGAGAGGATTTTACAATCAGTCCGAAGTTTCCCTTCAGGTATCAATTTTTCTTTATATCAATTAATTATTCATGGGTTTTTCTTTATATTAATTAATTTATTAATTTCTTTTGGGCACTTGATCAAGTAGGAAACCAATGTACAAAATAATAATCATTTTCTACCATTTGAAAATAATAACCATACAAACTTTTATCAACAATAATTTACTGAAAAAGTATCTCAAATACATACCTCCTATTATAAAATTATATGTTTATTCATAATTTACATCTTATTAAACTTTTAATACAGGGGTAATCTGGTCATTTCCTAAATAAGATGGATAGTCTCTTTCTCCTAACAAAAGAGATTTGTGTTTTTTTTTTTCTTAAATAAAAAGTCCTTTATTAGGAAATGGGTCGGCCTGGCCTGGGCCAATTAGTACCTAGACTGAATATGGACTACTTCTAAAACGCCCAACGGCCGGCCCATTGAAACCCTAACTAGGGCTCTCAATGGGATGGGTTAGGGCCGGTCTGGGGTTCAACTTGGCCAGTCCCTACTCGGGCTGGGTTCCCAATTTTTTTAACCTGGCCTTAACTCGGGCAGCTATGTCCTCAACCCAAGCCCGACCCATAGGGGGCCGGGATGGGCTTGGGCTTTTTACTGCTTTTAAAAAAAAAAAAAATTTGATAAAAAAAATTCCAAATTAATTTTCCACCAAATAGAGTTGAGGGAGCGAGAGGCTTGTTTGCATAAAGTTGGGACTTGAGACGGTAGAGATTGCGAGAAAATGAAGAAAACCCTATTTTAAGGTTTCTATTTATGAAGCTAATACCTATTGGGATTCCAAGTATATTTTCATTTAAATGCCGTTGATTTTTAATTTTTTTGAGAACAAATGTTATTGATTTTTAATCGTTCAATTGTTTCATCTATCAGGGCATTTAAGAAAAAGGCTCTTAAATTATTATATATATTAAATTATTTATAATTTTTATCCGGGCCAATGCTGAAACATTCAATCCAAGCCCAACCCGAATCAATCTAGGTCAACACATACTTAGCCTGGCCAAGTTGCCTTCATAAAATATACCAATTTTTTCGAGTCAGGTGCGGGCAAAAATCCGGGCTGGCCCAACCCATTGAGAGCCCTACCCCTAACAACAGGCGTTTACCATGAACAATGCATTGCTCATTATCTATTGCCCATTATCTCACTATGGTTTGCATGACCATATTATTTAGGGTACCTCGTCCACGTGTTCTCTAAAAGTGCCCATGTGCCAGACCCCTTCAAACACATTGATTGGTTTAGATCAAATGGTGGAGATCGCATTTCACCCAAATCTTCCACAAAATAGATCTTGAGATCACGGTGCACCTATCAGACGGCCATTTTTTGATTCCATGTGTCCCAAATCCCAAAAAATTGGCCCTAAAATCACGTTTGAGCGTGATCAAACGTGATGTGTGTAATATGATTGAAGAGCCTTTTTTTTTGGGATCTGTGACACGTGGAATCAAAATTGACCATCAAATAAGTGCGCCATGCTCTCAAGATCGATCATGCGGAAGATCAGGATGGAAAAGATCTCCATCATCTGATCTGAAGAAATAAATGATTTTAAGGGGGTTTGAGACGTAGGCGCTTTCAGAGAATGCATGGGTACGAACAGAGGTACCTTATTATTTACCGTCGAAGTATTATTGAACAAACAAAAAACACATCAAAACCAAATAATTTTCAAAATAAATATTCAAAATTACTTTCAAAAGTATTTTACAAAAAACTAAATGATTACAAACAATCAAGTATTAGGCCTCGTTTGGCAGTTTTTGAAAAGGTCATAAAATGAGCACCTCCATTTCTGCCTAGAAACTTCAAATTCACAGAAAACCATTTTCCTTGCGATCATTCTTGAGTTGGCCAAAAAATCATTTTCTTATTAGTTCTGATTTTTTCTTTTGTTCTTCACTTTTTGAAGAAAATGTCAAAAACTGTGGTATCTTCTTTGGTCACTACCGTACGTATTACACCTTTCATCGAAGCGATTATATCGATCGTATGATCATCAAATTTTATATATTGCCCTACATATTTACTCTCTTAACTTTCTTAAATGGCAAAACCACTTCTCTTTGCTTAGATGGCTAACAAGCTAGATTTAAATGGCAGTTAACTGGTAATAAGGACATTGGCTGGTGCTGGTTTATTTGTAAAGAATCGATCCGGTGCTTCCTTCTGTGTGTAGTATAGTATCGCTAGCTCAGTTTCTGAGCTTTCCTGAGAGAAAAACTTCGAAGACTATGTCCCTTTCAGTGGAAAATGCTTCAAAAACACACAGCCCAATAAAAACTCTCGAATGAAGTAAAATGGAGGAAAGTGCTCGGAAATGCCATTTTCCGCAGAAAAGTCTCTGTTTCTGAGACTTTCCTGGCTCACGAATGAGCCTTAGCCAATCAAAGAGTACAAACCTGAATTCGCTTAAGCCCTATCAAATTCTTAGGCCATAAGTATCATGGATTAAAATATCCACAGTATGTAATAAATATCAACTGATATGTATTGCCTTAGCCATAATTTAAGGTAGTGGTAGAAATTTTTGAAGATTTTGGAAGGATATTTCATGGGAAAGATTTTTGAGTGAGCAATAATCATAAGGGTATTCTTGTCATTATAAAAATATAATCTTTTTCTCTCACCGGACACAGCTCCCCCTCTTACCTAATAAATCATAGTCTTGTCTCTCTAGCTTCTTATAAAATTTTATGCCTCTCTACTCATTTTCAATTGATTTTGAGTTGGATGCCCAATTTTATAATGGTATCAGAGCAAGCCTTAATATCCAAATATTTAGGAATGATAATTGAAATTATACAATAAGAAAGTAAATCAGTTGTGTAAATGAAGGCCCTGTTTGGCAAAAATGTATCTGAAAAGTGCTTTTCAAGAAAAAACATCTACTTGAGTGAAAAATTTGTCTCAAATATGATGAACCTCGAGCTGAAATACACATTTGTTGCTTCTCAAAACAGTGCTTTAGAGAATATTCCCTTATTAAAAAAATAAGACAATGTTACTTTTCAAACAACATTTCTCCCTCAAATAGTACTTTCTCGAAAAGTGTTGCCAAACAGGGCGTAAGTATTTGTAATAATTACTTTTCTTCTACTCGAGCTTCTTCAAATTAGATTTTTCACCCATATCTCGATTGAAATGTAGAAAATAGGCAAGCACGATGAGCGTATATGTATTATGTACATGCCAGATCATGAATTATTAACTTTATCTAATCTCCGAAAAAATTCAAATTGTTTTGAACTTTGGTACTAATCCATTGCTTATAAATTTTTTTATGTTTGGAAAGATGGGAAGGATTGGAAAAAATCTCGACATAAATTTTGTGATCTCCACCGGCGATAATTTCTACGACAATGGATTGACGAGCGTAGATGACAAAGCATTCGAGGAGTCATTCACCAGTATCTACACAGCTAAGAGTCTGCAAAAGAAGTGGTACAGTGGTAAGTTTTGATTCCACATGACTAAGAAAATTATGACTATTTTCTTTAATATATATATATATATATATATATATATATATATATATATATATATATATTTATTGTAAATGATTTCCTCGCAGTTTTGGGTAATCACGACTACAGGGGTAACGCGCTCGCACAATTGAGCCCAATTCTCAATAAGATTGATAACAGATGGCTCTGCCTGAAATCTTTTGTTCTTGATGCAGGTACGTACACATCTTTAATTTTAGCTCATTTTTGTGCTCTCACACTCTCTCTCTCTGTATATATATATCTTTCTGTTTTCTTCTTAGAAATCGCGGAATTCTTCTTCGTAGACACAACTCCATTTGTAGGCGTGTATTGGAATGACCCAGAGGGGCATACTTATGATTGGAGAGGGGTGTTCCCTAGAGAGAGGTACACTGCCAAGCTTTTAAAGGTAATTCAATTGAGAAGAGTGATCCAATAGTGCACAATATCATTATACCGAAATGGTTCTCCATTACACCAATGTTTTGTTGGTTTCATCCATAGGATCTTGAATCATCGCTAAAGAAATCAACGGCAAAGTGGAAGATAGTCGTTGGCCACCACGCAATCAGGAGTGTTGGGCATCATGGAGATACCCTAGAGCTCGTGGATCGTCTTCTCCCAATTCTCAGGGTAATTAATTAAGCTTCTAACCACTATGATAGAGAGTCATGATCGCGCACTTACACGCAATCCATCAATGCAGTCCACATTGCACCTTGTCATTTTCACCTCTCAACATAAAAATAAGTCAAACGTTCGGCTGTCATATAAGCCGATATGCATCCGAGATTAACCGGGCATAATACCAATATTGTCTTTGGGATTATTTTATTATTATTTTAAATTATTAATATATATTTTTTTAAATGGTACTTTAATATATTAGCTAGTTTGACCGATACATATATAAAAAATAAATATTCGATATATACTGCCAGCTTAGGACCGGCCAATATGTATCAATGTTTAGATCTCTGATTGGAGCCATTCAATGGAACTTTAGAATCACTCGTTGAAAGAAGACACAGTTATATGACAGACAGATTTCGTGCAGGTGGGTGATGTGGCGTGACACAATTGGTTGAAAGTGCAGTGGTGCCCAAGCAATGTAGGTCGGGGCAGCTAGTCACGTCATTTCACATCAGCTGCCTGCTTTTTCCCCGCACAAAACCTGTCTGCCGTTTGCAATTCTCCTTAGAAAAATAAATACATCCCTCAATATTAGAATGCATAAATGGGCCACTTCAAATCTCTATACATTTTAGGCCCTTCAGTTTGAGCTACGGTTGGCCAAAAGAAGAAATTGATTGAGAAATTTGAATTGTTTGAACTCGGCATCTAATATTGATGCTCGTGCTACTATTTTAACGGTTGATATTAAAATGCATTGATCGGATGGTTTTACATCTATGATGACCATGATTTTTTTGCAAATAATGAGCTGCCAGGTAATCTGATTGGGTGCTGACCAACTAATGGCATGGTGAAAATTTTCAGGCCAACAAGGTGGATCTTTACGTGAACGGGCATGATCATTGTCTGGAACAAATCAGCGATATCCAGAGGTAAATAGAAACTCGATCAAATCAGTTATTAGGATAATGTACAAAGCCCCTCAGTTAACGGCTTTTTGTTTGAAAATTGAACTGCAGTGGGATCCAGTTTCTAACGAGCGGAGCAGGTTCGAAGGCGTGGAGGGGCGACATGAAAACAATTAGTAGCGGATTGAGATTCTACCATGATGGACAGGGGTTCATGTCTATGAAGCTCACCCAATCCCACGTCTCCATTTTGTTTTACGACGTTTTCGGCAATGTCTTGCACAGATGGAACACACCCAAACACCTTCACTCATCCACCTAGAAATTACACACATACATACCCACTGAGTTCACTACACAATAGTTTACTCTAGATGAGCCGTTGGAGATTTACACAGACTAAATTTTGTTATTTTGCTAATCATTGAAAAATTAAAAAAAGATGTTCTTTTGTTTTTAACTTTAATCTAAAACTGTCCAATCCATGATTTGGAAGATGATGATGTGAATTTATGTGTTGTCACCTGCTCTAAAAAGTTCAAAACCCACTACTTTATGTAGGGCTATCAAAGCCCGGTCCTAGTGATCAAGCCGAGGCCCTAACCCTAACTTACACGAGTTGGAGCAGGCTTGGGTCCTCTGGCTTTATTGGTTATGGCTATTTTTTAAAACTTATAATTTTTTTTTCATTAAAGATGAAGGAAAATATTTCGAATGAGAATTTTTATTTTTTTTTAAGATATATCTTTATAAATATTTAAATTATTAAAATAGTGTTACAATTATCCGCTTGATAAATCTAACGGTAAAATTGGGTACCATTTTATGTAATTTGATTGTAAATAGTATAATATATTTTATGTACTTTTAATAATATATTTAGCATATATATATATATATATATATATATATATATATATATATATTAAAAGAGATCGACGGGCTGGGCCAGGCTTACGAGCTTTAACATGTCAAGCCCTTATCCGGCTTGATGGACAGGCCCAGCCGTCTGACGACCCTATTGACAGCCTCATCTTTATGGCATAGTGACTTGTTACTCAAACACTAGAAATAGTAATCAAATATTGTTATGGTTTGACTCTTATCATTGAGATAACAATCTCACCGTTAGTTCCACTTTTGGGCCATGTAGTGTCATGTGACATGTTTTTGACCAATCTAATTTGTCTAAATTAGAGGTCAATCACATGAACTAAAATTAGCCTAAAAATTTGACTGTTAAAGGATTACCATAAGATTCTACATCTTTTCTACGAATCCTAACGTAAACATAAACGATACTGGTTATTTATTGTCACGACCCAGAATCCTTACCCGACCTCAAGGGCCTAGAATTCCGTGTTATGACACCGCACGCTTGTTAAGGCGATAAGCGGACATACACATAATTCTTATACCGATTTAGCATATGGATCAAGGCATTTAATGGCATCATTTAAAAATAAATTATTCAAACAACCAACAGCGGAAAACGTAGATGACGTTAATTAAGTGATAAATCCTAACCATGCATCTATAATTGAAAGCAAGCAGAGGTTTTACGTGGAATAAAACAGTCCCAACGCAAACCCATAATTGGTGCTGAAAAATAAAAGTATCTAATAACAAATCTCCCCTGAAAATAATAAAACTATGACTAAAAATCTCTCAATGCTCAAAGTAATCCGCCGGATCTATTCCTCGTCGATGGTAGCCGACGTCTTCACGCTCTTGAGCCGCATCGAATGACATCCCCATCCTCGTGATGGAAAAATCGAGTTCTCACCGCATCTAGTTTTGGGGAGGGTGAGTTTACTCGATCCGTAAACTCGGAGTTGCACAATCGATCCACCATAAAATACTCAGGTGATCGTGTGTGCAATCGCTTGAGTTGCGATACATTTTGAAATAAATCAAACAACCATAAATGATTACAAAAACATCTACGATCTCATATCCATCATAACAAAACTGAAAAATATAGCATAAAAAGAACAAGAAGTAACATAAAATGAAAAGACCTGACATAACATGAAATATATATGATGCATCAAGTTCTGATCTCCTTTTGTGTCTGCTTTGTCGACTTTTCCTATGTGGCATATCTTAAGACTTAATATTGCTCCATACGCCTACACAACGTACTTCACATCTTACCTTATTTTCGTATACGACCTGTGCCAGGGCCGCTGCTCGAGCCTATCACGCGAGGTCCACGTGTAGATAACCACCTAACCTCCATATCATATCGTATACCATCATCCAGCCCGATGTGGTTGCATGCATTTAAATCAGTGTCCCTTACAGACACCGTCGTATCATATTGTCCTTAAGACCCGCGTCTTGGTCTGCAGACGTTAGATCTTGCGGTGTACGCATGGCACGATGTAGAAACTTAGTTCAGTATTTTCTTTGGCCTTCACAACGTAACTTATCCGTATTCGTATCTTACCTTATCTTACATATAATTCCTTATCATTTGCTTAAAACTAATTTAAAGTGAGCCATGGTGCGATAAGATTCACAAAATCACGCTTCCCAAGGAACGGGTTCCGTAGTAACCTGGATATACTTCGTGTGGCAGCCCATACTCCCATAGAGGTGTTGCATCCGTACATGGATGCCTACATTCCAAGTTCCACGTGACCGTGACGGGAATCCCACCATGACGAAGGCTTAAAAGTCGTGTGACATAGCTTATTTCTTTTTAATTGTGCGTATGCTATATCGTGATTTTTCTATGTGGTGCATGCCATATGATGAAAGGACTAACTTGGCCAAAAGAAACTATTTCATACATCTTACATACTTGTGAATATAAAATAATAATTAATATTTGAAAAGCATAGATATTTCATACAAAATTTTGGAGAAACCTTCTATGGGCCGCCGATTCTTGATCGAC
Organism: Chloranthus sessilifolius; assembly: GCA_021018995.1. Classification (NCBI taxonomy): domain Eukaryota; kingdom Viridiplantae; phylum Streptophyta; class Magnoliopsida; order Chloranthales; family Chloranthaceae; genus Chloranthus; species Chloranthus sessilifolius. The sequence continues at coordinate 154,244,733 of CM037586.1, read as the reverse complement.
GCCTACATTTTAAAGTTTCATAATATTTGTACAGTCTTAGTATCGACACTTTTTACTAATTTGACCTAAGAGTGGGTCAATGTGGCAGTCAAATGATCCACTTAGCCTAGTTGTACAAGGGTTAATATCCCTCACTAAATTTTCCAATTTGTGAGCCTCAAAGCGCGTCCTAGAAATTTTAGTGACACTTTCTGAGTCATTAGATTACATTGAGTTACTATTGAGATCGTTTTGAAGTTGGTCCTATGGGCCACTTGCGCCTTAATTCTCATAAATTAAGGGTCAAAGGTAACCCACGTATTATTCTATGTGGTACCTAAGGTTAAATAAGAAGGCGAACTTTGAGTCATTTATCCTCTAATCTGAACCATTTGATGGTTAGACAATAAAATTTTACCTAAGGTTGATTCTTTTGTCCCGATCCCGATTCGATCTCTAGCACACTAGATCTTCCAGTCAACGTATTACAAGATCTAGCAGTCAAGTGCACACTTAGTGTACCTACCATGTGGCGATCAGATTGAACAGATCTGAACCATTAGATATTTAAGAAAAATGATTCTAAGGTATTAGGTTGTTGGGCCCAATTTATTTTGACCTCTAAGGTCTCAAATCTAAGGGTCAAATCCTTCATGTTCACTGATATCTAAATAGCCTTTTAATTTTCTTGATTTGTGGGCCAAATTCTCCAGTTACGAACCATTAGATGTCTCGAGGATTTTAATTTGTGGAGATGGTCCATCTCGTTCTATTTCTTAGGTTGGGCCCATAAGGTCCAACTTGAATCTATTTCATTTGAAATCAATGGTGCTAGAAGGATGGTTGCACCAAAATATTCATATCAGGTAAAATTCTTCAAAGTGCCCAACTACAATAGTTGGCACGGGCAAGTTATCACCGGCATTGTCGGCGTTTAGTTGGGCCGATCCCCGAAATATATCTTATCTTCACTGACGAAATTGTGGAGAAGAAGAGCTCTCTCTCTCTCTCTCTCTCCACTGTAAACACCTATATAAGCAATACAAAACACTATATATATATATTCATTATATATCTATATATATCAAGGGCAACTATTATATGTCCATGTATAGGATTTATGTTATTATACACACCGAAATACATGTATATATATAACTTTTGAATACCTAAATAAGATAAATAGATATTCATTTAATATATATATATATATTTATTCTTATTATTATTAAAATAAAAAAGTTGAATATTTTAAGATCGATCGAGGGGCACCCACCTCTTGAAGCGTGCTCGGCGAATCGATGGCGGTTAGGGCGATAGAGATCGGCGTCCACACGATGGGCCGTCCACGATTACGCTGTCTTCACCTCGATTTGACGATAGAAAAATACTATAGTGGTTCTTGTGGAAGAACACACAAGAGATTTAAAAGAGATTAGGGTGTTTTTAGAAAAAGGTGGCTATAGAAGAAGATGGAGTGACACGGCTAGGGTTTTTTAAGAAGAATTCTTATAATAATGGTTTAGGGTTCTCCGTAGCTTTCTTATTTATAATATATGGGCATTAATTCGGTGTTAAGCGGTCGCACTAAATATTTTATTTCAAGGTTTAAAATAGAGGTTTAAACTCACGTAGTAAGATTTGATCCTTAGACCTCTTGTTTATAACCAAAGTCTTTCAACCACTAGGCCACCACACAACTTGTGTCAAATAAGGATAATTTTAAATATAAAACCTTTTTGAAAAACCAAAATGTGTACTTTTTCAACTAGGATAGGTTCCGGTATGGAGCACTAACACCACGCTTTGTGCAAAATGAATCTAACACCACAAATTCAGTTTTAAATTTTTAGGGTCGTTACATTCTCTCCCCCTTATAATATTTTCGTCTCGAAATTACGTGCGACTTCTCGAAAAGTTCAGGCCCTGCTGGCACACTAAGCATTTTGATACATATTCAGCTATTTCTCGCTTCATGTTTGGCCACCAATACCAGTTCTTCAAATTTCGATACATCTTAGTGTTGCCTGGGTGTACTGAGTACCCTGATTTGTGACCTTCAACGAGTATTTCCTTTTTAATATTAGGGTCATTAGTGCATACAATCTCCGTCTAAAGAGTAATGCTCCATCTTCTCTGAGACTAAAATCAGGTTTTGATTCCTTATTCATGGCCTTAATGATTCATAGAATTTCTGGATCTGTTTGCTGCAACTCCTTGATTTCATCTATGATAAATGGATTTATCAGAATTTTCGCTAGATATACACCTTCTTCGAGCTTTTGGAGATAAAAATCTTCTTCTGCTAGTTCATCGAGGGTCCTCGAAGTTTTTAATCGGGCCAAAAATCCTGACGTTTTTCTACTGAGTGCGTCAGCGACGACGTTCGCTTTACCAGGGTGATAATTAATCGAACAATCGTAATCCTTCATGTACTCGACCCATCTGCGTTGTCTGAGGTTCAAATCTTTTTGTGAGAAGAGATACTTGAGGCTCTTATGGTCAGTATATACTTTGAACGTTTCACCATAAAGATAGAGTCGCCACAATTTGAGAGCGAAAATGACTGCTGCCAATTCTAAGTCGTGAACTGGATAGTTTTTCTCATGTGGCTTCAGTTGTCTTGACCCGTATGCAACGACCCTCCTATCTTGTTGCAGTACGCAACCAAGTCCTTGGCGAGATGCGTCGGTGAATAATTCAAATTTACCCTTGTCTGTATTAGAGGGTAAGGTTAGAACTGGTGCTGTAGTAAGCTTCTTCTTCAACTCCTGAAAACTTCTTTCACACTCCTCTGACCATACAAATTTTGTGTTCTTCTTAGTAAGGCTTGTAAGGGATAGAGCAATTCGAGAGAATCCCTCGACGAAGCGTCGATAGTAACCTGCGAGTCCGAGGAAACTCCTAACTTCGGTAACACTCGTCGGTGCTTTCCACTCTGTAATTGCTTTGATCTTAGAAGGATCGACGGTCACTCCTCTCACGATACCACGTGGCTAAGGAAGGTCACTTGTTTAAGCGAAAACTCACACTTACTAAGTTTAGCATACAACTGGTGATCTCGGAGTGCCTGAAGTGCGAGACGAAGGTATTCCTCATGTTCTTCCACTCTTTATAATCCTTAACTTTTCAAAAATCAAATTCTCGTAGCCTCTAAGATTATTTATTCAAAATATACTCTTACTTCTCAACATCAATTACTTATAACACTCTGTTATAGGTTATCATCATTATTATATCTTGTTGACCATAAAGTAATTCAAATAAGTCTGAGGTTGATGATAATAATTTATTCCTCCATCGAACCCACTTCTAATAAGTTATTCTTATAGTCAACATCTCAACCTATAATGAATATTTAGACCATCAAACCATAGATTTATCTTCCCTAATTATTTCCCAATACGCCAAATCTTATGTCATTGATCATCACACTTTCTTAAAATCCTTCAGTCCACAAAAGATCTAAAGCTTAGGGTCTATCAAAATTATTATCACATCATCACCATAGTGTACTTACATGAGCCACACAGTCCTCAAGGAAGTAAAGCTTAGGCTTTGATACCAACTCTGTCACGACCTGTAATCCTTACGACTCAAGGGCCTAGAATTCCGTGTTATGACACCGCACGCTTGTTAAGGCGATAAGCGGACATACACATAATTCTTATACCGATTTAGCATATGGATCAAGGCATTTAATGGCATCATTTAAAATAAATTATTCAAACAAACAACAATGACGTTAATTAAGTGATAAATCCTAACCATGCATCTATAATTGAAAGCAAGCGAGAGGTTTTACGTGGAATAAAAGCAGTCAACGCAAACCCATAATTGGTCTTTGAAAATAAAAGTATCTAATAACAAATCTCACGAAAATAATAAAAACTATGACTAAAAATCTCTCAATGCTCAAAGTAATCCATGGATCTATTCCTCGTCCGGATGGTAGCCGACGCCTTCACGCTCTTGAGCCATCGTGAACAAAGATCCCCATCCTCGGTGATGGAAAAATCGAGTTCTCACCGCAATCCGTTAGTTTTGGGGAGGTGAGTTTACTCACGATCCGTAAATCGATCCACCATAAAATACTCGGTGATCGTGTGTGCAATCGCTTGAGTTACGATACATTTTGAAATAAATCAAACAACCATAAATGATTACAAAACATCTACGATCTCATATCCATCATAACAAAACCTGAAAATATAGCATAAAAAGAACAAGTAACATAAAATGAAAAGACCGACATAACATGAAATATATATGATGCATCAAGTTCTCGATCTCCTTTTATTATGCTTTGTCGACTTTTCCTATGTGACATATCTTAAGACTTAATATTGCTCCATACGCCTACACAACGATTTCACATCTTACCTTATTTTCAGATACGACCTGTGCAGCAGCCGAGCCTATCACGCGAGGTCCACGGTAGATAACCACCTAACCTCCATATCATATCGTGATACCATCATCCAACCGATGTGGTTGCATGCATTTAAATCGGTGTCCCTTACATTCGGACAATCGTCAGATCATATTGTCCTTAAGACCCGTCTTGGCTGTAGACGTTAGATCTTGCGGTGGCACGCAAGACATGGCACGGTAGAAACTTAGTTCAGTATTTTTTGGCCTTCACAACGTAACTTATCCGTATTCGTATCTTCTTACATATAATTCTTATCATTTGCTTAAAACTAATTTAAAGTGAGCCATGGTGCGATAAGATTCACAAAATCACGCTTCCCAAGGGACGGGTTCCGTAGTAACCTGGATATACTTCGTGTGGCAGCCCATGCTCCCAAAGAGGTGTTGCATCGGAACATGGATGCCTACATTCCAAGTTCCACGTGACCGTGACGGGAATCCCACCATGACGAAGGCTTAAAAGTCGTGTGACATAGCTTATTTCTTTTTAATTGTGCGTATGCCCTATCGTGATTTTTCTATGTGGTGCATGCCATATGATGAAAGGACTAACTTGGCCAAAAGAAACTATTTCATACATCTTACATACTTGTGAATATAAAATAATAATTAATATTTGAAAAGCATAGATATTTCATACAAAAATTTTGGAGAAACCTTCTATGGGCCGTCAGATCTTGATCGGGCCTTACATTTTAAAGTTTCATAATATTTGTACAGTCTTAGTATCGACACTTTTTACTAATTTGACCTAAGAGTGGGTCAATGTGGCAGTCAAATGATCCACTTAGCCTAGTTGTACAAGGGTTAATATCCCTCACTAAATTTTCCAATTTGTGAGCCTCAAAGCGCGTCCTAGAAATTTTAGTGACACTTTCTGAGTCATTAGATTACATTGAGTTACTATTGAGATCGTTTTGAAGTTGGTCCTATGGGCCACTTGCGCCTTAATTCTCAAAAATTAAGGGTCAAAGGTAACCCAATATTATTCTATGTGGTACCTAAGGTTAAAATAAGAAGGCACGAACTTTGAGTCATCTATCCTCTAATCTGAACCATTTGATGGTTAGACAATAAAATTTTACCTAAGGTTGATTCTTTTGTCCCGATCCCGATTCGATCTCTAGCACACTAGATCTTCCAACAACGACATAAGATCTAGCACTCAAGTGCACACTTAGTGTACCTACCATGTGGCGATCAGATTGAACAGATCTGAACCATTAGATATTTAAGAAAAATGATTCTAAGGTATTAGGTTGTTGGGCCCAATTTATTTTGACCTCTAAGGTCTCAAATCTAAGGGTCAAATCCTTCATGTTCACTGATATCTAAATAGCCTTTTAATTTTCTTGATTTGTGGGCCAAATTCTGAGTTCAACCATTAGATGTCTCGAGGATTTTAATTTGTGGAGATGGTCCATCTACATTTCTATTTGTTGGGTTGGACCCTTAAGGTCCAACTTGAATCTATTTCATTTGATATCAATGGTGCTAGAAGGGTGGTTGCACCAAAATATTCATATCAGGTGAAATTCTTCAAAGTGCCCTACTATAATAGTTGGCAGGGGCAAGTTATCACCGGCATTGTCGTTTAGTTGGGCCGATCCAAATATATCTTATCTTCTTCATCGACGAAATTGTGGAGAAGAAGAGCTCTCTCTCTCTCTCTCTCCAGAAACACCTATATAAGCAATACAAAACACTATATATATATATTCATTATATATATATATATATCAAGGCAACTATTATATGTCCATATAGGATTTATGTTATTATACACACCAAATACATGTATATATATAACTTTTGAATACCTAAATAAGATAAATAGATATTCATTTAATATATATATATATATATATTCTTATTATTATTAAAATAAAAAGTTGAATATTTTAAGATCGATCGAGGGGCACCCACCTCTTGAAGCGTGCTCGGCGAATCGATGGCGGTTAGGGCGATAGAGATCGGCGTCCACACGATAGGCCGTCCACGATTACGTTGTCTTCACCTCGATTTGACGATAGAAAAATACTATAGTGGTTCTTGTGGAAGAACACACAAGAGATTTAAAAGAGATTAGGGTGTTTTTAGAAAAAGGTGGCTATAGAAGAAGATGGAGTGACGGCTAGGGTTTTTAAGAAGAATTCTTATAATAATGGTTTAGGGTTCTCCGTAGCTTTATTTATAATATATGGGCATTAATTCTTGTTAAGGTCTAAATAAGGGTGTATAGGCTTTTATTTCAAGGTTTAAAATAGAGGTTTAAACTCACGTAGTAAGATTTGATCCTTAGACCTCTTGTTTATAACCAAAGTCTTTCAACCACTAGGCCACCACACAACTTGTGTCAAATAAGGATAATTTTAAATATAAAACCTTTTTGAAAAACCAAAATGTGTACTTTTTCAACTAGGATAGGTTCCGGTATGGAGCACTAACACCACGCTTTGTGCAAAATGAATCTAACACCACAAATTCAGTTTTAAATTTTTAGGGTCGTTACATTCTCTCCCCCTTATAATATTTTCGTCCTCGAAAATTACGTACCAGCTACTCGAAAAGTTCAGGACCTGTTGGCACACTAAGCATTTTGATACATATTCAGCTATTTCTCGCTTCATGTTTGGCCACCAATACCAGTTCTTCAAATTTCGATACATCTTAGTGTTGCCTGGGTGTACTGAGTACCCTGATTTGTGACCTTCAACGAGTATTTCCTTTTTAATATTAGGGTCATTAGGTACGTACAATCTCCGTCTAAAGAGTAATGCTCCATCTTCTCTGAGACTAAAATCAGGTTTTGATTCCTTATTCATGGCCTTAATGATTCATAGAATTTCTGGATCTGTTTGCTGCAACTCCTTGATTTCATCTATGATAAATGGATTTATCAGAATTTTCGCTAGATATACACCTTCTTCGAGCTTTTGGAGATAAAAATCTTCTTCTGCTAGTTCATCGAGGGTCCTCGAAGTTTTTAATCGGGCCAAAAAATCCGACGCGTTTTCTCGAAAAGTGCGTCGACGACAGCGTTCGCTACGGTGATAATTAATCGAACAATCGTAATCCTTCATGTACTCGACCCATCTGCGTTGTCTGAGGTTCAAATCTTTTTGTGAGAAGAGATACTTGAGGCTCTTATGGTCAGTATATACTTTGAACGTTTCACCATAAAGATAGAGTCGCCACAATTTGAGAGCGAAAATGACTGCTGCCAATTCTAAGTCGTGAACTGGATAGTTTTTCTCATGTGGCTTCAGTTGTCTTGACCCGTATGCAACGACCCTCCTATCTTGTTGCAGTACGCAACCAAGTCCTTGGCGAGATGCGTCTGAATAATTCAAATTTACCCTTGTCTGTATTAGAGGGTAAGGTTAGAACTGGTGCTGTAGTAAGCTTCTTCTTCAACTCCTGAAAACTTCTTTCACACTCCTCTGACCATACAAATTTTGTGTTCTTCTTAGTAAGGCTTGTAAGGGATAGAGCAATTCGAGAGAATCCCTCGACGAAGCGTCGATAGTAACCTGCGAGTCCGAGGAAACTCCTAACTTCGGTAACACTCGTCGGTGCTTTCCACTCTGTAATTGCTTTGATCTTAGAAGGATCGACGGTCTCCTTCCGCGATACCACGTGGCTAAGGAAGGTCACTTGTTTAAGCGAAAACTCACACTTACTAAGTTTAGCATACAACTGGTGATCTCGGAGTGCCTGAAGTGCGAGACGAAGGTATTCCTCATGTTCTTCCACTCTTTATAATCCTTAACTTTTCAAAAATCAAATTCTCGTAGCCTCTAAGATTATTTATTCAAAATATACTCTTACTTCTCAACATCAATTACTTATAACACTCTGTTATAGGTTATCATCATTATTATATCTTGTTGACCATAAAGTAATTCAAATAAGTCTGAGGTTGATGATAATAATTTATTCCTCCATCTGAACCCACTTCTAATAAGTTATTCTTATAGTCAACATCTCAACCTATAATGAATATTTAGACCATCAAACCAGTCAGGATTTATCTTCCCTAATTATTTCCCAATACGCCAAATCTTATGTCATTGATCATCACACTTTCTTAAAATCCTTCAGTCCACAAAAGATCTAAAGCTTAGGGTCTATCAAAATTATTATCACATCATCACCATAGTGTACTTACATGAGCCACACAGTCCTCAAGGAAGTAAAGCTTAGGCTTTGATACCAACTCTGTCACGACCCAGAATCCTTACCCGACCTCAAGGGCCTAGAATTCCGTGTTATGACACCGCACGCTTGTTAAGGCGATAAGCGGACATACACATAATTCTTATACCGATTTAGCATATGGATCAAGGCATTTAATGGCATCATTTAAAAATAAATTATTCAAACAAACAACAGCGGAAAACGTAGATGACGTTAATTAAGTGATAAATCCTAACCATGCATCTATAATTGAAAGCAAGCAGAGGTTTTACGTGGAATAAAACAGTCCCAACGCAAACCCATAATTGGTGCTGAAAAATAAAAGTATCTAATAACAAATCTCCCCTGAAAATAATAAAACTATGACTAAAAATCTCTCAATGCTCAAAGTAATCCGCCGGATCTATTCCCTCGTCCAGATGGTAGCCGACGTCTTCACGCTCTTGAGCCGCATCAGGAACAGCAGCATCCCCATCCTCAGTGATGGAAAAATCAGAGTTCTCACCTGCAACTGTTAGTTTTGGGGAGGGGGTGAGTTTACTCAGTCACGTAAACTCAGCAGGTTGCACAATCGATCCACCATAAAATACTCAGGTGATCGTGTGTGCAATCGCTTGAGTTACGATACATTTTGAAATAAATCAAACAACCATAAATGATTACAAAAACATCTACGATCTCATATCCATCATAACAAAACTGAAAAATATAGCATAAAAAGAACAAGAAGTAACATAAAATGAAAAGACCTGACATAACATGAAATATATATGATGCATCAAGTTCTGATCTCCTTTTGTGTCTGCTTTGTCGACTTTTCCTATGTGACATATCTTAAGACTTAATATTGCTCCATACGCCTACACAACGTACTTCACATCTTACCTTATTTTCAGATATCGACACTGCGCGGGGCAGCCGAGCCTATCACGCGAGGTACACGTGTAGATAACCACCTAACCTCCATATCATATCGTATCCCATCATCATCCACCGATGTGGTTGCATGCATTTCGTCTGTCCCTTACATTCGGGACAACGTTATCATATTGTCCTTAAGACCCGCCTTGGTCAGACGTTAGATCTTGCGGTGTACGCAAGACATGGCGATGTAGAAACTTAGTTCGTATTTTGCTGGCCTTCACAACGTAACTTATCCGTATTCGTATCTTACCTTATCTTACATATAATTCCTTATCATTTGCTTAAAACTAATTTAAAGTGAGCCATGGTGCGATAAGATTCACAAAATCACGCTTCCCAAGGAACGGGTTCAGAGTAACTGGATATACTTGTGGCATCCCATACTCCCATAGAGGTGTTGCATCCGTATATGGATGCCTACATTCCAAGTTCCACGTGACCGTGTGACGGAATCCCACCATGACGAAGGCTTAAAAGTCGTGTGACATAGCTTATTTCTTTTTAATTGTATTATGCCCTATCGTGATTTTTCTATGTGGTGCATGCCATATGATGAAAGGACTAACTTGGCCAAAAGAAACTATTTCATACATCTTACATACTTGTGAATATAAAATAATAATTAATATTTGAAAAGCATAGATATTTCATACAAAAATTTTGGAGAAACCTTCTATGGGCCGTCAGATTACTGATCGGGCCTTCTGTTTTTAAAGTTTCATAATATTTGCATCTTAGTATCGACACCTTTTACTAATTTGACCTAAGAGTGGGTCAATGTGGCAGTCAAATGATCCACTTAGCCTAGTTGTACAAGGGTTAATATCCCTCACTAAATTTTCCAATTTGTGAGCCTCAAAGCGCGTCCTAGAAATTTTAGTGACACTTTCTGAGTCATTAGATTACATTGAGTTACTATTGAGATCGTTTTGAAGTTGGTCCTATGGGCCACTTGCGCCTTAATTCTCAAAAATTAAGGGTCAAAGGTAACCCACGTATTATTCTATGTGGTACCTAAGGTTAAAATAAGAAGGCACGAACTTTGAGTCATCTATCCTCTAATCTGAACCATTTGATGGTTAGACAATAAAATTTTACCTAAGGTTGATTCTTTTGTCCCGATCCCGATTCGATCTCTAGCACACTAGATCTTCCAGTCAACGTATTACAAGATCTAGCAGTCAAGTGCACACTTAGTGTACCTACCATGTGGCGATCAGATTGAACAGATCTGAACCATTAGATATTTAAGAAAAATGATTCTAAGGTATTAGGTTGTTGGGCCCAATTTATTTTGACCTCTAAGGTCTCAAATCTAAGGGTCAAATCCTTCATGTTCACTGATATCTAAATAGCCTTTTAATTTTCTTGATTTGTGGGCCAAATTCTCGAGTTCTGAACCATTAGATGTCTCGAGGATTTTAATTTGTGGAGATGGTCCATCTCTGTTCTATTTCTTGGGTTGGGCCCATAAGGTCCAACTTGAATCTATTTCATTTGAAATCAATGGTGCTAGAAGGATGGTTGCACCAAAATATTCATATCAGGTAAAATTCTTCAAAGTGCCCAACTACAATAGTTGGCACGGGCAAGTTATCACCGGCATTGTTTAGTTAGTTGGGCCGATCCCTAAATATATCTTATCTTCATCGATTTAAATTGTGGAGAAGAAGAGCTCTCTCTCTCTCTCTCCACCGTAAACACCTATATAAGCAATACAAAACACTATATATATATTATTTTATATATCTATATATATCAAGGGCAACTATTATATGTCCATGTATAGGATTTATGTTATTATACACACCGAAATACATGTATATATATAACTTTTGAATACCTAAATAAGATAAATAGATATTCATTTAATATATATATATATATTTATTCTTATTATTATTAAAATAAAAAGTTGAATATTTTAAGATCGATCGAGGGGCACCCACCTCTTGAAGCGTGCTCGGCGAATCGATGGCGGTTAGGGCGATAGAGATCGGCGTCCACGATAATGATTTGACGATAGAAAAATACTATAGTGGTTCTTGTGGAAGAACACACAAGAGATTTAAAAGAGATTAGGGTGTTTTTAGAAAAAGGTGGCTATAGAAGAAGATGGAGTGACGGCTAGGGTTTTTAAGAAGAATTCTTATAATAATGGTTTAGGGTTCTCCGTAGCTTTCTTATTTATAATATATGGGCATTAATTCGGTGTTAAGCGGTCGCACTAAATAAGGGTGTATAGGCTTTTATTTCAAGGTTTAAAATAGAGGTTTAAACTCACGTAGTAAGATTTGATCCTTAGACCTCTTGTTTATAACCAAAGTCTTTCAACCACTAGGCCACCACACAACTTGTGTCAAATAAGGATAATTTTAAATATAAAACCTTTTTGAAAAACCAAAATGTGTACTTTTTCAACTAGGATAGGTTCCGGTATGGAGCACTAACACCACGCTCTGTGCAAAATGAATCTAACACCACAAATTCAGTTTTAAATTTTTAGGGTCGTTACATTCTCTCCCCCTTATAATATTTTCGTCCTCGAAAATTACGTACCAGCTACTCGAAAAGTTCAGGACCTGTTGGCACACTAAGCATTTTGATACATATTCAGCTATTTCTCGCTTCATGTTTGGCCACCAATACCAGTTCTTCAAATTTCGATACATCTTAGTGTTGCCTGGGTGTACTGAGTACCCTGATTTGTGACCTTCAACGAGTATTTCCTTTTTAATATTAGGGTCATTAGTACATTACAATCTCCGTCTAAAGAGTAATGCTCCATCTTCTCTGAGACTAAAATCAGGTTTTGATTCCTTATTCATGGCCTTAATGATTCATAGAATTTCTGGATCTGTTTGCTGCAACTCCTTGATTTCATCTATGATAAATGGATTTATCAGAATTTTCGCTAGATATACACCTTCTTCGAGCTTTTGGAGATAAAAATCTTCTTCTGCTAGTTCATCGAGGGTCCTCGAAGTTTTTAATCGGGCCAAAAAAATCCTGACGTTTTTCTACTGAGTGCGTCAGCGACGACGTTCGCTTTACCAGGGTGATAATTAATCGAACAATCGTAATCCTTCATGTACTCGACCCATCTGCGTTGTCTGAGGTTCAAATCTTTTTGTGAGAAGAGATACTTGAGGCTCTTATGGTCAGTATATACTTTGAACGTTTCACCATAAAGATAGAGTCGCCACAATTTGAGAGCGAAAATGACTGCTGCCAATTCTAAGTCGTGAACTGGATAGTTTTTCTCATGTGGCCGGTTGTCTTGACCGTATATGCGACCCTCCTATCTTGTTGCGATCGCAACCAAGTCCTTGGCGAGATGCGTCGGTGAATAATTCAAATTTACCCTTGTCTGTATTAGAGGGTAAGGTTAGAACTGGTGCTGTAGTAAGCTTCTTCTTCAACTCCTGAAAACTTCTTTCACACTCCTCTGACCATACAAATTTTGTGTTCTTCTTAGTAAGGCTTGTAAGGGATAGAGCAATTCGAGAGAATCCCTCGACGAAGCGTCGATAGTAACCTGCGAGTCCGAGGAAACTCCTAACTTCGGTAACACTCGTCGGTGCTTTCCACTCTGTAATTGCTTTGATCTTAGAAGGATCGACGGTCACTCCTTCTGCTGATACCACGTGGCTAAGGAAGGTCACTTGTTTAAGCGAAAACTCACACTTACTAAGTTCAAGAAGTGCGACGAAGGTATTCCTCATGTTCTTCCACTCTTTATAATCCTTAACTTTTCAAAATCAAATTCTCGTAGCCTCTAAGATTATTTATTCAAAATATACTTACTTCTCAACATCAATTACTTATAACACTCATTATAGGTTATCATCATTATTATATCTTGTTGACCATAAAGTAATTCAAATAAGTCGAGGTTGATGATAATAATTTATTCCTCCATCCGAACCCACTTCTAATAAGTTATTCTTATAGTCAACATCTCAACCTATAATGAATATTTAGACCATCAAACCAACAGATTTATCTTCCTAATTATTTCCCAATACGCCAAATCTTATGTCATTGATCATCACACTTTCTTAAAATCCTTCAGTCCACAAAAGATCTAAAGCTTAGGGTCTATCAAAATTATTATCACATCATCACCATAGTGTACTTACATGAGCCACACAGTCCTCAAGGAAGTAAAGCTTAGGCTTTGATACCAACTCTGTCACGACCCAGAATCCTTACCCGACCTCAAGGGCCTAGAATTCCGTGTTATGACACGCACGCTTGTTAAGGCGATAAGCGGACATACACATAATTCTTATACCGATTTAGCATATGGATCAAGGCATTTAATGGCATCATTTAAAAATAAATTATTCAAACAAACAACAGCGGAAAACGTAGATGACGTTAATTAAGTGATAAATCCTAACCATGCATCTATAATTGAAAGCAAGCAGAGGTTTTACGTGGAATAAAACAGTCCCAACGCAAACCCATAATTGGTGCTGAAAAATAAAAGTATCTAATAACAAATCTCCCCTGAAAATAATAAAACTATGACTAAAAATCTCTCAATGCTCAAAGTAATCCGCCGGATCTATTCCCTCGTCCAGATGGTAGCCGACGTCTTCACGCTCTTGAGCCGCATCGAACAAAGTGACATCCCCATCCTCGGTGATGGAAAAATCGAGTTCTCACCGCAATGTTAGTTTTGGGGAGGGTGAGTTTACTCGATCAGTAAACTCGGGTTACAATCGATCCACCATAAAATACTCGGTGATCGTGTGTGTGCAATCGCTGAGTTACGATACATTTTGAAATAAATCAAACAACCATAAATGATTACAAAACATCTATCTCATATCCATCATAACAAAACCGAAAAATATAGCATAAAAGAACAAGAAGTAACATAAAATGAAAAGACGACATAACATGAAATAAATATGATGCATGAAGTTCTGATCTCGTTTTGTGTCTGCTTTGGCGACTTTTCCTATGTGACATATCTTAGGACTTAATAGTGCCCCATACGCCTAGACAACGTACTTCCCATCTTACCTTATTGTGCGCATTTGCTCGAGCCTATCACGCGAGGTCCACGTGTAGATAACCACCTAACCTCCATATCATATCGTATACCATCATCCAGCCCGATGTGGTTGCATGCATTTAAATCAGTGTCCCCTTACATTCGGGACACTGTCGTATCATATTGTCCTTAAGACCCGTCTTGGTTGCAGACGTTAGATCTTGCGGTGTGGCACGCAAGACATGGCACGTAGAGAAACTTAGTTAAGTATTTTGCTGGCCTTCACAACGTAACTTATCCGTATTCGTATCTTACCTTATCTTACATATAATTCCTTATCATTTGCTTAAAACTAATTTAAAGTGAGCCATGGTGCGATAAGATTCACAAAATCACGCTTCCCAAGGAACGGGTTCCGTAGTAACCTGGATATACTTGTGGCGCCCATACTCCCATAGAGGTGTTGCATCCGTTATGGATGCCTACATTCCAAGTTCCACGTGACCGTGACGGAATCCCACCATGACGAAGGCTTAAAAGTCGTGTGACATAGCTTATTTCTTTTAATTGTGCGATGCTATCGTGATTTTTCTATGTGGTGCATGCCATATGATGAAAGGTCTAACTTGGCCAAAAGAAACTATTTCATACATCTTACATACTTGTGAATATAAAATAATAATTAATATTTGAAAAGCATAGATATTTCATACAAAAATTTTGCCGACATTCTTGATCGGGCCTTCTGTTTTTAAAGTTTCATAATATTTGTACAGTCTTAGTATCGACACTTTTTACTAATTTGACCTAAGAGTGGGTCAATGTGGCAGTCAAATGATCCACTTAGCCTAGTTGTACAAGGGTTAATATCCCTCACTAAATTTTCCAATTTGTGAGCCTCAAAGCGCGTCCTAGAAATTTTAGTGACACTTTCTGAGTCATTAGATTACATTGAGTTACTATTGAGATCATTTTGAAGTTGGTCCTATGGGCCACTTGCGCCTTAATTCTCAAAAATTAAGGGTCAAAGGTAACCCACGTATTATTCTATGTGGTACCTAAGGTTAAAATAAGAAGGCACGAACTTTGAGTCATCTATCCTCTAATCTGAACCATTTGATGGTTAGACAATAAAATTTTACCTAAGGTTGATTCTTTTGTCCCGATCCCGATTCGATCTCTAGCACACTAGATCTTCCAGTCAACGTATTACAAGATCTAGCAGTCAAGTGCACACTTAGTGTACCTACCATGTGGCGATCAGATTGAACAGATCTGAACCATTAGATATTTAAGAAAAATGATTCTAAGGTATTAGGTTGTTGGGCCCAATTTATTTTGACCTCTAAGGTCTCAAATCTAAGGGTCAAATCCTTCATGTTCACTGATATCTAAATAGCCTTTTAATTTTCTTGATTTGTGGGCCAAATTCTCGAGTTCTGAACCATTAGATGTCTCGAGGATTTTAATTTGTGGAGATGGTCCATCTCTGTTCTATTTCTTGGGTTGGGCCCATAAGGTCCAACTTGAATCTATTTCATTTGAAATCAATGGTGCTAGAAGGATGGTTGCACCAAAATATTCATATCAGGTAAAATTCTTCAAAGTGCCCAACTACAATAGTTGGCACGGGCAAGTTATCACCGGCATTGTCGGCGTTTAGTTGGGCCGATCCCAAAATATATCTTATCTTCATCGATTTAAATTGTGGAGAAGAAGAGCTCTCTCTCTCTCTCCAATCTAAACACCTATATAAGCAATACAAGCACTATATATATATATTCATTATATATCTATATATATCAAGGGCAACTATTATATGTCCATGTATAGGATTTATGTTATTATACACACCGAAATACATGTATATATATAACTTTTGAATACCTAAATAAGATAAATAGATATTCATTTAATATATATATATATATTTATTCTTATTATTATTAAAATAAAAAGTTGAATATTTTAAGATCGATCGAGGGCACCCACCCTCTTGAGCGTGCTACGTGAATCGATGGCGGGATTAGAAGGCGATAGAGATCGGCGTCCTACGATGGGCCGTCACGATTACAGCCGTCTTCACCTCGATTGTGATAGAAAAAATCTTATAGTGGTTCTTGTGGAAGAACAGAGATTTAAAAGAGATTAGGGTGTAGTTAGAAAAAGGTGGCTATCGAACAAGATGGGTTGACGGCTAGGGTTTTTAAGAAGAATTCTTTTAATGATGGTTTAGGGTTCTTCGTAGCTTTCTTATTTATAATATATGGGCATTAATTGATTGTTAAGCGGTGCACTAAATAAGGGTGTATAGGCTTTTATTTCAAGGTTTAAAATAGAGTTTAAACTCACGTAGTAAGATTTGATCCTTAGACCTTGTTTATAACAAAGTCTTTCAACCACTAGGCCACCACAACTTGTGTCAAATAAGGATAATTTTAAATATAAAACCTTTTTGAAAAACCAAAATGTGTACTTTTTCAACTAGGATAGGTTCCGGTATGGAGCACTAACACCACGCTTTGTGCAAAATGAATCTAACACCACAAATTCAGTTTTAAATTTTTAGGGTCGTTACATTCTCTCCCCCTTATAATATTTTCGTCCTCGAAAATTACGTACCAGCTACTCGAAAAGTTCAGGACCTGTTGGCACACTAAGCATTTTGATACATATTCAGCTATTTCTCGCTTCATGTTTGGCCACCAATACCAGTTCTTCAAATTTCGATACATCTTAGTGTTGCCTGGGTGTACTGAGTACCCTGATTTGTGACCTTCAACGAGTATTTCCTTTTTAATATTAGGGTCATTAGGTACGTACAATCTCCGTCTAAAGAGTAATGCTCCATCTTCTCTGAGACTAAAATCAGGTTTTGATTCCTTATTCATGGCCTTAATGATTCATAGAATTTCTGGATCTGTTTGCTGCAACTCCTTGATTTCATCTATGATAAATGGATTTATCAGAATTTTCGCTAGATATACACCTTCTTCGAGCTTTTGGAGATAAAAATCTTCTTCTGCTAGTTCATCGAGGGTCCTCGAAGTTTTTAATCGGGCGAAAAAATCCGGCGTTTTCTCTTGAGTCGTCGTACAGCGTTAAACTTTACCGGTGATAATTAATCGAACAATCGTAATCCTTCATGTACTCGACCCATCTGCGTTGTCTGAGGTTCAAATCTTTTTGTGAGAAGAGATACTTGAGGCTCTTATGGTCAGTATATACTTTGAACGTTTCACCATAAAGATAGAGTCGCCACAATTTGAGAGCGAAAATGACTGCTGCCAATTCTAAGTCGTGAACTGGATAGTTTTCTCATGTGGCTTCAGTTGTCTTGACCTATGCAACGACCCTCCTATCTTGTTGCGACGCAACCAAGTCCGCGAGATAATCGGTGAATAATTCAAATTTACCCTTATGCGTATTAGAGGTAAGGTTAGAAGCTGTCTTGTAGTAAGCTTCTTCTTCAACTCCACAACTTCTTTCACTCCTCGACCATACAAATTTTGTGTTCTTCTTAGTAAGGCTTGTAAGGGATAGAGCAATTCAGAGAATCCCTCGGAGCGTCGATAGTAATCATGAGTCAGAAACTCCTAACCGGTAACACTCGGTGCTTTCCACTCTGTAATTGCTTTGATCTTAGAAGGATCGGACGGTCCTCCTTCCGCGATACCACGTGGCTAAGGAAGGTCACTTGTTTAAGCGAAAACTCACACTTACTAAGTTTAGCATACAACTGGTGATCTCGGAGTGCCTGAAGTGCGAGACGAAGGTATTCCTCATGTTCTTCCACTCTTTATAATCCTTAACTTTTCAAAAATCAAATTCTCGTAGCCTCTTAGATTATTTATTCAAAATATACTCTTACTTCTCAACATCAATTACTTATAACACTCTGTTATAGGTTATCATCATTATTATATCTTGTTGACCATAAAGTAATTCAAATAAGTCTGAGGTTGATGATAATAATTTATTCCTCCATCTGAACCCACTTCTAATAAGTTATTCTTATAGTCAACATCTCAACCTATAATGAATATTTAGACCATCAAACCAGTCAGGATTTATCTTCTCTAATTATTTCCCAATACGCCAAATCTTATGTCATTGATCATCACACTTTCTTAAAATCCTTCAGTCCACAAAAGATCTAAAGCTTAGGGTCTATCAAAATTATTATCACATCATCACCATAGTGTACTTACATGAGCCACACAGTCCTCAAGGAAGTAAAGCTTAGGCTCTGATACCAACTCTGTCACGACCCAGAATCCTTACCCGACCTCAAGGGCCTAGAATTCCGTGTTATGACACCGCACGCTTGTTAAGGCGATAAGCGGACATACACATAATTCTTATACCGATTTAGCATATGGATCAAGGCATTTAATGGCATCATTTAAAAATAAATTATTCAAACAAACAACAGCGGAAAACGTAGATGACGTTAATTAAGTGATAAATCCTAACCATGCATCTATAATTGAAAGCAAGCAGAGGTTTTACGTGGAATAAAACAGTCCCAACGCAAACCCATAATTGGTGCTGAAAAATAAAAGTATCTAATAACAAATCTCCCCTGAAAATAATAAAACTATGACTAAAAATCTCTCAATGCTCAAAGTAATCATGGGATCTATTCCCTCGTCCAGATGGTAGCCGACGTCTTCACGCTCTTGAGCCGCATCAGGAACAGCAGCATCCCCATCCTCAGTGATGGAAAAATCAGAGTTCTCACCTGCAACTGTTAGTTTTGGGGAGGGGGTGAGTTTACTCAGTCACGTAAACTCAGCAGGTTGCACAATCGATCCACCATAAAATACTCAGGTGATCGTGTGCAATCGATTGAGTTACGATACATTTGAAATAAATCAAACAACCATAAATGATTACAAAAACATCTACGATCTCATATCCATCATAACGAAAAATATAGCATAAAAAGAACAAGTAACATAAAATGAAAAGACCTGACATAACATGAAATATATATGATGCATCAAGTTCTGATCTCCTTTTGTGTCTGCTTTGTCGACTTTTCCTATGTGGCATATCTTAAGACTTAATATTGCTCCATACGCCTACACAACGTACTTCACATCTTACCTTATTTTCGTATACGACCTGTGCCAGGGCCGCTGCTCGAGCCTATCACGCGAGGTCCACGTGTAGATAACCACCTAACCTCCATATCATATCGTATACCATCATCCAGCCCGATGTGGTTGCATGCATTTAAATCAGTGTGGACACTATCGTATCATATTGTCCTTAAGACCCGTCTTGGTACAGACGTTAGATCTTGCGGTACGCAAGACATGACACGTAGAAACTTAGTTAGTATTTTCTTTGGCCTTCACAACGTAACTTATCCGTATTCGTATCTTATCTTACATATAATTCCTTATCATTTGCTTAAAACTAATTTAAAGTGAGCCATGGTGCGATAAGATTCACAAAATCACGCTTCCCAAGGAAGCAGGTTCCGTAGTAACTGGATATACTTCGTGTGGCGCATACTCCCATAGAGGTGTTGCATCCGTACATGGATGCCTACATTCCAAGTTCACGTGACTGGTGACGGAATCCCACCATGTGAAGGCTTAAAAGTCGTGTGACATAGCTTATTTCTTTTTAATTGTCGTATGCCCTATCGTGATTTTTCTATGTGGTGCATGCCATATGATGAAAGGACTAACTTGGCCAAAAGAAACTATTTCATACATCTTACATACTTGTGAATATAAAATAATAATTAATATTTGAAAAGCATAGATATTTCATACAAAAATTTTGGAGAAACCTTCATGGGCCGTCAGATTCTTGATCAGACTACATTTTTAAAGTTTCATAATATTTATGCAGTCTTAGTATCGACACTTTTACTAATTTGACCTAAGAGTGGGTCAATGTGGCGATCAAATGATCCACTTAGCCTAGTTGTACAAGGGTTAATATCCTCACTAAATTTTCCAATTTGTGAGCCTCAAAGCGTCTAGAAATTTTAGTGACACTTTACGAGTCATTAGATTACATTGAGTTACTATTGAGATCGTTTTGAAGTTGGTCCTATGGGCCACTTAGCATAATTCTCAAAATTAAGGGTCAAAGGTAACCCATATTATTCTATGTGGTACCTAAGGTTAAAATAAGAAGGCACGAACTTTGGGTCATCTATCCTCTAATCTGAACCATTTGATGGTTAGACAATAAAATTTTACCTAAGGTTGATTCTTTTGTCCGATCCCGATTCGATCTCTAGCACACTAGATCTTCCGGTCAACGTATTACAAGATCTAGCGATCAAGTGCACACTTAGTGTACCTACCATGTGGCGTCAGTTGAGCGGTCGAACTATTAGATATTTAAGAAAAATGATTCTAAGGTATTAGGTTGTTGGGCCCAATTTATTTTGACCTCTAAGGTCTCAAATCTAAGGTCAAATCCTTCATGTTCATTTGATATCTAAATAGCCTTTTAATTTTCTTGATTTGTGGGCCAAATTCTCGAGTTACGAACCATTAGATGTCTCGAGGATTTTAATTTGTGGAGATGGTCCATCTACTGTTCTATTTCTTAGGTTGGGCCCATAAGGTCCAACTTGAATCTATTCATTTGAAATCAATGGTGCTAGAAGGATGGTTTGCACCAAAATATTCATATTAGGTAAAATTCTTCAAAGTGCCCAACTTCTGATAGTTGGCACGGGCAAGTTATCACCGGCATTGTCGGCGTTTAGTTGGGCCGATCCCCGAAATATATCTTATCTTCACTGACGAAATTGTGGAGAAGAAGAGCTCTCTCTCTCTCTCTCTCTCTCCACTGTAAACACCTATATAAGCAATACAAAACACTATATATATATTCATTATATATCTATATATATCAAGGGCAACTATTATATGTCCATGTATAGGATTTATGTTATTATACAAATACATGTATATATATAACTTTTGAATACCTAAATAAGATAAATAGATATTCATTTAATATATATATATATATATTTATTCTTATTATTATTAAAATAAAAAGTTGAATATTTTAAGATCGATCGAGGGGCACCCACCTCTTGAAGCGTGCTCGGCGAATCGATGGCGGTTAGGGCGATAGAGATCGGCGTCCACACGATGGGCCGTCCACGATTACGCTGTCTTCACCTCGATTTGACGATAGAAAAATACTATAGTGGTTCTTGTGGAAGAACACAAGAGATTTAAAAGAGATTAGGGTGTTTTTAGAAAAAGGTGGCTATAGAAGAAGATGGAGTGACGGCTAGGGTTTTTAAGAAGAATTCTTATAATAATGGTTTAGGGTTCTCCGTAGCTTTCTTATTTATAATATATGGGCATTAATTCGGTGTTAAGCGGTCGCACTAAATAAGGGTGTATAGGCTTTTATTTCAAGGTTTAAAATAGAGGTTTAAACTCACGTAGTAAGATTTGATCCTTAGACCTCTTGTTTATAAGAAAAGTCTTTCAACCACTAGGCCACCACACAACTTGTGTCAAATAAGGATAATTTTAAATATAAAACCTTTTTGAAAAACCAAAATGTGTACTTTTTCAACTAGGATAGGTTCCGGTATGGAGCACTAACACCACGCTTTGTGCAAAATGAATCTAACACCACAAATTCAGTTTTAAATTTTTAGGGTCGTTACATTTATGTACTAACATCATCAGATGGTTCAAATCGTCAGATGGTTCAAATCGTCAGATGATCATAATTTTTGGGCTGTGATTAGTTTAATTCATAGCCTACCACTGGAGGATGTGGATTGTTAAGAAAATTGCTCAACATAGCCTAAAAAGTGGGACGGTTTCTCGCTACTTTAAAAATCTTCCAATTAATGAATCCAATGAAAGGCTGACATTCACAAAATTTTATGTTCTAAAAAATCTGTTACACTTATCTAGGATTCGGAGGCTAAAGCTTCAGCTATTAAATAGGGTCTCCCCATTAGTTATTTAAGCACTAAATGGTGTTTAAAAGATTTTATATTATTTATTAACTTATGATCTTAGAAATTTATATCATCAAAGTGATATATCATTAATTGGAGAGCTATGAGTCCAAAAATCACACTTTTTGGAAGATTTGAACTATCAAATTTAGGCACTCTAATATCAACGATTATTCTTAATTTTGATGGATGATATTAAAATTCACCAATCGAATGATTTACATCTACTTAAAAACATGACTCTGTGGCTAAAATTTGTTCCAATGATAGATTGAGACTTAGACCATTTAGATTGGTCATAGACGCTTGCTATATGTCGAAATAATAAATCACACTTCAACTGTAAAAGATAAAAAGTGACATCCTAACGGTGGAAGATCATTTAAACACCAAATGCCCATTTGAAATGCTTTCTCGAGCCTTTTGCCTTCTCTCTCTCCCCTACTTAGTGGGAACCATGGTCAATAGTTATTTGAACGCCTGTCAGTAAAAGGTTTAAATCGTCCTTCAACTAATTTACATGCCATAAAAATTCCTAAGGCTTAGATTTGTTAGAAGCAGGAGATTGATTTGAGCACCCCAGCAACGCTCCAGTTGGTACCTAACAGTAATTGTTGCCAAAACCTCCGATTTTATGAAAACAAAAAAAAGCTCCTTTAAATTGTTGTTTCTTCATGAAACGGTGGAAACACATTTACAATGTGATCCTTAAAAAATACTCATATATTTTCAAATTTTAAATTGAGACTTCAGCCCGCATTCTGCTATATGTGGCTTGGCCACTGCTCTTGACCGATATAGATAGGATTTTCCTTTGGTCCCGGTATCTGAAAAATTGAATAAGCATCAACTGTGGACTGTTTGTAAGAATTTGTAAGAGTAAAGTGTGAGCATTGTGTAGTAACCAAGGTGATACATATCAACATCCCAACTCGAGTATCGGACACCGTATCGGCGGATACGAGCTCATATTGGCCAATACGTATCGAGTATCGGCCGAGAAGTAGATTTTCTTTTTCTTTTCTTTTTTTCTTGAAAAAAAAAAAAGGCCGATACATATGGGCCGAGTCATATCGGTCCTCGACAAACCGATGCCTTGATACTTTGGTAGTAATAATTGTTATATATATTAGTGTAGTAATATATATTTTATTGTTTCAAAATTATATTTATAATTATCATTATATATATTGATAATAATTTAATGGCAAACTTGTAAGTATTATCTCCCTAAAGAAGTGTCTTTTTATATTTGGATTTATCTCTTCATCGTAAATGTGAAAATATACACGTCTGACATCTCTTTACAGTAAATTTGAAAAGACACAAGTGAAAGCGACTTTTCTTTTTACTATTATCTGAAAAGACATAACTCTCTGAAAAGACACAAGTAAAATCAATTTATCTTTTCACCATCGATTTATCTTTTTACCGAAAAGACATAACTCATCACCATAAATGTGAAAAGACATAAGTCTGACATCTCTTCACAGTAAATCTGAAAAGACACAAGTGAAATCGACTTTTCTTCTTACTGTTATCTGAAAAGACACAACTCTAAAATCTTTTTATAAGACATCCGTTAAAAAAAACATAAGACATATAAGACACCAGAAATAATAACATTTATTTCTCCTTTTTCTCTTACGTTCTTATTTTTTAAGAATATCTTTGTGTATCAGAAAATCTGTGACAGGTTCTTTCTCTAAAAAGTGCAATCTAGAAAAGAACACACGATTCTTGGCAAGATCGGGCTCTATTGTATCTTAAAGGCAGATTCGTTGGAAAATTTATTGCATCTTCGTTTATCCGACGGAGTGGGGTGTCTATTATCTTTAAGACAACGTAGTAAATTACGTGCCTCAGAGCCATTATCAATACCATTTTTATCAATAACTTAAAGATAATAGATCGTTTTAATAGCTCAGAGCATAAAGTTCATGAATCAAGATCTCATCGAACTTGACCGATTTGGCGGATTAAATTTTAAAAGATGGCAGGAAAAATAGAAACAACGAGAAGTACGACTAGTGAAGGATCGGATGTTCGAGTTAAATGGCTAAAAGATGATCAAAATTGTTGGGACTCAATGCATTAAATAATGTGTTATTCAACACATTCTGTAAGTGCACTATGAATAAAGATTTTGAGATTCATTAACGAAAAGGTATCTAATTGAAGATACAGGTACAAAGATTTTTCTAGTTTCTAATATTTTAATTTCAAATTGATTGAAGATAAATCAATTCTTGAACGAGTTCAAAAATTGCAGTTTATCATCACTGAAATAGAAGTCATATTTATTTAATAAACTGTACTAGACCTAATATAGCATTTATAGTGGGGGTATTGAGTAGATTTACTTGCAACCCAGGTTCTGAATAATGGGAAACTATTCGTAGAGTGTTAAGATACTTAAAAGGAATTAAACATTATAGTTTTACAATATAGTGGCAAACTTAAACTCTTAGAGGAGTTTATTGATGCTACTTCGATTTTCTGACTCCTGTGATTCAAAATCCACAAGCGAATGAATTTTTAATTTGATAGGAGGAGCAGTATCGTAGGGATCTAGAAACAAATATGTCTTTCTGATTCAAGTATGGAATCATAGTATATAATATTATTTGTGGGAGCAAAAGAGGCAGAGTGGCTTCGAAGCTTACAAAAATACTACCCAAAAATATAATATTGAAAACATCGAGGGGGATGGGCCTAAGACCGATATCTTTAAAGGCACAGTAGTTAAAACTCAACTTAGTAGAGTTGGAGATCCCAAATCCTAAGTTCAACGAGATAAGAAATTACTCCGTGATCCTTGAAAGTGTATAAAGGTATATTACCTATTGGTCATTCTTATAGTGTTAAGTTTTGTGCACATCTCTTGTAACGTGAGAGGATGAGTTTAACTCTTAATGATTCTGTAAGCTTTCATTTGCTAGGGTGATAAAGTAGTTATAAGAGCTCACATGACAGATTCACGTATATGAGTATGGAAGTGAAACCGCTTCAACAGAGAGTTGATCATCTCTCTGAGATACTCATGAAATCAGAATTTTAGCGCATAACTGTAAAGCGCGGACCTTGTGTTACTAATGATTTATGTCATAGTAAGTATATATGTAATTTCAGTTTGTTAGACAAGTTTTAAATTCAAGGCTATAAGCTACTTAAAGTCCTTTCAAACTTTGAGTTGTAGTTGTATGTACTAGTCAAAGGTTCAAACCGATCGGTACCTCTGATGATGCTCAGTATGATCGCTCTGATACATAATTTTTTTTATTTTGAAACAAGTGGGGCATTGTTATATATATTGGTGTAGTAATATATTTTTATTGTTTTAAAATTAAGTTTATAATTATCATTATATATATATATATATTTATAATAATTCAATGGCAAACTTGTATCTGAAAAGACACAAGTAAAATCGATTTATTTTCCTACTGTTATCTGAAGAGACACAACTCTGAAATCTTTTAACTGTAACCTGATGATTCAGAATTTCTCTATAAATAGAGATAAAATCTCCGTTAATAATACAAGACATTTGTTAAAAAAAAATAAGACATACAGGACACCATAAATAATAACATCTATTTTCCCTTTTTCTCTTACGTTCTTATTTTTTAAGAATATCTTTGTATATCAGAAAATCTGTGGTAGGTTCTTTCTCTAGAAAGTGCAATCTAGAAAAGAACACACGATTCTTGACAAGATCGGGCTCTGTTGTATCCTAAAGGCAGATTTGTTGGAAAATTTATTGCATCTTCATTTATCCGACGGAGTGGGGGCGTCTATTATGTAGTGAACTACGTGCCTCAGAGTCATTATTAATATCATTTTTATCAATAATTTAAAGATAATAGATCGTTCTAATAGCTCAGAGCATAAAATTTATGAATCAAGATCTCATCGAACTTGACCAATTCGGCGGATCAAATTTTAAAAGATGGCAGAAAAAGCGAAAACAACTAGAAGTACGACTAGTGGAGGATCGGATGTTCGACTTAAATGGCTAAAAGATGATCAAAATTGTTGAGACTCTATGCATTGAACAATAGGTTATTCAACACATTCTGTAAGTGCATTATGACTAAAGATTTTGAGATTCATTAACGAAAAAGTATCTAATTGAAGATACAGGTACAAAGATTTTTCTAATCTCTAATATTTTAATTTCAAACTGATTGGAGATAAACTGATTCTTGAACGAGTTCAAGAATTGTAATTTATCGTTACTGAAATAGAAGTCATATTTATTTAATAAACTGTACTAGACCCAATATGGCATTTATAGTGGGGGTATTGAGTAGATTTACTTACAACTCAAGGTCAAAATAATAGGAAACTATTCGTAGGTTGTTAAGATACTTAAAAGGAATTAAGCATTATAGTTTAACAATATAGTGGCAAACTTAAACTCTTAGAGGAGTTTATTGATGCTACTTCAATTTTCTGACTCCTGTGATTTAAAATTCACAAGCGAATGAATTTTTAATTTGGTAGGAGGAGCAGTATCGTAGGGATCTAGAAACAAATATGTCTTTCTGATTCAAGTATGGAATCATAATATATAGTATTGTTTGCGGGAGCAAAAGAGGCAGAGTGGCTTCGAAGCTTATAAAAATACTACCCAAAAATATAATATTGAAAACATCGAGGGGGATGGGCCTAAGACCGATATCTTTAAAGGCACAGTAGTTGAAACTCAACTTAGTAAAGTTGGAGATCTCAAATCCCAAGCTTAACGAGATAAGAAATTACTCCGTGATCCTTGAAAGTGTACAAAGGTATATTATCTATTGGTCATTCTTATGATGTTAAATTTCGTGCACATCTCTTATAACGTGAGAGGATGAGTTTAACTCTTAATAATTCTGTAGACTTTCATTTGCTAGGGTGATAAAGTAGTTATAAGAGCTCCCATGACAGATTCACCTATATGAGTATGGAAGTGAAGCCGCTTAAACAGAGATTTGATCCTTTCTCTGAGATACTCATGAAATCAGAATTTTAGCGCACAACTGTAAAGCGCAGGCCTTATGTTGCTACTGATTTATATCATAGTAAGTGTATATATAATTCCGGTTTGTTAGACAAGTTTTAAATTCAAAACTATAAGCTATTTAAAGTCCTTACAAACTTTTAGTTGTATGTACTAGTTAAATGTTCAAACCGATCGGTACCTCTAATGATGCTCAGTATGATCGCTCTGATACACAATTTTTTTTATTTTGAAACAAGTGGGGCATTGTTATATATATTAGTGTAGTAATATATATTTTATTGTTTCAAAATTAAGTTTATAATTATCATTATATATATTTATAATAATTCAATTGCAAACTTGTATCTAAAAAGACACAAGTAAAATCGTTTTATTTTTTTATGGTTATCTGAAGAGATGCAACTCTGAAATCTTTTCACTGTAATCTGAAAAGACACAATGATTCATAATTTCTCTATAAAATAGAGATAAGATCTCCGTTAAAAATATAAGACATACAAGACATTCGTTAAAAAAAAAAATAAGACATACAGGACACCATAAATAATAACATTTATTTTCCCTTTTTATCTTACGTTCTTATTTTTTAAGAATTTCTTTGTGTATCAGAAAATCTGTGGCAGGTTCTTTCTCTAGAAAGTGCAATCTAGAAAAGAACACACGATTCTTGACAAGATCGGGCTCTGTTGTATCCTAAAGACAGATTCGTTGGGAAATTTATTGCATCTTCGTTTATCCGACGGAGTGAGAGCGTCTGTTATCTTTAAGACAACGTAGTGAACTACATGCCTCAGAGTTATTATCAATACCATTTTTATCAATAATTTAAAGATAATAGATTGTTCTAATCGCTCAGAGCATAAAGTTCATGAATCAAGATCTCATCAAACTTGACCGATTTGACGGATCAAATTTAAAATATGACAGGAAAAGTAAAAACAACGAGAAGTACGACTAGTGGAGGATCGGATGTTCGACTTAAATGGCTGAAAGATGATCAAAATTATTGGACTCAGTGCATTGAACAATAGGTTATTCAACACATTCTGTAAGTGCATTATGACTAAAGATTTTGAGATTTATTAACGAAAAAGTATCTAATTGAAGATATAGGTACAAAGATTTTTCTAGTCTCAAATATTTTAATTTCAAACTGAGTAGAGATAAATCGATTCTTGAATGAGTTCAAGAATTCAGTTTATCGTCACTGAAATAGAAGTCATATTTACTTAATAAACTGTACTAGACCCAATATAACATTTATAATGGGGGTATTGAGTAGATTTACTTGCAACCCAGGGTCAGAATAATGGGAAGCTATTCGTAAGGTGTTAAGATACTTAAAAGAAATAAAGCATTATAGTTTTACAATATAGTGACAAACTTAAACTTTTAGAGGAGTTTATTGATGCTACTTCAATTTTCTGACTCCTCTGATTCAAAATTTACAAGCGAATGAATTTTTAATTTGGTAGGAGGAGCAGTATCGTAGGGATCTAGAAACAAACATATCTTTCTAATTCAAGTATGGAATTATAAACATGTCTTTCTAATTCAAGTATGGAATTATAGTATTGTTTGCGAGAGCAAAAGAGGCAGAGTGGCTTCGAAGCTTACAAAAATACTACCCAAAAATATAATATTGAAAACATCGAGGGGGGTGAGCCTAAGACCAATATCTTTAAAAGCACAGCAATTGAAACTCAACTTAGTAGAGTTGGAGATCCTAAATCTTAAGTTCAACGAGATAAGAAATTACTCCGTGATCCTTGAAAGTGTACAAAGGTATATTACCTATTGGTTATTCTTATGGTGTTAAATTTCGTGCACATCTCTTGTAACGTGAGAGAATGAGTTTAACTCTTAATGATTCTGTAGGCTTTCATTTACTAGGATGATAAAGTAATTATAAGAGCTTCCATGACAAATTCACCTATATGAGTATGGAAGTAAAGCCGCTTCAACAGAGATTCGATCCTCTCTGAGATACTCATGAAATCAGGATTTTAACACATAATTGTAAAGCGCAGACCTTATGTTACTAATGATTTAGGTCATAGTAAGTATATATGTAATTTCGGTTTGTTAGACAAGTTTTAAATTCAAGACTATAAGCTACTTAAAGTCCTTACAAACTTTGAGTTGTATATACTAATCAAAGGTTCAAATTGATCAGTACCTCTGATGATGCTCAGTATGATCGCTCTGATACACAATTTTTTTTATTTTGAAACAAGTGGAGCATTGTTATATATATTTGTGTATCATATATTTTTCCTTTTTCTCTTACGTCCTTATTTTTTAAGAATATCTTTGTGTATCAGAAAATCTGTGTGACAGACTCTTTCTCTAGAAATTACAATCTAGAAAAGAACACACGGTTCTTGACAAGACTGGGCTCTATTTTATTTTAAAGACAGATTCGTTGGGAATTGCATCTTTGTTTATCCGACGGAGTGGGGGCGTCTATTGTCTTTAAAACAGTGTAGTGGACTACATGCCTCGGTGCCATTATTAATACCATTTTTATCAACAACAATAACTATACTTACATTGTAAGTTCTCTTTCTTATCTCTAATGAATGTTTTATTGTTATTATTATTTCCAGGCTAGAATGAATCATAGCCGTCTATTGATCATTTACCAGATTTTATTGTTGACAACTAACAGAGGTTCTATTTTTCAACTACTTTAATTCAATGGCTTTTTTAAATGGGAGCCATTAGTTGCACACGTTTTTCAAGTGATTGCAATGAATTTAAAGAAAGACATTAATATTTTAGGGACATATGCTATGTAAAAATGTAATATGAGCCGTCTAATTTGAAGTTCATGATCAATAGATCTCTGATATATAAAATTAGATCAAAACACAATACTTGTCATATGATCTATTATAGTCAATTGTTGAATTATATAATAACCTTTGACTTTATTTAATCAAATGATGAAAATTATATTTTATTTTAATCTTTTACAATTGATATCTTTAAATCATAGCCTTCAAATCAAACGGCTTAAATTGTGTTCTCACATAGTAGAGATTGCCAAACTTACAAATCTTACTTCTAAATTCGGTGCAATCACTTGAAAAGCGTGTGCAAATAATGACTCCCTTTCTAAATCCCTAATGTCAAGAAACTCAAAAACACCGATTTCCTACCCTCATACTTTTAATGACCTGTCCATTAAAAATGTGGCAGAATTTAGTTTTGAAAATATAGAAAAACATATTCAAAATTGAAAATTTCCAAAAGTTCCTCCGAATAAAATTTATGAGCAGGGATCTTCGAAACTAAGGTCAACCTATCTAATTAAGCTCAACCAATTATTGACGAAAAAAATTCAATGACTAAATATCAGTGTCGGCATAATTAAATCTCACAAAAAAGACTTATATAAGATTTGGAGTGCCTAGATTATATATAGCCCAAGCCTTCCAAGTCCATAGACGATGTGAGATCATTCTAACACATCCCCGCACACATTGGTGAGATTGAGCCAAGCTAAATCACGTAGACAATTGAATTGGGTGATGTGAAATGGAAAAATTCCTACTCTGATACCATGATAAAATTCTTTAAGCCCAACTCAACCCCACAAAACCGACTTAAAAGGTTTGCCTAGATTATATAAATCCCAAGACCTCCATGTCCACAGCCAATGTAGGACTATTCTAACACTGAGCATAAAAAATTTCCAAATTCCTTATTAGGGCTTGTTGAAAGTATCATACGTATTGGTCCTGCTTTCTTTAATTGTTTTCCTGATTGTCATCTTTGACACTGATTAAAGTTTGTTTGAAACCTTGACATTAAATTTACAAACCCATGGATTTGATATGCTTCTTGGTGCTAACTTGTTGCTTTAACAGTTTGTTTATAAAGTAATGAATACCATAAAATCTAGAGCTATTCCTCTTCCAAAAACAGAGTTAACAATGCTATATTTAACAAACCCTATTAACAAAATAATGGTCGACACGCATATAAAGACTGAATTATATGGATTTTTGGCTATCCACCTCCATAAAACAGCTTGCCGTGCGGGCACATGAGCCCATACATGGCAGAGATGGCCCAATCATCATTTTCACCTGTACACTATCCATATTTCTAGTGATGATATTAGGAGATTTACACTATATCTATACCCATAAACTAGAATCCATATATGTCAGTAAACAAAATATGCTTGAAAATGTCATATCAAAGAAAAAAAGTAAGCTTGAAAATGGATTCCACTAATGAAGAAAAAAACTTGAAAATGGATTCCACTGATGAAAAAAAAACTTGAAAATGGATCCCTCTCTTCACGTGTGTAGAGTTAATTGATATGGAAAAAACAAAATATAAAATAAAATAAAGGAGAAACCAGAGAGCAAAAGATGCTAGCAAGAGTAAAAAGTTCCACCTTTAAATCCCAAATTAGGCCTCATTTTGCCGCTCTTTACATTTGTCCGAAACTCATTTGCAGTTCCCACTGGGTGCCAGAAAGAATACAAGCTCTCTCTCTCTCTCTCTCTCTCTCTCTCTCTCTCTCTCTCTCTCTCTCTCTCTCATTTGCTACCCGTCTTCTTCTTAACACTAACAATCTGTTGTTCTTCCTTACCCACCACCTTCCCACCACCAACACTACTGATGCTGCCATTGCACTGTTGCCTTTGACCTTTCCCATCCAACTTTCCTTTTTGAGAA
The DNA here is from genome assembly GCA_021018995.1 of Chloranthus sessilifolius. Taxonomy (NCBI): domain Eukaryota; kingdom Viridiplantae; phylum Streptophyta; class Magnoliopsida; order Chloranthales; family Chloranthaceae; genus Chloranthus; species Chloranthus sessilifolius. Next base: position 154,212,504 of record CM037586.1, on the reverse strand, counting down.
ACAACGCTATTAGAATTTTCTTTCTCCACCCCATTCTCGTTCTCGGGTGTACATGGCATCTCCACTGGATTACTTGCATCTGGTGCTGACACCACTGCCACTGGTATTTGATTTGAGCCCTGTGGAGGAATGAACACTCCTGTCCCAGGAAGCGGGAATCGAGGTGGTTGCTGACTTGCATGATGAACTGGCCAACCAATTGAAGTGGGTGGTACTGGCACAGGTGCCGGATAAGGAGCAGTGGGTCCCACTGGAGTGGTAGTTAATAATAGAGGGTGTAAGCCATTACTTGGTGGCGGCGGTAGATGTTGTGGTCGTATGGGTGGGGCTGGTAAGACCCCGGTTGTGGGGACAACACTGTAATGCTTAGGGACTGATTGATGGCGCACTTGATTCGGTGTTGGAACCCACGGCGTGGGTGGTGCCGCCACAGATGATGGGGGACATGGGCCATTGATTGACACAGGCTTCTTTGGTTGGGACTTTACGAAGGTGACAATAATGCGTTGCTTGCGCATGGAAGAAATCGCATGCTTCGCGAAGTCTGCACTTTTCCCTTGCATCGAGAGAAGAGACCTGTAATTCAAAATTGTTGGAATTTGCACTTGGAACTCTACAAAATCATGGTGACACCATTGTACAATTATGAGATCAAATATCAGACAATGGTCTCTGTTTTTGTTCAACCATCAAAAGATGTATTGCATCTAGTGATGAGACCAACATTGTATTTCCATGTTGAAAAAAAGAGTATGACACCTTGTAGCTCCAGAACCCCATGAAAATTTGACTTTCATATATTTTGGGTCTGAACAAATCTATTTTCAGATTCAAGATCTGTGGAAGTCCTTTTCACAGAAGCCTATGGCAAATGGTGGAACCCCATTGCTAATTGGAACTCAGCATACTTGTGTTACTCCATGCACATTGAACTTTGGCTGAAAAAGTCACCTCTCTAGACAAAAAGAGGAAAATAATGATTTGATCAACTCAAGGCAGTTCTCTCTGCAGCCTTTTGGATTGTGTGAGAGGAAAATCAGCATTTCCTTCCACGAAGAAACTGAAAGGGCAAAAGATATTTTTCAACCTCAGATAGGTCTCCAAACCTTCCTTCTGTGGGAGATATTTGAGGTATAAAACCTACGGTTCTAGGGTTTCGTGGATTAAGAAGCTTTTACATGTTTCACAGGTTTTCATCGAGACGTTTACTAAATTAATGTTGGTTGCATTCTTTGAGAGATATTTATAATTGAGATTTTCTGTCTGACCAGTTCAGGTGCATTGTTGTTTGTATCAGATAACAAAAAATTTAAGTACGGTTTCAACATCCTGGGGTCCTTATTCCTGACTTCTAAGCAATGCCTATAATCCATATTAAAGAAAAAATTAGAGGAATTTTCTTTAACCTGCTCGACCATAAATCAAGGATTTACCTACTTGATAGATACACAGCACACCCATCCATTGTAATCTATTTTGGGCAAGATATGATTTCGAGGCTTACATAGTAAATACCTTGGAAGGAGTAATACGAGGAAGACATACTATATGCTAAGAATTAACTGATATAGTCACACTAATATAGGATCTGGCTTTATGGATTTAGTTAGGAATTTATCTAAGGACTAAAATTCAACACGGTTCTAGAATTTTATGATTTGAATGGTTTGAAAAAGTCCTAGCTGGCATATACATGCCTAAGCTCTGACATCACAGAGTGCAAGCATAGCATCCTACAGAATCCTGCACATTATAAAAGCCATGCATGTTAAGGGAGTTGGGAAATGTACATATATTTCAAGACCCTTTATGGTGTTATGGTTTCTCATTTCCAGTTTTCTGTTTAAAAGGTTTAGGATTTGAAATTTGCACATAAGGCTACTCTTTCAAGTCTACGATGAGGTATCTAGGTTCTATGAGATTGCTATTCACTTTCTAGAGATTTAGAAGTGTACATTCCAACGTCCAGCATGGATGAGTTTCAGGTATGCCCTAAATGTTTTGATTATTGCCTTCAAAATTCATCAACAAGCATATTGCAAGGAATCTAAGAAAGCTAGCAGTTTCTGCTACTGTGCTAGTCAGAGCTGCGACAACTCGTACTTGATAGGATGCACACTTTCTCACAGTTCAGAACAAGTAAAAACATACCCTGGTGCAAGAGGAAGCTTAAGAGAGCCTCTGTAATCCCCAGGATGATCTATTCCGATCACTCTGCCAAAGACCATGTCGCATTCTGTCAAGAATACACTGCAAAAAGGCCTCCCGAACCAAGGTGGGGACATGTGAGGCTGCGAGTGATCCCCCTACGCATATAAACACAAACACACGATTATTTTATCACAGCAGATTTGTTGCAAAAGACATGTAAAATATACTTTTAATATGAGATGGTTAAAGCCACAAACTTGGGTGGGACACAAAAACCAAAAATGTAAGTATCCTGAATCAGTAATTCTTTGATTTTCACGATCATGGGTTGAAGTTTCAGAAAATCCTGAGACCACTTGTCTGATGCATCTTGGTATAGGAGAGTGGCAATCCAATATCCCATCTTGGAATTGGAACAATAAAATATAGGCTCCATCACGAGATTTTAAACCTTATTCGTGATCCATTATCATATCTGTGAGGTACCGGATTCATTGTCATTTGTCACTATAATTGTCACATACATGAGCAGCATTTATATGACATAAAAGAATGCTTTTCCTTATCTTCTATAGCACAATACACGCCTACGAAGGTCCTGCCAGTGACACTAAGACAGTGGATTACCTCATTGTAGAAGTCTATAATGCAAGAATCTGGTTTCACCGTCACAACTTCCAATGGAACCAAGCGCTCGAGAACATCTTGCAACAAGCTGGGAATGGCCTCCCCCTTTCGATCTGCAAGTTCAGTTTTAATGTCTAAGTTCTAAGCATTATAAGAAGGAATCACTGCAAATGTTATGCTTGTAGCCGGAACTTGCCTTTCAAGGTGCCAGCTGTACTTTCATCTTCTGGAGGCACATCCGCAATGGGGAGACCCAGTTGAATCACTTCTCTTCCACGACCTTTCATTGGTCTCCTTGAAGCCACAAATGCCTGCCCTGCTTTTTGTCACGTCCGATTGTTAATTATTGACAACAACTCATGCAGAATTTTATTTATATATATTCCAAGTGCGAGAACAAAGACCACCAGAAAAGACAAAGATTCTCAATACTAAAAGATAGTATGGACTAACTGGCTATTGAAGCAACCAAATTACAACATATTACCATATCATGCACCAAACTTTGTCTAGCCCTCCAAAATTGTTCAATCTTAAGAGACACCAGCACATTAAAAACATTTCTAGGAATACAAAATGAAAAAAAAGGAAACAATTTGACACATAAGCATGCCTTGATAAACTACTATGACACATTGAGGAATACTTCAATTAGTTTATTTCATTTTAGGAAAGTTTAGACTTTATCATTGCAATTAGAAGGTGGCGTGTGATCATTTAAAGTGTTTTGTTAATTGCTAAGTGCATCAATACGATTCCCAAAAAACATGAGTTTGTAAATGCCTTATCTTCTGCCAATTGACTCCAGTTTTCTTGACTGCTGATTTTTTTTAAAAATTTACTTGATGGCTCTACCAAAAAAAAGTCTTTCACGGAATTTGGGAATGAGACCTGAAATTCTGCAAAATATTCCCAACAAAGCAAATGGAACAAAATATTTTTAATAAAGCATGGGCGTGAGATGTTTGTGGAAGCAGATTGATTGGAGACATTAATAGGAACATGTGATAAAGAACATCCACAATAAAAATGATGTGGGAAAAATTTTCCGCAACATAAAAAATCAGTGACTGAAAGAATAAAGGTCACAACCAAACATTTCCATAAACACATCCACCCACAAAAATCATCACAGAATCCTCCACTCCTCAACTTCCAAACAAATCTTAAAGCGTAAACCGATTCAAACCCTTACCATAAGCAATACCAAAAAATGGCACATAAATCGAGGCAGTTGAAAACATGAAACAAGTTAATTTTAGCGAAAATAGAAAACATAATCAAACACCCCTTAAATGGATTCAAAACAGAAATCTACATACATGAGAATAATTCCTTATGAAAAACCAAGTAAAACCATACTAGATTCAACAAGTTTCATAACAGCGATGGGCAGATCCACCTAGAAAATCTTGAATCCTCACATAAAACACTTTGAAAATCCTCCTTTGATGATCAAATGGGTAGGAGTCTTCACAAAAGTTACTCAGCATAGAATTTCAATCAGCCTGGTGAGTTTTTATTCAAAAGTCAAACTGTTGAGCACACTGCTGTTGGCATGGCATCATGCTGACGTAAACAACCGATGGGTGACATCAGTAACAAAAAAGCCCAAGTCCTGGCTCTAATACCAAGATGACTTTGATACTTTGATATTACGGTTTGATGAAGATGACAGGGGGGAGAGAGAGAGAGATTTAGCTAATGTTCTTAATTTTTCTTTGGATAGGTAAGCTGGGCTCAAATCTGTGACCATGAGGTTCTAAGTGCTTAGTTCGGATTAGAGAGTCCTACTACCATGTGTGTGTGTTTATATATATATATATATATATATATATATATATATATATATATAATGAAAGGATAAGTAGACCTTTACAGCACACACCCAATATTACAACTACCAACCCATCTATCACAATCCATATTAATATCTAATGGGTTTTCCAACAAAATTGAGTTTGGTACCTAAGGCCATATGGAGGACTCTCTGAAGAAAAAAAAATGACAGAACAATTAGGGATGAAAACATGTCGTCTCCACTGAAAGTGAGATGGTGGATACGACATTGAGCATTGGATGGGCATGTGTTACCAAAAAACTACGGGAGTTTATTACTTGTTACTCGATTATAGAACAAAGTGAAAAGCTGATAGGGGTCATAAGAAGAATTTCTCTTGACAGAAGGAACCCTGGAAGCTACTCCCAGAAGGTTAGGAAGATACCCTAGAAGGTTATCTCAAACATAATTTTGGTGGTAGTTTCATCTGAAATAGGGGCCTTTCCAGCATCGACATTGTTTTTAGGAATGATAAGAGGAAGGTTGGAATGGTGTTCTTGTAGAATTCCATGAGCCTAACTCAACCTCACAAAACCGGCTTGTAAGGTGAGGATTTCCCAGGATATATATAGCCCAAGGCTTCCAGCCCATGGGCAATGTGGGACTATCATTCACGCCCCCTCACGTGTAACGTGTCTCTCTACATCCCTGTGGTACCTGCTCTGATACCATGTGCCTAACTCAACCTCACAAAACCAGCTTGTAAGGTGAGGATTGCCCAGGTTATATATAGTCCAAGGCTTCCAGCCCACAGGCGATGTGGGACTATCATTCACGCCCCCTCACATGTAACGCGTCTCTCTACCGTTCTTGGATACAACTGGCACAAAAGGATTCTAATGAGGCAGAGGTTAAAGCACAGTTGGAAGGTATCCAAATCCTAAGTAAGTTTCATACCTCTCCTTTTTCATTGGTGATTCACTTGACTAAAATTTTCAGGGTTAGAGCCTAGTCATGGAAACTTCCTTTCTTATTGATAATGTTTGAGACCTCTGATAGTAAGCAAGGCTTACTCCAGCTAGAGCATTGGAGAAGTGGCGGATCAGCTCTAGGGGAATACTGTGAAGACATTGACAACTCTAACTTGTTCTCAAATTGTAGTTGAAACTACGAACCCAAAACAAAGATACAAAGAAGAAGGGATTCAAGATGGACATAAATAAAGAAATGATTTCACTGAAAATATCATAACCTTTTTTTAGGGGTAAGCTGGGACAACCTTAAACCTCAAGGTTTACTATTTTCAACCTTCCAGTTCCAGTTGAGCTACAGGCTCAACCTCAAAGAAGAAAAAAACTACCTTTGATAACAAATAATGGAAGAAAGGCAAAACAAGATACAGAAATTTTTTCTTCAATACAAGCTTCATTTATAAATCTGCTCATAATCAGCTCTACGGCCTCCCAAAATTTTATAAATCTGATCATGTTCAAGCCGTTTTGCAAGCTTCACACCAACCTCCTCTCCAAACTCAAACAGTGATTCATAATGTTCAAGTTAGTTCACATCCTTTGAAGATTGTCATAGTACTCCCCCATAGTAAAATTTCCTTGTTTGCACTCGGAAATCATTTGCTTGAGTTTATAAATGCAGGTATCATGTTCAGAGAGAAGGTGTCAGCCAATGTGCACCAAAGTTTGGCAGCAGACTCATAGAACATAAATGTGTGATATATCGTAGGGTCCATAGCATAAAAAAGGCATCCGAGAATAATGGTGTTACCAGCATCCCATTTCTTGGCATTCGTTGACACAGTTTTCAGTCTCAGAGTAAAACTGGTTAGCATACCCATTCTCATACTTCCCTGGATATCCAGAGCAATGGCACACTTCCATTCAAGGTAATTTGTAGAGTTCACTTTAATAGATGTAACGCTGGGTGATAAACTATCACTGATCCACAAAACCACGCAGTACGACACAAAAAAGACAAGGAACGCTGCCCCAAAAGAAATGCCAGGAAAAGAAGTCAAATCACAGTACACTCACGTTGATGTCATATTGCAGACATGGAAGATATTCTTCATCATCACTCTTACAGGGAAAATTGCAGACATTGTAAACAAAAAGGATCCCCCTTGAAAACTGACTAGAGTGGCAGTGGTTTCGGAGCCAGAAAGTTTGACGCTGCTAACGCCAGTCTGACTCAGGATGACATCACCAAAGAAGTGGCAGAAATGAAGAGCAGGTTCAAACCTCTGATACCAACCTGACAACGATGTTCGTGTTAGGTTACTATATTTAGGGTTAGAGAAGAAGAGAAGCGAAGAAAGAAAGAAAAAGTTTTAGAAGAAGACTTAGTGAGATTTGGGTTCTCTCAGTAGTATTTATATTAAGTGATAAAAAACTACACGCACACCCAATATAACTACTCGCACGCCCAATCACACTGTCTTTGTTCACTTTACCCTGCGGGATGCACGATATTTCTTTTCTATTTGGATGACATCGCTCTTAGAAGAGATGATTCAGATTTCATTTCTTATATCAAAAGTAAACTTGATGAGAACTTTGAGGTAAATGACTCAAGTACATTGAAGTATTTTCTTGGTTTGGAGATTGCTCGGCCACAAAAAGGTATATTTTCTCAGCGACATTGGTATCAGAGATTGCTTGGCCACAGACGTTTCAGAGAAAATGCGTCTTAGATCTTCTCAACAACATTGGTATGATAATCCATCCCAAAATCTCTCTTCATGAGAAAGAGGGAGAGTTATTGACGCAGAACAATGACACTAAAATACGTGAATATCCATGATATGCTAATTTGTTGAAATTTAATTAATTAATTAGACGAGCAAACTCAAATTAACACGATACCTTAGGATTTCGTGGAATTCCATTTTAGGTGACCATACTTGGTTTACTTAGGGTCAAATCCGACACACTAATCCGTTAGAAATGCGGAAGGTGCGATCTTAGAGATAGGACTCTAGCTTCCCTAGGTTGGGCATTCGCTCGTGATTCAATGTGAATTCTCGTAATTCCTCGCTAGGGCTTCCAAATCAATCGATTAGTTGGTTGCAAGTAGAGTCATCTTGAGCCCAACGGCGGTCATAGATTGATGAGTTAGGGATGGAATCAATCCACAAGTATGGGCAACAAGATAACTCTAGAATTAGGGATTTGGGGATTTGAGCAAACAAATTATAAAGAATAATTGCAATGAAATAACAAGCAAGTAGAAGAAAGAGGCAAAGAGAAAATCAAAGATAACACATGAGCATCACACCCTTAGCCTCACACCAAACCCACATGGGAAAGAAGACTCACTCTCCATTAAACCTCCTCACAAGCTCAAAGTGTTTACACTTTTCTTTAAAATCCACCAATGCCTCAAATGGCTTACAAAGAGATCTTTTATTGTAGGCATAGGAGGGAATAAACCCTAAAATACAAATGTACTAAAGTACCCAAAATAGTAAGCCTAAATGCTAAAACAACACAAGGAAAAGGATTAAAAAAAGGGACGCAAATGTGTCACAAAAATGTGATGCGGGAACTTACTAAATGCAATGCTAGGGCTGAGATTAGGATTAAAATTAATTTAAACAATTAATAAATAACAATTTCTCATAACAAATTATCACGAAAAATTCTAGAAATCCAATTAGATGCTTTAATTCCGGCCCAAAATAGCATTACTTTCATGTACGTTCCCTATCGCAGATCTAGAAGACTAGGGTTCTTATGAGCGGCTAGATCTCCAATAGTTTTAGGGTGTCGAGCGAACTCGCAAGCGGATTCTCTCGATACCGAACAAAATTAAAAGTCTAATAATGATTTATAATGAACAAATAGGTTGATTTTAGATTTTATGAAATAAATAAAATAACTAGGGTTACGCTACTTACGCAAACCGTAGATCTAAAGAAGATAGAGATAGGAGAAGAGTTAGCCTCGCACCAAACCGCAAGCGGGAATCGAAGAATCGCTTTCCGTTTAACAGAATCATACCCTCACGAAAGTTTAGAACTCTCAATTTTGCATAAGAAATTTTCATTAGCCAAAAAGTTATAATAAAAGTGTTTACAAGCCTTTAAATAGGCTAACCAATGCATAAAACTAGAAATCTTAGTATAACTCTAATTCCTAGTTCAAATAAAAGAAATATGTTAATTCTTCTAAAACAATAAAATAAAGTCCTAAAATAATAAGGAAACTAATCTTATTTCCAATAAAAGAAGTAACTCTTATTTTCTAAAATAAAATAATAAAAGAGGCCAATCCTAATTCAATTAGGATTCTTAAAATTCATCACTTTCTGTGCAGCTTCTGAAAACTGACCATAACTTCTTAAATACTTGTCGAATTTGCTCAATTTTTGGCTCGTTGAAAAGCTACTTTGATAAGCTTTCAAATATGACCAATTTCAAATCAATCCGACTTTGTTTGATACTTCAAAATAGGCCAAGCATAAAAGTGACGGGATTGACAGTTGAAGACCCTAATAAATTTTGAATTTTCTTTTTAATCAAACGGGTTTTTAACGGGCCTTTTTTAAAAAACCATTCACGGGTTCAATTTCTCTTTTGACGTCTCCTCTTTATCCGACCACGATTCAAACATGCGGATCTAAAGTTCGCATAAATCCCTTCTACTTAAAAAAAGTTCGACCTCAAACTTTGGTTGGCATCACAATTCACGATCGCGATCACAGACAATATATAGGAAACCTCGATCGGAAGCAGCTTGAATTGGACGTCCCCATCAACTCTCCCCGGGTTAGAAGGATGCATTCCCAATGAATACTGGTTGTTATAGACCTCCAAGAGATCGCGGTCAATCTGTTGAAACTCTTATGTAATCCACGTATTCTCTGAATCACTCTTGTTCTTCCACTTGACCAAATACTTCTGAAGTCCCCCTTAGTTGGTGGAAACAATCTGATCGTCTAGCACATCTTCGATGATCTCACGAGTTTGCCAAGTAGGGGGGGTAGCAATGTGGGTAGGGGAATTATTGGTTCATCAGATGTAGAAGGCTCAAAGGGGTTGGCAGGGATGGCTGAATGGTTATGGAATGGAACAAGGTCCTCCACATTGAAAGTCGTGCTAATCCCCAATTTCGGCGAAAGATCTAAGATGTAAGCATTAGAACCGACACGCTTCAAGATTTGGGTCCAGCACCGCGAGCTTGTAACTTCTTTGCAACTCCTTGTGAGAATCGCTCGGGTCTATTCCGAACCATCACAAAATCACCCTCTTGGAATTCTTTGAACCGTCTGTGAGAATCTGCAGAGAACTTGTATTTCTCATTCTTTAAATTAATTTTTTCTTAATCTCAACATGCAACTCATAAATGCGATGCGCCAATATGGATGCAGACTCTAATGACCTTTGATGAATGGACATTGGAATGAGATCTACAGGTGTCCTAGGTTTATACCCATGAACAATTTGGAATGGAATCATGTATGTGGTCCTATTAACAGAATTGTTATATGCAAATTTAGCAACAGGTAAGATGGAATCCCAACTCCTAATGTGCTTGCCCACTAGACACTTTAACAAATTTTCTAAACTCCTATTGAAAACCTCGGTTTGCCCATTAACTCTCCCCGGGTTAGAAGAACTCATCTCCGATGAGTTGTAGAACTCACGTATGGTACACTTTAAAAGCTCAGCTCCCGGCTTGCCTTTCCATTTTGTGAGATGCGCCTGAATTTTAGCCGTGTTGGTAGTGAAGTGTGGACATTCTAGAACCTCCTCATTCAACCTCTTCTCATATGGCACTGATAGGGTACAGGTTATGAATTGGTCAAATGGACTTGGCTCGTTTGTTCGGGTAGCAAGTAATGGATCAAAAGACATAGTTGCAAAACTTTGAATAGGTGTAAGATCTTCCATTACAACTATCAGATGAATGCCCTTGCCTAGAGGAAATTTTGGACTTTCATCACTACCTCTTTTCAAGGTCAGGAGAACTTCCACATGCTCTTGACTATCATGAATTAACACACAAATGCCTATCTTAAATTCATTAAATAAAGTCATTGTGTTAGTGGCATTTTGCGTATTCTCATCATTCAATAAGTTCTAATTATTAATCCCATGTAGTTGAGAATGATGACACGTCCCTATCGAATTTGTTGCTGCTATCAACTCATGTGTGACCGGACCAAGGGGCACTAATGGTTCATATACCCTTGGCTCTTGGCTTGCCTTTCCATTTTGTGAGATACGCCTGAATTTTAGCCGTGTTGGTAGTGAAGTGTGGACATTCTAGAGCCTCCTCATTCAACCTCTTCTCATATGGCACTGATAGGGTACAGGTTATGAATTGGTCAAATGGGCTTGGCTCGTTTGTTCGGGTAGCAAGTAATGGATCAAAAGACATAGTTGCAAAACTTTGAATAGGTGTAAGATCTTCCATTACAACTATCAGATGAATGCCCTTGCCTAGAGGAAATTCTGGACTTTCATCACTACATCTTTTCAAGGTCGGGAGAACTTCCACATGCTCGGGACTATCATGAATTAACACACAAATGCCATTCTTAAATTCATTAAATAAAGTCATTGTGTTAGTGGCATTTTGTGTATTCTCATCATTCAATAAGTTCTAATTATTAATCCCATGTAGTTGAGAATGATGGCACGTCCCTATCGAATTTGTTGGCACTATCAACTCATGTGTGATCGGATCAAGGGGCACTAATGGTTCATGTACCCTTGGCTCAAATAACTCGTGCGTACTCGGCTTCGACCAAAACCAAAGACTCTGGGGTACTCGATTCAATTGACACTAATAGTTCTTGTATACACAATTCGATGAACTCACCTGTATTCGACCCAACGGGCACCAACAAGTTGTGTGCGTCCAACTCTACGGGTACTAATGACTCATAGGCAAGTGGCTCGATCGGTTCGTGTGTACTCGGTTCGACTAATTTCAAAGACTCAAGTGCACTCGACTCTACCACCAACAAGGACTCGTACACGACTAACTCTACGAACACTAACAAATCGCGCGTACATGACTTGGTCGAGTCACGCGTGGGTGACTCGGTTGACTCAAGTATAAGCGACTCAACATCACTACTCACAAGGGAAATAGAAGTCTCTTTAACACAAATTAGACTTTCATCAATTTCTTCTATCTCCTTGTCACTGATCACGGTACTAGGGTCGTACACTTCTTCCACTTCCCCATTCTCCGGCTCCTTAGGACTCACTCTTTTAGTCAATAAATTCGGAGTGGGAAATTTTGTGAGGCATTGGTATGCAAAGTGTCCAAATCCATGACACTTGTAACATTTGTTGAGACCACTAGTTTTTGGGCTCTCAATAATCGCTCATTTCCCACTATCAATTTGGGGATTCGGAGGAGTAATCACGGGTTTCAATAGTTGGACCCTGAAATTATATTTCTCTTGGATAATTCCTTTCCCACGATCAATTTGGAGCCTCGTAGGAGTACTCGTGGGTTTCAATGGTGGAACCCCAAAATTATAGCTCTCTTTAGTATAGGTGCTCATTGACTCCAGTTGGGTGTGTTTATAACACTTATCCACCTTAGCTTCCAAACACTGTAGAAGAAGGAGGTGCGTGAAAGGAACATATCGGTTGATGAGTCGTTCTTTCATGTCTTCCCATCATGTGATGGGCTTAGTTCGAGCTAACTTGCGTCGAAACTCAACACTATCCCAATATTTCTTTGCATGGCGCACCAATCTCGTTTTGGCGAGCCTAACCTTACACTCTTCCGGCACGTCATACGAGTCAAAATACTCCTCTATGCTAGACAACCATCCCACGAAGGTCTTAAGGTTTGTTATACCCTCAAAAGTTAGAACTTCAATTTGAATAGACCTTAGGGATTTACTATCAAGATCATATTTGGGCTCACAATGATGGGAGTATCCCTTAATTCTAATCTCATCGCGACTTTCGGGACTTCGCCAAGAATTTGGAGTGTAGCAGTTTCCTCCTTCGGCAAGTACCCTTTCATGACGGATATGAAACTTACGGTGACGTGTAAGTGACTCATACATGATGCTTGACACAATCACAACTCAGACACAATACTAGAAAATATACACAATATGAGCCAACAATGGATGAAGACTTTTATCAAACACTAGACGTGCACACTAATGAACACTAGTGAAATAAAATGTAATAAGATTGAAATGACATGCAATTATGAAACTAAGTTATGCAAGAAAAAAGTTAGACAATGGCTAGGCTAGACAAAAGCCAGACAAAAAAATTCAAACAAAAGCTAGATGAAAAAAACAGACAAAAAGCTAGGAAAAAAATTAGACAAAAAACCAGACGAATAAATCAGACAAAAGATAGACAAAACCCGACGAAAAATCTAGACAAAAGTTGGACGAAATAAGCCAGACAAAAGTCAGGCACGAGCTAGACAGGTTTGAAATAATGAATCTAGAATGACGTAAACAAAATAACAAAAGAAATAAACCCTAAAACCTATATGAACACTGAAACCCTAAAACTAAACTGACGCTTTGATACCAATTTGATGCGGAAACTTACTAAATGCAATGCTAGGGTTGAGATTAGGATTAAAATTAATTCAAACAAATAATAAATAACAATTTCTCATAACAAATTATCACGAAAAATTCTAAAAATCCAATTAGATGCTTTAATTCCGGCCCAAAATAGTGTTACTTTCGTATACGTTCCCTATCGCGGATCTAGAAGACTAGGGTTCTTATGAACGGCTAGATCTCCGATAGTTTTAGGGTGTTGAACGAACTCGCAAGCGGGTTCTCTCGATACCAAACAAAATTAAAATGCTAATAATGATTTATGATGAACAAATAGGTTGATTTTGAATTTTATGAAATAAATAAAATTAGGGTTGCGCTACTTATGCAAACCGTAAATCTAAAGATAGAGATGGGAGAAGAGTTGGCCACGCACCAAACCGCAAGTGGGAATCAAAGAATCGTTTTCCGTTTGAGAGAATCACACCCTCATGAAAGTTTAGAACTCTCAATTTTGCATAAACAATTTTCATTAACCAAAAAGTTATAATAAAAGTGTTTACAAGCCTTTAAATAGGCTAACCAATGCATAAAACTAGAAATCCTAGTATAACTCTGATTCTTAGTTCAAATAAAAGAAATATCCTAATTCTTCTAAAACAATAAAATAAAGTCCTAATATAATAAGGAAACTAATCATATTTCTAATAAAAAAAACAACTCTTATTTTCTAAAATAAAATAATAAAAGAGACTAATCCTAATTCAATTAGGATTCTTGAAATTCGTCACTTTTTGTGCAGCTTCTAAAAACTGACCATAACATCTTCAATACTTGTCGGATTTGCTCAATTTTTAGCTCGTTGGAAAGCTACTTCGATAAGCTTTCAAATATGACCAATTTTGCATCAATCCGACTTCGTTTGATACTTCAAAATAAGCCAAACATAAAAGTGACGGGATTGAAAGTTGAAGACCCTAATAAATTTTGGATTTTCTTCTTTATGATCAAGTGGGTCTTTAACGGGCCTTTTTTAAAAAACCATTTGCGGATCCACTTTCTCTTTTGACGTCTCCTCTTTATCCGACCACGATTCAAACAGGCGGATCTAAAGTTCGCATCAAAATGTTACCTCATTTAAAGCTCGCTCAGGCGAGAATGGAACTAGCTTGGGCGAGATTTAAGTGGTCTCGCTTGGGCAACCCCAAAATGGGGTTTTCGCTTATATGGTCGCTCGGGCGACCTACGCTTCTTGACATTTGTTGGTTCTAGTCGCTTGGGCAACTCCTCCTTCGCTAGGGCGACCTGAATTGGGTTTAAACTAAGGAAGCTCCTTGGTTGACTTCTCTTGGCTTATGGCTCTCACTCTGCAACCTTATACTCATTCGCTTCTCGGAAACTACTTTCGCAGTCGATGACCTGTCCATTTCTTCTTCCGCCGATAGACCCTCTGTGGTCCAGACCCAGGATCCATAACGTTGACGCCCCCGACAGTTATTTTTTTATCTCATGAGTATCAACGACTTTTATGTCGATTAATTTAGTTTACCCTGACTCGTTGACCTTACTTTTGCAGTCAACTTGTTTAATCAATTTATGCATGCTCCTCAAGTTTCTCACATGGCCGCCCCTCATCGTATTTCACTCATCGGATTTTGAGATATCTGAAATCAAATCATGGAAGAGAATTGCTTACCATTCTCATGGGCATCTTCATATATCAGGGTATATAGATGCAAATTGGGTCGGTGGTACAACTAACAGGAGGTCGACTACTAGTTATTATGCATTTCTTGAAGGCAATTTAGTTGCTTGGAAGAGCAAGAAGCAACATATGGTTTCTCGTTCTAGTGCTGAAGCAAAGTATCGTGCTCTTGCAGGGGCATTTGAGATGCTTTGGCTTTAATCTCTCATGACTGGGCCTGGATTCCATATTATTGGTTCTATACCGCTTATTATGATATTAAGAAAATTACCTCTGATTTTGCGTCGCTTAACAGTATGAAATACATAGAAGTGGACATTCGTTTTGATGTTACATCTTCTCAACAATTTGCAAATGCTTTTACCAAGCCTCTGGGTCCTGCTGTTCTACAACAGATGATGGTCAAGCTGAGAATGCATGATATCCACACTCCGGCTTGAGGGGAATTTGAGTATGTAAGTACTGGTATTTATGGTGTATTTTAGTTACAGTGGTAACTGTACATAATATTTGGTGTCTATAACATTCTAAATATTAATATAAAGATGCTACTAGGAGCATTTCCTCATTTAAGTATTTTCCCCTACTTTCTGTTTCTTTCTTTTCCTCCGTTCTCTTTTCTCTGACCCTAAAACTAAATTATCATCCTAATCTTATAACCCTAACGTAACCTAAGCTAAGCTAACTTAATTCTTTATCATCTCCATGTAATATCCGTGTTTCCAATGGGTCTCTTGTCCTTGTAATGGGGCAAGGCCAGTTTTACATTGGCACTTCTACTTTTAGGATTTTTGTCGTGCTGATACTTGGTGGCACTTGGCACACATGCCGAGACTTGGACACTCCTCAAACAGTACGAAACTTCTAGAGACATATGAAAATACCACATAATACCATCAAAATGTTCATTGTTTTTACAGATAAAATGAACTACGAAAAAAAAAAAAATTGTGTAAAGTTTAGTAACTGCTAAATAAAAGGTTTGGGTCATTGAAAACGATTTTTATAATGTAGTATACTTTTATTTAGGTTCATGACTATATTATATCTTTTCATTAAATATCTCAATTATCACTCACTTCAACGTAGTCAAGTTCTGAAAGAGACAAAACTAGGGAAAGAATTTTACACTACAATTCAAAGATTTAATGTTCTTACTAACTGAAAGGAGAATCAAAGGCATTTTTAAATATACACTGTGAATCAAGAGACAGACCACCATCATGCACATTGCCTTCCCCAGTGTTACCTTCAATCCGCCAGGGTGAAGTTAGAGAGGACGGGTGGGCTCAGAGGTTCTGTTGGTCGTGTAGTGAGGCCCAAGTCAGAGGCTACTGGATCGTAGATAGGTCATGAGACTCGTACGACTCATGATCGTGTGAGAGATTATATTAAAGATGACGACATCCTTAAGGAGTTGTTTGCTCTTGGTCGCTCACGATATCGATCTCGGAGGTCGATTAGTCTTGTGAGTGAGGGAGGCTCTGTTGCCAGGCCTTCTCGTCCAGGGAGACCTCCAATCCTCCCTCAGCCTTCAGTTGAGGGCACGACGGGTCGTACATTAGACCCGCCAGTTGAGGATACTAGAGATAGTAGTGACCGTCCTGGTCGGAGGCAGAGGACAAAGTAGCGTATGCATTTTTATTTTTTTATTGCATAATTCACGAGGTACAACAATTTTCATATATATATATATATATATATATATATATATATATATATATATATATATATATATATATATATAGTTTCTTTTATCCTGGCATTGTCTCTTCTCGTTCTCTCTTTTCTTCCTATTTTGGTCGAACATCTACATTTGTCATCTGTTCTTAGGACTTGGATGCTTCCAAGCTGGCCTAATAGCAGTTGATGAATATTTAACCTGCTTAAGAGAAGACAATTCATTAGTTGACTTTAATTTTCCCCTTGTTGATTGTTAAGGGGGGTGTTCTCAAACCAAGGTTTGGTAATAATAAGAATAACGAACTTTTTCTCCCTTTTTTATTTTATTTTATATATATATATATATATATATATATATATATATATATATATATATACATACAAAGGAAAGCAAAACTTAAAGAAAAAAGAAAAGAATGACAATAAATAAAAAAATTATAAAAATGCCCCGGTGTGATAGTTAAATCCGAGGCTTGACCGCCGATTCATTTGTAGGAAGTTCAAAGGGCTCTAAGATTTGTTGTTGCTATCATATCATTGGAGACGGCTCATCTATGGCAGCACCGTCTAGGGCATCTTTCATTTTTATGTTTGCATCTCTTGTTCCAATACTGTTTAGTCATTACAGTTACAAAACTTTTTAGTTTGAAGTGTGCCAACTTTCAAAATACTGTCAAACCACCTATCCAGTTCGTAGTGATAAAAGTAATGTTCCTTTTCATATACTTCACTCTGATGTTTGGGGTCCTTCTCTAGTGATTGTTTTGCATGGGTTTCAATATTTTGTTACATTCATTGATGAGTGCACCTATTATACCACTTTGTTGTTTATTAGAACAAAAGATGAAGTTAGCTCGATCTTTCCGTTCTATGATAAGATGGTTCAAACTCAATTCCAAGCAAGTGTGAAGACTAAATCTTATGAGGGTGAGCATTCCTTCAGTATCTTTAGTCTTACCTTCGCTCTCATGGAATTGAGTAGCAAACCTCCTTCCCTTACACTCCATAACAAAATGGAATGGTCGAATGAAAAAATCGTCATCTTCTAGAGATTGCTCGCTCCTTTCTTTTTCGTAAGAATGTTCTGAATTGCGTGCAAGGTGATGTTGTCCTTCCCACCAGTTATCTTATTAATAGAAGGCCTTCACCTTTTCTAGGGGGTGAGTGTCTTACAAATTGTTATTTTCGAGCAATCGTCTCTTCCCTATATCACCTTTGATCTTTGGATGTTTTTATTTTGCATATATTCCTTCTATTTATCATGATAAACTTTCACCAAAAGTTGTGAGATGTATTTTTATTGGCAATCTTCCATTCCCGAAAGGAAACAAGTGCTACGATCCTTCACCAAGGAAATGTTTTGTTACCATGGACATCACCTTCTTTGAGTCCACGCAATACTCCAGTGCCCTTTGAGTCCAACATCCTCTCAGTGCCCTTTTTAGAGGGAGAAGTGTATTCAAGAGGAAGAGAGCACTAATACTCCAGTACCATTGCCAGTTGTTGTTTAGGAAAGTGAGAATGATCTTACGGTAGAAGATGAATTTACAATTGGTAGTGGTCTTGAATTGGTCAAATTCGATAAAGTTGGGAAAAGCAAGGTCTTCGAGCAGAAAAAGAAGACGAAGGATAAAGTATTTCCCCTCTCTCAAGACACGAATCAAATATGATCTCCTAAGGCTGTTGGACTTCAGAAAACCGTGAACAGACTCTATACCAAAGATCCCTTCAAAGTTGTTGGAAGATAACCTCTACTGAAGATGGTAAAGAAGAAAAAATGGTCTACATAAAAAATTGATCAAAGTGGTAACAAAAACATTTGATTTCAGGGTCAAATTTTGTGCTCTACTGACATTAGCACGATGTCAGGCTGACGTCAACAACAACCTGAATGACGTCAATAATAGGAGTGTTTCAAGGTTGAGGTGTCCTGCTTTGATACCAAGAAGAGGTTCATAATGATGAGGAAGGGTTAAGGTTAGATTGGAGAAGATGGAAAAGAGATGAAAAAGAGAATTTTAGGGTTGTGAGTTAAGTGTCTCACACCCACATATTATTAGCTTATATACCAACTACAAGATCCCACGTATATCAATAGAATGCATGGTTGTCAAGACGAGGCCACGGCAAATGACAAGGCAAATCGCCATATGAACCTATATGGTGAGAATTGCATATATGGCGGCGCCATAGCGGAATGGCGCTGCCATGGCCGTTATTTTGAATTATTTTTTTGTAACATATAACCGTAAGTTATAACTTATAACCTTATAAGTTAGAACTTATACATTATAACATTTATAAGTTATATATATAACTTATAACTTATGTTTGATAAGTTATATCCATCATATTTAGGGTTTAAGTGAAACCCTCTAGCCTCTCTCAAAGCCACTCTCTCGTCTCTCTCTCTCTCTCAACAAAGGTTTTTATATTGTTTTAATCTCTCTCGTCTCTCGTCTTTTTTTTTTGTTGGCAATCTCTCTCGTCTCTCTCACACATTTTTTGTAATATGATTTTTTTTAATTCAATTAACACCACAATCAATCACCGTCGTTCAACGCTCAAGTTCTTCAAAGACTCATGCGCATGTATTATTTTTTTCTTCTTTTTTTTACTTTTTTTTTTGTATTTTTTTCTATGAACATTATTGTTGTTTTTCATCAGGGTTTTTTTATCGGTTTTTGTTTTGGGGGCCCTACTACTAACCCCCCAACCATATGTTGAATATCCCCAATGAAGTACAACTAACCATTGATGCTTTGAATAAAACTGACAGAGATCGTTTTCATTCCAATCTTCCCCACAACTGATTTTGAGATCATGAAAATATCATCAAATGGTCATTCCAATTTTTCTCCACAACTGATCTGCTTGACTAATTAGTTGAATTTTTTTCGTCCTCTAGAAAAAATATAAAAACTAAAAAATAGTAGAAAATTAATATATATATATATATATATATCTTAATGATTAATAAATAAATATTAATAAAATATTAAAAATAATAAATGGCCTCGCCATGACATGCCGAACCTCTTCAGCCTCTTCGTCATGGCCTCGCCAGACCGCCTTAACTAACTTGATACAATGAAAGAAATGAAAACTACAAATTATTGTACTTATAACACCCCCAACCATACTTAAGGCAGACCGCCTTAACTAACTTGATACAATGAAAGAAAGGAAAACTACAAATTATTGTACTTATAACACCCCCAACCATACTTATTACACACCAACTATTTTAATTTTAATTCCTATATATTCCAACACTCTCAATTGTACTTGAAATTATGAACCCAAAGCAAAGAAACAAAGAAAAAGAACTTAAGATGAACATAAATAGAGAAATGATTTCATTAAAAGCACACAACCTTTTTTTTAAGGATAAGCTGGGATTAAACCTGCAACCTCAAAGTTTTAATATTGTCAACCTTCTAGTTAAGCTACTGGCATAGTCACAAAAGTCACAGATTTTAAAAAAGAAATTGGAAAAAAACGGCAACTGGTTGTGTCGTCAACTACATTGTCGAATCGGCTAAGTAGGCGATTTAGCAGACAAATCATTGATGTTTGTGACCCAACTCGGTTTTTTTTTAAATTATACTTGTATAAGTTTATTTTAGGGCCCCTAACTATCTCTCTCCTCGACAAATCTCTTATTGCCTATTGCCCTCACCCTCTCTCTCGACTCTCATTCTCGAAACTCCAGCGATCACCTGCAACTCTGGCCATCTTCCCCCACCCTCCCAGAGAGATGGGTACATTGTTTGCTTGTTTTTCTATTCTTATTCTTCTTCTTCCCTTATGGTTCTTCTTCTTCATTTCCCAGCAGTGGTACGCTAGCTGAGAAGATAAAGCCATGAGCTCTGTCTTCTTATTCTTCTTATTCCTTTTTCTTCCCTCCTTTCTTCTTCTTCTTCTTCTTAGTCCCTGGTAATGGCAATGTGGCACGCTGCTGAGAAGACAGAGTCATGAGCTTTGTCTTCTGAGCCAGTCTTTTTCTTTTTTGTAACTTGAAATATATTATGATATATTTATATATTTATATATTTTGTTATTTTTTCAATTTTCCCCGATTTTTTCCAACTTTGATCGATTTTTGCTGATTTTTCCCTACTTAGACCCCTGTTGATTTATTGGCGGCTCCCGACATTGTGACTGGCTACAGGCCAAATCTCCACAAAAAAAAATTGTAAGTTTGATAAAGAAAAATAAATGAAGAAGATAAAACAAGATAAAAGAAAATTCTTCAAAAAAAATATTAATTAAATATATGCATAATTTCAATAAAATATGCAAGGCACTAATGCATAAAAATAACTAAAACCATGCATACAACCAAAAAGAGACTTTCAATATATGTGAACATGAAGCCATGCAACTTTTATAATTTTTCCCTGGTTTAAAATCTTGGCCAATACAGATAAGTACTGTGGACACGTATCAATTTCTAGCATAGCCAATACCTATACATGTGTATTGGCATCCTCAAGGTATCGACTATTACCCACAAGTAACAGTAATGGTAAATTTCAGCCAAACCTACCATATCTGCCGTGAAGCATATATATATATATATATATATATACTGCTGAATTAGATCTAGGGCATGTTAAGGCCATTTTGAGAGAGAGGGGAGATTTTGGACCACTCTGAATTAGATACTAATATGCATAAAATCTGCCATTTCATGGATCGGTGTTAGACCAACCCAATTTGTTGAAAACCTGTTTCAAGGTCATTTGTTTGACTTAAAACCTTTTTGTCCTTTATTATTATTTAACATGAAAATGCATGATCTACCGGTCATGCATGTTATCTTAAAAAGTGATCTATAATAATAATAATAATAATAATATATGAAGACATACACATATGTAGTATCCAACTAGTATGCTAGAGAGCATCATTTTTATCTGTACACATGTTTATGTTATTTTCATGTATTTCAAGGTATATTCTACACATTTCTATGCAATAGTTTTAGAATAGCTTTATAGTAGATTTTGTATATACATCTATCATTTATTCCAGAATATGTTACCATTATTAAGTGAATTTGCTACACGATAAATGGTGCATCATCTGCAATATAAATTATGGGTAGCATAGCAATCTATTCCATCAAAAAAAAATTTATCTCAAATTTCTACATACCTCAAAATAAGTGACTTGTCGCCGACGTGTGCAAAAGCCCTTCTCTTGATCATTGATCGATTCTACATGAAATAAAGCGATGTTCAATGATCCATGCCTTTAACTACTAGAAGGTTGTCATTCTTCACACGACAAGGATCCAACGGTAATGATAGCACCATCGATCGAACGCACTACAATCATAAGATAGTTTAGTTCTCTCTCTCTCTATCTCCTCCTTTGGACGAAATCTCTCATATTTTTGGAGAGACAACCCTTACAAAGAGAAGTTTTAATACAAAACAAATCTCCTCTTAGAGGAGGATATGGAGATAGAGATTGCATTGATCTCTAAGTGGTGTACGGGGTGGGTCCCGGCCCAACTCAAAACCAACATCTCCCACTCACCCCTGTAGAGATAATAATAATATTATAACCAAACCGATAGACAGTAGAATTGATCCAATCAAAGCATATAAAATATGTGGAGCGGGACCAACAGAAGATAACTTCGTCTTTAGCAAGTGTATGCATAAACTGCCATCTTTGTGGTGCATCACAACCTAAACTTTCCAATGCTTGTCCTAGTCAGCATGACCACACCGAAATGTACGTCTTTCGATCGAAAGTCGCAATACCACAACTATACACACTTATCCAACCTATCAAAGGAAAATATTCAAATAATTTTTCACAAGATTTCTTTGAAAAGAAAATACTTGCATATTGTGTAGACACAAAAAATATCGTCTTAAAAATATAAGATGAAATAAAATAAATATATTAAAAATAAAGGGGGGGAGGGAGATGACCCACACAAGGTCTACCTTGCGTGGGCCCCAAACTACCTCTCTTCTTTTCTCTCATTCTTCTCTTCTCATTTTCTCTCTCTTCCCTATCCACGCAAGGTAGACCTTGTGTGGATGGGTTCCATCCACTTTCTCTCTCTTCATTTCTTTCTCTTTCTTCTTCTCTTCTCATTTCCTCTCTTCCCTATCTATGCAAGGTAGACCTTACATGGACCACTTTCTTCTTTTCTCTCTTCTTCTCATCTCATTTTCTCCCTTCCCTATCCACGCAATGTAGACCTTGCATGGATGGGTACCATCCACTTTCTCCCTCTTCTTTTCTTTCTCTTTCTTCTCTTCTCATTTCTCTCTCTTCCCTATCCACGCGGGGTCATCCCATCCACTTTCTCTCTTCCCTACCCATGCAAGGTTGACCCTGCATGGATGTCATGTCCCATCCACTTTCTTCTTTTCTTTCTCTAGTCCCATCCACTTTCTCTCTCTTCTTTTCTCTCTTTCTTCTCTTCTCATTTTCTCTCTCTTCCCTATCCACACAGAGTAGACCCTGTGTGAGTCCCACTTACTCTTCTTCCACCCACACAAGATGGCCATCATGTGGATCCCACATCTTTCATCTTCTTCTCTCCTTGCATAAGTCCATAATAAAAGAAATGATGTGGGATGCTTATTTGCAACCCTTCCTTCTACAAATTATACTCTTGAAATTCGTTAAGAACACTAAACAACAAATTAACATATTTTATCTAGCTCACATGGATCTTACCCACGTTCCTCTAATCTTGTTCGGTTGAGAAATCGGTTAAGTAGTTATTTCACTACCTACCTGAGTTAATTTTTTTATCTTACTTATCCGCTTGATATTTAAGACCCACGCGGCCTCTTCCCACCTTAGTTCTCCTCTTGAGATACGTTAACTGTCGGATGGTAATTTCCAGTAACCGCCACGGTAAATCTATAAATAACAAATCCCTAATCATCTTCAGGATTCGAAAATTCCATCTTGAAGCTCTGCCGAATTTTTGCGCGAAGATTCTACGAGATACCATTTCTTAAAGTATCTTCCTCTTTTCTCCTTTCGTTTTTTACTTGGACTCCAATTCAACACTTAGAATATATGGGCCTATATTGCTGGCCCATGCCTAAGTATTCAAGATTGCGAGTCACACTTAGGTTATGTTGACATTTAAGGTCCATGCCTAAAAGCCTTATATATAGGGACTACACTCAGAATATATGGGCCTATTGTTGGCCCATGCCTAAGTCTTAAATTTGGGATTACAATTAGGAAATATGGGTCTCAAGGCCCATGCCTAATCCCTGCTTGTATTTGGGCTGCATTTCGGTTTTGTGGATCATGACACCTAAATGTGAAGTTCTCGTAATGTGGATCATTACAAAATTAAGGTGAGGTTCTCGTAATTCGAGATTACGATCACAAAATAACCCAAATGTCCATATCCAGATAATCAATCACCATCAGATAAGATCATGTCACTATGCTTGATCATGGTCATCATTGCTTCATGCCATCATAACCACCACATATGAGCAACACTATATACGATTGCAATTACGACCAACCAATCATTATTTTGATCTATATTGATTGTGATCGATTCCAATCAACCATCGAATAACATAACTGTGATCATAGCCATCATTTGATCAATCGTGATCATACCCTCAACATTGGAGTTTCCCTCGCGATTCAGGGCCATCATTCCCTTAAATCAAGGGTTTGGACCTTAACCTCGAGATCAGAAATTCCTTTGAAGATATTGGGTTCGATCCAACAGTGCGATCATCACATATGGATAAGATCATGAATTTAGGGTCAAAATGACTACTAGTTATCCTAGAATGTAACCAAAATCCATCGTGATTGAATCATAAAGGTTCCAACCTAGATCAAGGCCCATTATGAGGATCAATCCCAAGGAACTCGATAATTCTGACTAAGGACAAGTATCCCAACAATTAAAATGCTAACCATTTTGATGACCAGTCATTGAAAATATGGATCCAAAGTTCGAATTCATCTTCGACACACGACACCTTGAAATTTGTTCACGAACTCCTCGCACCCATACTTCTCCAACTTCTCCATGCCTATCAATCGGCTGGGTTCGGCTTTCAGTGGAGAAGCTCCTACATCTGGCATCCCTTGTTCCACATCACTCGGGTCTCTGACAAAGCAAGTATGTTGAGCATTTATCTCTTGGCATCCTGATGTTGAAGACGAAGACGATGTCGATGATGAAGACTTAGAATTAGGATTTCTATTATTTTCAGACGTAAAGAATTTTGTAGCTTTTAATCAGAGGTATTCATTATTTGATGTAATTAACAGCGCAATCAAAGACGACACCCGGAAGTTTAAAGTCCACCATTTTAATAAAACCCTCTCCTAACAAGGGGAAATTTGTTATAATTTATTTGTGAATTAATTTATTTCTATGCAAATTTGTTGTTTACACATATATACATCTATCTCTGCAAAATAATTGAAAACTATCAGCTTAAATCTTATAAAATTGGCGTCGGCGGATAAGTCTCATAACTGTGAACCAATGGCCCTAGCAGCCTGGTGTCGATGTCAAGGAAGCTTCCCCATGCAAATATTTTATTCGAATTTCGACTAAGCCATTTTCCTAGCAATACATGCACCCGGCCGAATCACACATTACTATCGTCATTATTTCTAAAAGTAGCGACACTCAACCTAGTCGTTGTTGGAGATAATAATTTGTGTGTTTAGTCAAGTATAGGGAAGTGAGTTTCGTCATGTTATGGATATATGTTCCACATTGGTTGGAAATGCGTTGTGTATGCAAGTAGCCCTATATATATATGGACCATCTCATGTAACTCATTATCTCATTTTAGTAACAATGTAGTCCTTTGTGACTATTGCGCTCTCTCTCTCTCTCCTCTTTGATAAATCTTAATGGGTATTTCTTTTCTGTCTACTTTATTATTATTATTTATTAATTTATTTTCATTTGGTATCAGAGCGAGCCGATCTCGCGTGTCTTGTTTAGGGCTACGTGATACGTCTGACATATGCTTTGCACATTGCTACATAGACGAATCCTTTTGCATTAGAAATCGGAAACCATGTGTGTGCATTGGTCCTTATTTCTCTAACATCCTTTAACCTCCAACTAGGGTTCAAAATTAGTCTCATTGCAGCCATGTTTTCTCTTGAATAGAAATCACATCCATCCATGTTTTTGCTTTATATTATTTTCCCGATTGGAAGGAGTAGATATGACGAAGGAAGATGCATAACAAAGTGGTTGTTGTTATTGCAGGCAGCGACGAACAAGGTAGTTAAGGTGATGTGGTGAGATCATGGCGAAGAGGCTCGTCATGCCATGGCGTGGCCATGGCGATGTCATTTATTATTTTTTTAATATTTACTTATTAATCATTAATATATATATATATATATTACTATTTTTTAGTTTTTCTATTTTTTATAGAGGAACAAAAAATTCAACTAATTAGTAAAACAGATCAATCGTAGGGAAGGAATGGAACGACCATCTGATGATATTTTCATTATCTCAAGATCAGTCGTGGGAAGATTGGAACGAAAAACGATCTTTGTCAGTTTGATTCAAAGCGTCGATGGTCAGTTGTATCTAATGGGGAATATTCAGCATATGCTCAAAACAAAAACAGAAAAAATAATAATAATAATTGATGAAAAAAACATTAAAAAATAATTTCTTGTATTAAAGTTCATAAAAAAAATTTACATAAAAAAATAGTAAAAGAAGATGAAAGAGATTAAAAAATATACAAATTTGTGTTGAGAGAGAGAGAGTGATGCAGGACGATACGCTAAAACCCTAATATGTGAATTTGGGATTAACTTTAATGAATTGAATAGCGGAAATATTCAAAATCATGCAACACATAAAATTAATTCAATAAAATTAATAAAACAATTAGATTAATTTATTTTAGCGGTCGCATGCGTAAGAATTTCCCGATCTAGAAAAACGGCTCCGATGAGGGAACTCGAGTTTCGTTCTAGTTTATGACACCAATCAACAATCGCAATATTGTCTCTTAACTCCTCGGGGATTTTAAATGAAACGAGGCTTAAAATAATTCAGTAAAAGGGGAACAATTTGAAATTTTGATTTTTATCAACGAAATTAAATAAAGATAATACTTGACAACAACTAGAGAAAAGACAAAATAAAGAGATAGATTCCAAGACTTCACACCAAGGTTTTCCAAAGCTTCACACCACGGCTGTACGTCAGCCTCGGACCAAGTCACACGAGAAACGATTGTTCACTCCTCAAGGTTTGAAGGATTCACTCCCTTGGTTGAAAACTCTTCACAACCTCTCTAGGGTTTGCACAAAAGCAACTCTCTTTTCATTCAATAATTAAAAACTAATTAATAAGTGTTTACAATGCCTTTATATAGGCTAAGAAAACTTTAAACAACCTAAAACCCGCATTAAAAGAGTCCTAAAATAATAAAAGACTAAAATGGATAAGTCTTTTGTAATAAAATAGAAATTTCGTCGCTGGGCGGTGTCCCCAACAGCGCGCTGTTGGACTATTAACAGCGTGTTGTTGTACTTTTTCTCCTGAAGATGGTTTCAACCTCCTTTTCACCCTTCTTTCTTATTTTCTCTTTGCACTCTCACCTGCCTTGCTTTGTGTGATGTCCCTATCAATACTCCCCGAGTGGGAAAAACTCATCTCCGATGAGTTAGGGAACTCATGGATGGCACACTTCGAAAGCTCAACTCTTAGCTTGTCTTTCCATGCTGTGAGATACTTCTGATCCTTACCTTCATTAGCATGAAAGCTTAGAAATTCTATAACCTTCTCAATCGTCCCTTTCTCATATTGGACAGGTAAGGTATGGGGTAGAAACTGGGTAAATGGGTGTGGTTCGATTGGGTGCTCAAGAAGGAATGGATCAAAGGGCGGGGTTGTGGGATCAAGAATAGGCGTAAGATCCATTACGGCAACTATCGGATGGCTGCCCTTGTCTAAAGGAAGATCTAAACCCCCACCATTACCTCTTTCCAAGATTGGGAAAGATTCCACATGTTCAGAACCATTAGGAATTAACACAAAACTGTTAGTATCAAATGCATTAAACATATTCAATGTGCTAGTACAACCATGCGTATTTCAGATGCTCAATAAATTCAGACTATTAATCCCATGCAAATCAGAATGATTATATGCTCCTACCAACTCTAATGACTCACTTGGGATGGACACACTATCAACGTCGTTCTCAGTAATAGGAACTGTCCTAATGCAACCTACGACTTTGACCGGAACTTCACCTTCATCATCACTTGGCTTTTCACACGGTTCATACACTTCTTCGTGTAACTCATTGTCCTCTTTCTCGGCATGCTTCTGAATAATTAAGGTTTGGCCCTTACTAGGACATTGGGATACAAAGTGAGCAAAACTTTGACACTTATAACATTGTTGCGGGACACGCTTAGAACTTTCGATCATTAGTCCCTTTCCTTTGTCAATCTGAGGAATTACGAATTTTGTGGATTGGCTAGAGGTAGTACTTCCCTTTTCTGTAGGATTAGATCGATACTCAAATTTGGAGGACTTAGATCGGTCATTGTTGGGAGTGTCGAGATACTTTTCTAATTCTTCAACCCTAGCGAAACATTCCTCAAGATCCGCAACGAGATAAGGAATGAGTTCCCTCTGTAACTCTGGGCGAAGACCCATTTGGAATCGAGAGAGGGTAACTTTCGCTAGCTCATCGACATCGGCCTGGGTCATCGAGTCTTCAAACCGATCGATGTACTCTGTGACTGGAGAATCTCCTTGATGCAATAACTGCCACTGATCAAGAATACGTTCATCATATGATACGAGAACGTATTTTTCATGCAGTTGGACTTTCATTTCAGCCCACGTGGAAATAGGACAAAGACCCTGGATTTGCCTGCGATGCTCTACTCCCAACCAATAAAGTCTAGCTTGACCCATAAGCTTGACTTTGGCAAATCTGACCTTGTGCTCTTCGAACATGACATACCACTCGAAGTAGTTTTCCATGCTAGCGACCCACTCAAGAAAGACCTTGGGTTGTCTTTTCCCGTCAAAAATAGGGGCATCCATTTTCACTGGTTTCATGACCTTATCGTCCAGATTGGTTTGGACCTTACGTCGGGGAGGAATATCTCTCCTACGGTCACGGTTGTTGACTCTATTGTGATTCTCAGCGATTAGCTCATTGATCTCTTCGAAACGAGTCTCTAAAGCCTCATGCCGAGCTTGTTGATCAGCGATGTACACATCCATCCGGGTTTGACTAGCGATCACTTTAGATGCAAGATCTCTAATCAAGGCTTCTAAGCTACTGGTATCCATGACGGAATTATGCAAAACTAGATGGTGTAAGACAAAGTATACTAAAATCAAGTGAATTCTAAAATCTATATGACAAGGGCAACCCTAAACTAAGACTGTGCTCTTATACCAAAACTGGCGCGAGACGACACGCTAAAACCCTGATATGCGAATTTGGGATTAACTTTAGAATGAATTGAATAGCGGAAATATTCAAAATCATGCAACACATAAAATTAATTCAATGAAATTAATAAAACAATTAGATTAATCCATTTTAGTTTGCATGCGTGAGAATTTCCCGATCTAGAAAAACAGCTCCGATGAGGGAACTCGAGTATCATTCTAGTTTAGGGCATCAATCGACAATCGCAATATCGTCACTTGACTCCTCGGGGATTTTAAATGAAATAAGACTTAAAATAATTCGTAAAAGGGGAACAATTTGGGATTTTAATTTTTATCAACATAATTAAAGAAAGATTATACCTGACAACAACTAGAGAAAAGCCAAAAATAACGGGATAGATTCTAAGGCTTCACACCAAGGGTTTTTCGAAGCTTCACACCAAGGTTGTACGTCGGCTTCACACCAAGTCGCACAAGAAACGATTGCTCACTTCTCAAGGTTTGAAGGATTCACTCCCTCAGTTGAAAACTTTTCACAAGCTCTCTAGGGTTTGCACAAAAGCAACTCTCTTTTCATTCAATAATCAAAAACTAATTAATAAAGTGTTTACAATGCCTTCATATAAGCTAAGAAAACCCTAAACAACCTAAAACTCGCAATAAAAGAGTCATAAAATAATAAAAGACTAAAATGGATAAGTCTTTTGTAATAAAATAAAAATTCCGTCGTTGGGCGGGGTCCCCAACAACGCGTTGTTGGACTGTTAACAGCGTGTTGTTGTACTTTTTCTCCAAAAGACAGTTTCAACCTCCTTTTCTCCTTTCTTTCTTGTTTTCTCTTTACACTTTCACCTGCCTTGCTTCGTGTGATGTCCCCATCAGAGAGAGAGAGAGAGAGAGAGAGAGTGAGAGAGTGACTGCTAGAGAGGAACCATGAGAGAGGCTAGAGAGTTTCACTTAAATTCTATATATGATGGATATAATTTATCAAACATAAGTTTTAAGTTATAAATATAACTTATAACTTACAAGTGTTA
Source organism: Chloranthus sessilifolius (assembly GCA_021018995.1). Lineage (NCBI taxonomy): Eukaryota > Viridiplantae > Streptophyta > Magnoliopsida > Chloranthales > Chloranthaceae > Chloranthus > Chloranthus sessilifolius. Next base: position 154,182,550 of record CM037586.1, on the reverse strand, counting down.
TAATGTATAAGTTCTAACTTATAAGGTTATAATTTATAAAAAAAAATAATTCAAAATAGCGGCCATGGCGGCGCTATTGCACCATTCTGCCATGTCGTCGCCATAAATGCATTCTCACCATATAGGTTCATATGGAGATTTGCCTCGTCATTCGCTATGGCCTCTACTTGGCAACCATGGGACGAAGGTCTCACAAGAAAAAGAAAAAAAAAGGAAGAGAAAACCTAGAAAAAAATAAAAGATGAAGAAAATTTGTACAAATCTAGAGGAGATGCTGCAAGGTTGAAGAAGAGACGTAGAAGAAAATAGAAAAAAAATTCAGACCTGGTTGATGTCAGCCGTAGGCCAAACTTTGACCTTTAGTCGGGGCAAATGTGACCTACTCTGGATCGTTTTTCACCCTCAACAACTTTAATATTGTATTGTTTTGGATCTGGGGTATATATGTGGTGTTTCGAAGCAATTTTAGGGTTTTTTTGGAATCACTATTTTTTGTGATTCTGTGCATCATGAGATTGACAAGGAGATTGTAAATGGTTGGGTTTAGATCAGATCTGCATGAGGAACAATCCCCATGTGTAAGATTCACAGATTGAAACAGTTTTCCATGAGTTTCGTCAACTGTTTTATGGTTGTGTTCTCTTGGCCAGTTGCACGTGTTTTGAGACTGCACGGCTTCGTGATCAACAAAACCTTCACACAGAAGATGAATCTGGACCAGTTTTTCATTAGCTTTAAGTGTTTTTGGTCTCAAATCATTTGGATATATATTGAAGGCGCAACATTGATTTTTCTATGGACTCTTAGCTCTCAGCGGTGATGCATCTTTTGTTTAAACCTTCTTGGATTGCTATAAGTAAAGTATGACAAAAAAAATTTGTAAGAATTTGAGCATCTCTGCACTGCACTGCACTACACCTCGATAGCACTGATATATCATTGTTTCATATTGTTATTCTCTGCTTTTATTTGATTTTCACCATTGATGGTCTCATTGTTGTTTTACTTTCTCGATTATAAATGTTGCAACATTAAAACTTTTAGATACACAAGTATGTATCCACCCATGGCACCTGTGCCTTATTGGGGTAGATTCCCTGTGTATCCACTATGTTATTCCCGTAACTTACCCCCCACCCCAAAAGAAAAAAAACATCCAGGTTACTTTGGAGCAATTAAAGCAAGAAGGGACTCTTTGTAGAATTAAATACCTGATCCTGGAATTTAATAGGTAAGGAATGTGACAGTTATATTATTTCATTTACTCAATAGATAGCTTGATTATGATTTAGAAATATTCTAGAAGGAATGTATTAGTTAGTGAGCAACTGTCAATTCCAAACTTGTTGATGGTTTATGGCATATGTGAATAATGGTAAGGATTAGTATTTAATTAATATTATTAGAAGTCATCATTTAATTGTAAACATCAAAACTTTTAAGTGAGCCCGACACGTGAAATTACGTTTTGTTTTTGTTTTTTAAATTCTGGCTCACATTTTTATGAACGCACGAATCACGCTAAATCAAATATGGCATGCCTATCCACTTAACGCATTGGGATGTGTACGGGGCACAACACAGAATTCTATGTCCTCGTGCAGAGGATAGGATTTCAGGTCCTGACATAGCATAGATGATCTCCACTAAGATGAATTTTCCATGGAATCAGCAAAAAAAAAAAAACCAAGTAACGTTGTACTTAATAAGGAATCCCAAATTCTTTAGGGCCTTCCAGGTTCCTCAGAATTTATAGAAACTCCTTTACAGTCTTTACGTAATGCAACCCAAAAAAAAAATTATTAACAAAAGGGTGCGCACTTATAAATATTCGAGCTCAGAATTTCTAAAAGCTCATTTGGAAAGTCTTAATGTAATGCAACACACAATTTGATTAACAAAAGGTTGTGCACTTTAAAACATTAGAGCTGCTAGGTACACCAGATTCTTACAATACAAAACTAAGACATCTGATCTTAATTTTGAGGAGCGGGCAAGTACAAACTAGCTCAATATGGGATTTAACCCAAAACACAAACTCTTACTAATTATAAACATAACAATAAAGGTTATGGAATGTTGTGTTTGAATTCTCAACAACCACTCAAACTCAACATGACATACAGTCTTCAAATTTTCAGGCTTTCAGTGGAAAGTCAAGCAACGAGTATGCTGGTCAGTAAAGTACAAATCTCTCTAACGATAATAAGCTAATAGAAGAAGCACAAGTTGATCTGCATGAATGCCATATTTTCATCAAAAGTGATGGTTAACTGGCCAACGAAAAAAAAAAGAGAGAGGGAAAAATCAGCTGCCTTTAATGCCCAAATTGATGTCGATAAGGAAAGCATTTGCTGAGCTGGGCATACCATCAAACAGTAAGGATCTGGCATACAAATGGTGTCAAATTGGGCAACGGAATATGGATGACCCAGACACAATGCACACGAAGCACAAAATAGCAAAATCAGAGAACAAACGCCGGTTGACAAAGAAATTAAACATAAATAAACATGATTTTCAACTTTTGATGTGCAAAGAGATCTGGCAGTGGCACCACAGAACATACACCAGACAAAAGCATAACTTAGACAGAGAGAGAGATAGGGTACAAGATCTAACCCCACTCTAATGCCATGAAATGGAAACTAGTAAACAATGAGTTTCCAAAACAAACATTTCAACAAACAAAAATGGCTAAGGCACTCTAAAATATTAGAATTCCTAGATCCACATGACACTGCATTATTGTTAAGATGCTAAACTAAAAGACTCAAAATCAGTGTTACCTTGGCACTTATACTTTTGGGATTTTTGCCATGCCGACACTCAGACACTCCTCAAACAGTATGAAACTTCTAGATATATATGAAAAACCTCATATTACTATTAAAATCCTTATCGTTATGGCAACGATAAAATGAACTTTGTTTCAAAAGAAAAATGTGTAAATTTTAGTAACTACTAAAACAAAGGTTTGGGTCGTTGAAAACAATTTTATACTATAAAATATAATTTTATTTAGGTTCACAACATATACTATGAATCTTTTTGTTACATATCTAAATTGGTTCTCTCATATTTCCCTTCAATTTTCCTCTATATGTTTTCTATTTATTTATTTTACTTTTCTTATGGCCGTGCCGCCATATTCAAATTTTTAGAAATTGGTGTGCCAAACATCTATTAGCACTTGGACACTTGGCACCCGTGCCACGTGTCCATGTAACACTGCTCAAAATCCTTGGAGGGGCAACCAACCACAAAAAAACTAATAACCAATGTGGTTCTAAGCAAACTGCACAAGATCATGCTAAATGTAAATGACATTAAAATTTAAGCAAATGCTGAGTTGAACTCATCATAATAAATTGACTTGCTATTCTAACAGGGATAATAATATGCGACTGTCAGAATTTCAACATAATAAGACTCCCAACCAGGCACTTGGACAAGTCTGTGTCCTTGAGCACTTACAAAACATCCTTCTTCCAAGCTTCCATGATTTGCTTCCAACCAACACGGTCGGGACACATACAATTATAGTAGTCCATAGTAATAGAGAATATTTTGGATGGATAAGAGAGATACGCATCTTATGATGTGTATCTTATGATTTAGGCATGATTAGGATTTTGTTAATATTTTAGAAAGTATTTTGAATTAATAAAGATCTCTAAAGATCTTAATTGATTATATTGAACTCTATTTAAAGAGGCTTCTCTTCCAAATGAAAAATAGGAAAATCATTTTTAAAATGTAGTATTCTGATTTTCTTCTTGGTATCAAAGCCATGGTCGGCTCCGATCATGCGATCAAGTTGGCCATGGTCCTGCGTCCTACCTCATAGAGTTCTATCTTTTCTCTTCTACTCTTGTATCTATTTTCTGAAGTTTTTTTTTTCCATTAAATCTCTATCTTCCTTTATATCTCTAGAAGCACCTTTAATCCACACACTCATGCCTCACGATCTCTTATTCTTTTTTATTTAAGACTCTCTCCAATGAGAGTTTTGATCAAGCGGCACAATCCGACATCGTAAGCTTCTGGGAGAGATCATGACGGGTTTGATTTAATGAACCACCGGCACCGACAAACTCCAAAATGAGCGGGATGAGACAGTGATGAACTTTATGGACAGGCGATGACCACCATCAAGCACGATCAGACCATTTTAGCCATTTATCAACAATATTTCAAAAACATCAAGAGCTCATTTTTTTTTGTAATCAATTGCACGTTTCCTCTTCAAAGGACTATGCGATTGCGGGAGGGTAATAGAGAATACTTTGGATGGATAAGAGAGATACACATCTTATGATGTGTACCTTGTGATTTAGGCATGATTAAGATTTTGTTAATATTTTAGAACGTATTTTGAATTAATAAAGATCTCTAGAGATCTTCATTGATTATATTGGCCTCTATTTAAAGTGGCTTCGCTTCCTAATGAAAAATAGAAAAATCATTATTAAAATGTAGTATTTTGAGTTTCTTCACATAGACCCATCATCTGTACACCTCACTTGTACATCCATCTGGACAGACGCAAGCAGTTTTGCCATTACAAAGTGAAACAAGGGCCCATATTTCACTTTCTTTCAATGTAGTATTCTAGTGACTAGGAACTTGCCACTCCCAATTTTTGCTTCCTTGAATTCTTCGGTTTTAAAGTGTTTCAAAACACTACATTTATGCTAAATATGTCAACCCAAGCCCTAAGAATTCTCACCTATATATTCTGAAATTAGTTTTAATTGGTTTTCAAACCTCCAAATTCAGCAACATTGGGCATGTAGTTGAGCATTTTTAAATAACAGAAATCATATCCATCAGAACTAGATATGAAACCCTACTGAGAACCAATTTAATGTCACACACTTGCCCTGAGCTCCCATCACAACCCTTTGCTCATAAAAGCTAAGAACAGCACATTTCAACATTGTTGCAGTCAAATAAGACTGAGCTACTGACTGTACCATTTTCTTCTGAAATCTCCATTTACACTTTACACTTTCAACTGTAATGACAGCTACAGATTTGTGTTTCTGCATCTCATGTAGACTACAATGATGGCTACATGTTTGTACCGTTGCTTCTCATGTGGCGACTCCAATTTTGTTGTTCCCTAGCATCACCATCTCCCCCACTCTCAACCATGGTTCAAACTTCCAAAGATCGCAGCCCACCGATACAAGATGAATTAGTACGTATCAAACGATACATATCCATTGTATTGCAATGTATTGGCGACGCCCGACGGAGGAATTGATACATATCAGGAAACTGAGATTTTGAACCATGCTTTCAAGTCTCAACACCTATTGTTATTTTATTTATTTTTTTCCATTGAGACTTAATTACTTCTTTTCCTTAATATCTCTCTTGACGAAGGCCATTTTCCTTGCCGTCCTCGAGACACATCATTGTTGTCTAGTTCAATAATAGCTCAAGACACAACAAGATGTTCTCAAGTGATCTTACATCAACACGAATATGGGTGTCAATGCATGACATGTACCAGTCAGTCATATTCAGTATAAACATATATATATATATATATATATATATATATATATATATATATATATATATATATATATATATATATATATATATATATATATATATATATATATATATCAGAAGTGAAATCATCTTCTTTCTTGAGTGCAAGCCTTTTACTGGGTTGCAACTTCAAAAAGGTCTTCACTAGTAACCATTTTTTTTCTTTTTCTTTTTTTGATAAGTAGTGGTAGTTTTAGTAAAAGGAGAAAAAAATTGGAACTAGCATATCCACAGAGAGCACCAAGTGTCTACAACGGAAATTTTTAAACTACAAATGAGAGAAGGGATGGGCCCTTGATAGAATTCTGTCTAGTGACCCCCATTAGCCAACATCTCTACTTCTATGTTTGCCTTGTGAATAATATGGGACTCGAAAGCAACAGTATACCCTCGCAAGTAGCCATCTTCAGCATAGGGACCTCCAGTCCATTATTTTGGTTGGCCAAATGGGTTCTCGCAAGTAGCCATCTTCAGCATAAGGGACTCCAGTCCTTTATTTTGGTTGGTAAAATGAGTTGCTGAGAAACCACCAACCCCACTAAATTAGTCAAAAGAGAGATATGTGGAATCCAAAGATCTCTCCCTCACAGGCCAGCAAATTCTTAAGAAGATATTGGTGGTCATGGATAGGATTAGAAGATATGACTCAGTTCCAGTGAAATAGCCAGAGGCTTGGTCTACCACTTGTGCAGCTCTGCTCATACAAGTCAGTTGAATCATTCTCAAGACAATCCGAAGCTCAATCTGTTTTCGAAACTGTTCAATCTTCGCACAGGTATTGTATCTCCTAGCAGTATTTTGGGGTCTAAGGAAGAGGAGTAACAACGTTTTAGAGACTTTGAGCTAGACATATTGGTAGTCATGGATAATACTAGACACAGTTGTCAAATCTTGTATTGTATCGTGTATCGTCTTCAAGAATTCTTGTATCGTATATCAGAAGATATGCTTAAAGTTTTATAAAGAGATATGGAAGTATACAAATATATTTTAAAAAATCTAAAATAAGTAAATTATATATATATATAACAATCTATGGCTATTTTTGAAGTACTAAGTGTCAGACACTCATTCCATCATATGTCACACTATAAATCAGAATTTAAATTAAATAAATTGAACAAAACAAGACATTTCATTGAGCTTATTTATAAAGTGGATATAAAAATTCAGTCGTATAAAATCATAAACTTTTAAAATTTTCCACTATATAGCAAGAAACCCTATAGATGCTCAAGTATAAGTGTGGTGTAAGTATACTTGTATTATATATTAATATGATATATGTCTTTCAAGTTCCAACTTTTACCAAAAAAAAGAGTCCCTACAAGAATCCTATTCTTGTTTCTTAACATTTTAAGTTTGTAATCCCCAAAAATATCAAAAAAAAAAAATGCCAAATCTATATCTCTAACATCAACACCATCATCTTCGTTATCAGTTAAATTATCAATTTTTTCTTCTTTCTTTTCCTCCTCATAGACATCTTCCTCTTCTCTCGTATCTTCGTTTTTTTTTTTTTTTTAATCTCATTTTGTTTCATTTAGTAAATAAGGAAGTAGTTTATGTGGGATTCCAATTGGGGGTAAATACGTGTTCTTTTAATAAAAAAAACTAGTAGTAATGGAAACTATGTATTGTTCGTATCATGTATAGCAGCATAGCGTATCGTATCCTATCATGTATCGTAAGTTACGGTTGAAAAAAGATACATATCGTTTTCTCTAGTATCGCATATGGTTTGATAACCATGGTATTAGAAGATATGTTGTCTCAAGTCCTTGTCCACAAGAGCATTCACAGTGCTAGAACCAATTGTAAGACTAGAGATTGGGGAAGGAAAAAGTGTGGCGAATACAATCTCAAATTCTCTTAGTACTATTTTTCACTTTTATATTTCTATTCAATACAAGTCAGTGTAATGGGCTCAGTCTCACATTGTTGTCATCTTGCAATTGTTTCCTCTATATAAAGGAACTTGAGATTCTTATTTTAACATTTCATTCAGGATGTCACATCTTTAACGACTAGGACCTCCTATCTTTGACAGTGACATTTTTTATATTGTGCTAGAGCAGAGTTAGATCGCACTTCATTTTCTTAGTTTATCTTGGGTTTCAACATAGGTTTGTGCATGATCGTCTCATTGAAGTTTTGTACCATTTTTCTTTTCTTTGTTTTTTTTTAAATCAAGGGTAGCTTTCTGCATGAGAAATTAGAAATGGTCTTTTTTTTCTTTTTGATCGGTAAATGAGAAATCATGTTTCCCTATTCTGCTCTGCAGGCTTCTCTGTTAGCTACTATCGACGACCTGATCTGGCTCTTTACATGTTGCATTCTAGGTGCTTAATTATGTTTCCAATCTACCATTCCTTAGCTCCTTGCCCAATCCAGCTCCAATTGCAAGCCAGTCAATACTGTTTAATGGTATGGCACACTCAATTGGTACTTTCCCTATAGGCATCCTTTTGAGCAACCAAGGATTTCTTTTCCTTTTTTTTTTACTTGGATCATTGGAACCTAGGCATTTTTTGTTGAATACTTAGCGGTTCTCTAATTTGTTAGCCTGCCTATCACTTTCAGGGGATATTTTCCAATGGCATATTGCATGATCATGGTTGTTATTCAGCTCATACATTGAAAACCTGAAAGCTCAACAACAACATTTCATCTTGCTAAGTATGAGCTGGAGTATGGAGAATAAGAATTCAATATTTCTTCTATCTTATATTTCTATTTTATATTTTATATATACTGTATTGTGGTATCAGTCTCACATTGGCTGTGAATTATTTCTTTACTTGGTTGCTACTCTATATAAAGGATTTGGGTCTTTCCATTTAGCGTCATAGTCAAGACATAGTGCCTTATGCGCCTAGGAGATCTAATCTTTTAGTGCAATGAATTCTATCAAAAGCCTGTGCCATAGAACAATAGTAACACCTGGCATGAAATCTGTCATCTTTCTCATAGCATACAGAATAATCTTCTCGAATTTCCTACAATCTAAGGCTTCAGAGATCCTTCTAATAATTATCTTGTAGTCATCCAGACTTGAAAATGGCTAAGCTTTCTCATATAAGTGTTTATTGAAAGTACTATGCTTTATTCTGGTCAAGAGAGAAGAAAAAAAGGCACGGTGAACTTACCTTGAAGCTCTCCTCTCCGCCCAGCAGCTCTCAACTCATTTGCCAATAAAATAATCCTTGAAATCTCAGAGATATTGAGAAATTCCTCATATAGTTTAAGCCCCTCAACAACATTAACCTACACAAAGAAAAAAATTAAATGCATTTATGCATTATGTAACACTATTATGATTAAATTGTCATGAAATATTCATAACATCCAGAAAAATGCAAGATTTAATGCTCCCAGTGGGTTACAAGATCCTACCGGCTTCCCATCAAATATTTCAGCACCAACAAATATTTTTGGGTTTGGAATCAGTTTTTGCTTCTCATCTTGGTTTTGGATAGTGTCTGAACCACTCCTTGAAAGGGCATTCTTGCAAGGCCCTGATGTAAAAGAAAAAAAAAAAAAAAAAGCTTCCCTCCTTAAAGCAGTGGCATAAATGAATGAATGTGCAAAAACAACTAACGAATCTGTTGCTAATCGGAAACTGACATTACAAACTAACAAGAGAAGATTATTGACACTATTTGTTCCCAATTGTACAAAAGAACAAGTAACAACCAGTTAATCCTCAGATGAGCCGTATAAGAAAAGCTAAATCTCATATGTCCCATTAGAAACTGTCCATGCATTTCAAATTCATCACAATATTCCAAAATGAATTTGTATTACACAGTTCAGGAATATAAAATAAATATTTTGATTGAAGTTTTACATTAATGCCACATTCCTATCCTTGTTAAAAAATTTCCAGCAACTATTCAAAGCAGCTAGTATACCTTTCAAGTATGGGATAAATCCTTCGCTCATCACTTTAGGCTCCAAATTACCACTTTCAGGTGCTACTAGGTTTCCAATAATATGGAGTCTGGAATCTGCCTGTGAAACAGTGCTACCATCCACCCCTACACCCAATACAATGAATCAGTACGATACATATATCTTCTCATTTATAATGTATTCTTTGGATGGATGTCTTTGGATGGATAAAATTCCTTCCGTACTCTGTTACCTTTGAATCTGTTGATTTGTATGCCCAATTAAGTCATATATTACTAATACATATATTAGAAATAAGTGTGCTAAAGATCCAACAATATTTGTAATCCATGAGTCTTTCATTAATAAGAATGAATACTATAAGTATCATACAAGTTTCGGAATCCATAGGTGGCACTAAAACCGATATAAACAACTAAGCCAACAATGTGAAACCCACCTGCTAAAACACACTTTTAATAACATTATAATACACGGTTGGTATACATATGCATAGATATGACCTCCATTTGCTCTTAATAAACTAAGTTTCTTGCATTTATACAACTCCTTTTTTACCTCTAAGAAACGAAAATACAAGCCAATTTCAACGACAATGCGAGAGTAGATAGATAGAAATGACCAGCAAATTCCTTTCTTTTCTTTTTTTCAAATCAGCCATACTACTTATAGTAATTAGAAGATACAGAGATGGAACAATTACACTGGTGATAATTACCTTTTTTCTCCTCTTCGAGCCTCGAATCCTTGTCCTCTGATCTTTTTACCTCACTCCTCTGTTTCACGTTTTCATCATCTTTCTCTATCTTCTCTCCTTCCTTCTCTAAATCTGCATCGGGAACAATCGCTTGACCTGAATGATTCACATTGCTAAATTGAGCTTCCAAACTAGTGTTTTGGCTTTGGTTTTCTCTAATTTGTGGATCAAATTTTTTCACATCCTTCTCCATAACTCTCGCCGACCGATCGGGATACCTATGCTGTCTCCTCGAAGCCACCTGATGCAACGCACACGCAACATCGTAAACCGAGAAATACTGCTGCAAGTGAAGCACCGGACTCCAATTGCTACGGCGCTGCTGAATGGACTCGAACACGAAATCATACTCTCGGGGATCACCGACCGTATGCAGATGGTTGCACATCGAATCTATAATGGCATTTGCAGCCGCGAACTCTCCTCGTAACCACAAGATGAATCCATCTCTCTCATCCGGATACCACTGCTGACGGTGATGATTGTGGTGGATCTCACCTCCACCGCTAGTAAACTGCATTTTATCTGATGGCATTGCCATTAAATGCAGCTATTTAGATCTCATTAAAAATTAGATTCAGCTAGATCGATTGCTAGATCTACTGAGTGTTATATAAATAAATAAGTATTTGATCGCTTGATCAATCTCGATCAAATTACTCAACAAGTGATCAGCTAATCAAAATAGATGCAGTGTTTAATAATATTTAACAACCACTGCCGAATCTGCACCGAAGGTACACAATACAGTCAAAATCCTAGTGTCTTTTGCAACTCAACGCCGATCTCTGCAATTAAATGGAAAAAGACACCTCTTATCAGACTGATATTACTAGCAATAAAGGCTTGTTCGACCGATCCTGCATCAAATGCTGTAAAAAAAAGAAACCCTTCGAACACAAGAGTTCTCCGTAAAAAGAGCTAAAATGCAGGAAAGTTTGACGTTTCAGAGCTGAATTTTTCAGATCTGGATCATCGATTTGAAGTAGAAAACGAGTTTGAATGCTGTTAAGAGATTGAGATTAGCGTCGATGTGGAAAATCTAAAAAATAGCTATCTAGGGTTCGGTGAGGAAGAAGAAGGCTTATGGAGCACGCAGCTGCAATTATAAATGGCGCTCGTTTTACAGGAGGTGTCTTGTGTGGAACCAGGAACTAAGATTCTCGTTAGAGGGGCATTTTCGTCAATTTCCCATCTGATCTGATGACTAATTGAGCTTCCTTCTAGGTTTACTACTACCGGTTGATGTCCATCTGCCAATCTATAATGTAATTATAGTTCTCGATCCGAAGTCACCGGCTTTAGCCAGTTAGCAGCCGGTCAATTTTTTTTTAATTAACGCGTGTATTACGATTTTGGTAAATTTAACATAATAACTCTCCTTCTAAAAATAATACCAACTTTAACTCATTTCAAACATTTTACGAGAGAGAGGAAAGTTAAGAGGTATATTTTTTAATACCTTCTTCAGTTAATTTATTTAGATAAAACCCTATTGGATTATAACCCTTGACCACTCTGAATTAGACGATGGAGATTTCTTCGTTCCAATCTTTCAAATAATACATCTTGAGACTACGGGTGTATTATCATATAGTCAATTTTTTATTTCACCTAACACACAATCTCAAAATTGACCTAAAAATCATGTGACATAAGCTCAAAATTGACTTAAAAATCAGATTATGAAGATTGATTTTAGCGTCACTTTTTTAAATGTATGCCACGTAAAAAATGCGATTGTCTGATTATACACCTATGGTCTCAAGAAGATTAGGAGGAAAAACAATCTTCATAATCTAATTCAAAGTAATTTATGGTTTTGAGCTTTCATGCCATCATTAATTCGGTAGGTGCTAATAGAGCTACCTAATTAATTGCCTAATTTGAATTTAGAACAATTAAATGCACAAGTTTAGTTTGTACTAGGGATGCAAACCCTAGACCGAACACCAAAATCGAAACGAAAACTGGCCCTCTCGAATCGCCCAGAAAATCGACTTAAATCGAATCGAGGTCTAATCGGTTCGGTTTTTGGTTTGGGTGGCCTAAAATCGAGAACCGATTGGATAGGTTAAGTAATTCCATCCATTATTAGGCCAAAATCACCCCGAACTGAATCGAACCGACCCAAACTGAACCTACACCGAAACGTACCGATTGTCACGCATCAGCACTTTTAAACCAACGTACTTTGTTTTGATTTTTTTGGGGGGGGGATCCATTACTTGCACTTGCTTTATAAGTGATTTTATGAAAGTTAAAAAAAGACTTTATATTTTAGGGGACAAGTGACATGTGAAAATAAAATCGAGGCCATTTGATTTAAAGTTTATGATCTATGACCCTTAATGGAGAAGATTGGAGCAAAAAATGATATTTATTATATAATCTATTGTTGTCAATCGTTAAATCAAATAATATCCTTTGACTATATTTAATCACATAATGAAGATTATATTTCGTGCCAATATTTTCTACTAAGGATCTATAAATCATGAAATTTCATTCGGATAGTCCAAGACTGTATTTTAACATGTCAAAAGTCCCTAAAATACTAAGTAAGGTTTTGACTTCAGCTCAAGTAATGTTTCCCTTTATTCTTCGTTTAAAGTTTAAACTGTGGGCTGCTAGCTGTCAAACAGTTCAAGTGTGAGTAAGTCAAGTGTCATTTTTCATCAAATAAAAAATAAAAAAATCATGACAGTTGTTCACTGCAATGGCTAAGGATGCAAGCTTGGGTACCTTTATATGCAACTCAAAAGTTGTTTTCTCACCCCATGTCCTCCAGCTGGCATGTGTTGACTTGCTTATAATCAAATGTTGCAGGTCATTTTTCATCTCCATCTTCTACAAAGTAGATCTATGGACTGTGGGCGTATCATCAGACGGCCAATATTTTATTACACATAATACACATCTAAAAAAAGTGACCCTAAAATTATGCTCGAGTGTGATAGCGATCGTCTGATTTTACAATCACTTTTGAAGATGTATTATGTATGCTAAAAAAATAACCTTATGATGACACAAATATGATCTATAGATCAATTGTACAAAATATGGGGATGAAAAATGATCTCTACCATATTTTCAAAGTCGGTCAATTCACACCGAGGTGGAGTGAGAAAACACGTTGACTCCATTAAATCAGAGGATAAAGATTGTTTATCATAACAAACTTTCACACAATGGATCTTGAGATCATGAGTGTATCATTAGACGGTCGATTTTTATTTCATATGGTACACAAATAAGAAAGTGACCTTAAAATCAATTTTGAGCTTTTTTTACATGATGTTAAGTCGTTAAGGTCACTGGCAGTCATATAATTTTACGATCACTTTTGGAGGATGTGTACTATGTATACTAGAAAATTGACCGTCTAATGATACGAGCATGATCTATAGAACAATTGTGCGAAATATATGGACGAAAAATAATCTCTACCATCTTTTCAAAGTCGGTCAATTCACACCAAGGTGGGGTGAGAAAACACATTGACTCGATTAAATCAGATGATGAAGATTGTTTATCATCACAACCTTTCACACGATTGATCTTGAGATAATGGGTGTAGCATCAGACGATTGATTTTTTATTTCATGTGATACACGCATAAGAAAGTGACCTTAAAATCAATTTTAAGCTTTCACATGATGTTAAACCTTTAAAGTCACTGACGATCATATGATGTTAAGATTACTTTTGGTAGATGTGTGCTATGTATACTAGAAAAATGACCCTTTGATGATAGGAACATGATCTATAGATCAATTGTCCGAAATATGGGGCCTAAAAATGATCTCATCAATCTTTTCAAAGTCGGTCAATTCACACCGAGGTGGGGTGAGAAAACACATTGACTCCATTAAATCAGATGATAAAGATTGTTTATCATCACAACCTTCAACAAGATGGATCTTGAGATCATGGGTGTATCATCAGACGACTGATTTTTTATTTCATGTGGCACACAGATAAGAAAGTGACCTTAAAATCAATTTTAAGCTTTCACATGATGTTAAGTCGTTAAGGTAACTTTTTTGAGATGTGTGCCATGTGAAATTAATTGCTGACCATCCGATGAAATGCCCATGATCCCAAGATCTATCATGTGAAAGATTGGGAGGATAAACGATCTCCATCATTTGATTCAACTTAGTCAATATCAAGTGTATGATATAAATGGCGTGACCACCATCCTCTGTACTTGCACAATACATGGCACCAACTCCCGGTTATATATATAACAAGCAGCCGCATGCTACCAGTTACCTTAGCCCTAAAAGCTTCCTCTCTCTTGAAAAAAAAAAAAACAAAAAAGCCTCCTCTCTCAACACCGGCAACATCACTGATGGGCGCCTCGGAAAACTTGGCCGAGAGGGAGCGAATCGGCGACAATGCTGATGGGCGCCGTAGAAAACTCAGTTTAGATGCGAACTGGCGACATCACTGATACAGTAGAGAAAGCGACGTCGCCGACTGAACACAAACCAACAAAACTGAGCTAAATCGAAGACCGAAAAAAAACAATTTCGGTTCGATTTCGGCTTCCCCTTTCCTTCAAATCGGTACACAAAACCGAACCGAAACATATTTCATTTCGATTTCGGTTTGGAGTGTCCCGAACCGAACACCGAAAAAATCGGGTTCAGATTCGATACACCAAATCTACATCCCTAGTATGTACCATGCATTTATTACCATATAATATGCAACGACTCGCACTAAACTAAAAGGTTGTCTTACTTACAAATACAATTACATGAAAAAATGACTTTACCGGATATCAAGTATGATTGTTTGTTTGTTCCAATCAAAATCCGTGAAAATCATCTATTCAAAGGATGGGCATTTTAGTCTTGTACCATTTTTATCATCAAAAAATTAAAAATCATTTTTAATTTCAAAAAAACGACCGCTTTTATCTAAATTTATTAGACATCCAATCTGTGTATGGAGAATGCGTATGAATACGGGCCCGTATTAGATCGTATGGAGTACATTTTCATAATTTAAAAAAAAATTAACCCTTTTTATAATAAAAATAAAATGGGGCACATTGTCGTTCTTTTCTCTTTGCTTAATTTTGTTGTAGGAACACGGGCAAAGTATATGGTGCTCCCACGTGTGCCACGCGACCAACCAACGTGATCAGCGGCACAAGGCATGTATCTTGCAGACTGAAACGAGTGAAGATCTCCGTACTTTTTAAGTCCGCACGTCTTCACATCCGCTGTAGCAGCGACGGAGTACTAGAATCACGACCGTGTAACTACTGTACACTCATTTTGAAAAAGCCGAGCAATCCAATTCCCCAACACCCCCATTAATATGGTATTTAGTTTGCATGTGCATGTTTGACCCATAATCACAAAATTTCCAAATTTTAAAAACATTTGTGAATAATGTGTGAATTTAAGGTTACATGAATTAATCATAAATTATTTTTGAATAATTCACATATTTGAAAAAAAAGTGACTTTCAAAACAATAATAATTAATACTTAATTTTATTTTCTATTGTTTTCTTTCAAAATTTCCCTAACTTTGCCGAAATTTGTCAGATTTTCTTGAATTCGACCTTACTGAATTATTGTCAAACCTTGACTTGGTGAATATGATTTGAACCAACCATCCATTCTCTCTCTATTTTTAGATCATTCATGTTAGATCTCTCATGTATCTAAAATGAATGGCTCATAAATTAGTAGAAGACGGTCTCACGACCTTGAGATTCTTTTTTTCATGGCATCTTCATCAACAATGCAATTTGTGGGTAATATCTCACACACGATTTCAATCAGATTTGATTAAAATAATTATTTTGTGTGGCTTGCTCAAATTGTTCATGTTCTCAAGGGCTATAGGCTACTTGGGATTGCCAATGGCACCTTTCCTTGCCCATCGCAAGTGGTGAATGGAGAATCTGGATCTTCATCCACCGTCGTTTCTTCGAAGCATTTGGAATGACAACAACAGGATCAATTGGTATTGAGTTGGATCAACGCCACTTTGACTTCGAGCATTTTGTCTACAGTCACCCGACTTCACACAGCCCATGATGTGTGATGTGTGGAAGTCTCTAGAAAAGCGATATGTGGCTCAATCAAAGTCTCGAATTCTACAACTCAAACATCAACTACAAACTACCAAAAGGGGTGATTTGTCAATTTCTAACTATCTTGACAAAATGAATAAGATTGCAGATTCTCTTGCTCTAGTTGGGAAACCGGTAGATGATGATGATCTAATCTCGGTGATCATGAACGGTCTGGGGCCTTTATATGAGGCCACCGTTAACTCTGTGCTTGCTCATGACTTGCCAGTCACACTTGATGATCTTTTCTGATTGTTGTTTAGTGATGAGATGTGGCATGAAGAACAACACTCGATTTCTTATGAGCCGATATATTACAGCTCTATATACTTCAAAGGTCAATCATTCGAATGAAAAAAGTTTTCCAAACATTTTTCCCAAACGTTCTAATGAAAAAAGTTTTGGGATGATTTCTACCAACTCAGGCGCAGCCTCTTCACAAACTGAGCATCACTCGAAACCACAACGCATAGTTTACAAAATCTCTAGTTGCAGTGGGCACCCAGCGATTGATTGCTACAATTGCCTCAATTTGGTGTACAAAGGATGTGTACCCACTAAGAAACTTGTAGCATGGTTGCATCGTCCTCGCCTTCTCTTGATGATCACCAATGGTTCACCGATTATGGTGCATTCACACACATCACTCTAGATATCGCCCACTTATCCATTCATAATGATTAATAACGGATTTGATAAAGTAGCCATTGGAAATGGATCAGGTTTATCTATTTCTCATGTTGGTTCCACCATCCTCAATACTAACTCTCGTTCTTTTCATTTAAATCAGATTTTACATTGTCCTGATATTGCCACAAACTTATTGTCTATTCATCAATTTACTCGTGTGTTGGTACGCGCTTTTTCTTGTTCCTCTCGGTCTTTAGAATAAGTTGCCCAATTCGGTCCGAGTGGACTCTGGCTAAAAGCGATGGAATAATAAACTAAGAAATATTAAATGTTAAAATAAAAAGGTAAATTTTAAATGAAGAATACTTGGGTTGATGCGATCATCAGCTATAGATATTTGCTGATGCTGCAACACATCACGGATCACGCTTTAAGAAGAGCGAGGGGCTTGCAGGTTGAACTCTTTTACTAAACGCCAGTCGACAAATTTCAGCAGCTATGTGTTACCTTGGGGTTTAGTTAGTTTGGTTTCCTAATCCTGCTCTAAGTTTAATTAATTTTGTCTTCTGATTCTTCTTTGAGTCTGGTTGACTGGGGGTTTCCTAGTGTTACTCTAACTCTAATTGATTGAGTTTCCTATGACTACTCTCTAACTTTAATTAATTTAGTTTTCTAATACCATTATAATTAAAAAAGGGGGTTGTGGCCCGTTATGCTAAGGAGGATTGACCCCGTTCCCGGGTATCCTCCGTAAACTCCCCTGGGCAAATTGGGTGGCTAAGGATTATTTTGTAAATATTAAAGATTTTAAAATCGAATTTAAACTTAGAATTGAGAATTAAGAATAAAAAATCGAGATCGAGAATTAAGAATTTAAAACTAAAATGAAGAATTCGGACTAGTATTAAGAACTAGAAGGAGAATTAAGAATTAGAAAGAAAATTAAGAACTTAAACTATAACCTAAGAACTAAGAATTAAGAATTAGAACTAGAACTAAGAATTAGAACTAGAAATTAGAAATTAAAACTAAAGAGAGATTACCTGAAGCTAAGCGCCGCAGAGGGAGTCTCGAAATCCTAGGCTTGGAGGAAAGGAACTCGAGATTTGAATATGTAAATTCATGAAAATTGTCGAAGTAGGGGGGGTCTATTTATAGGTATCGGGGTAATTACGAGTTCTATGAGGGGTGCATAATTAGCCGACCTGTTTCAATTGCGTGCCCTGTACAACGCATTTAATTGGATTACGTGTCGTGTCCAGTGCGCTTAATACACTTTGAGTCAGTCACGGACTTAGTGAGTGACCGATTGACTAGCTCAGCCGGGTGTCCTAGTTCCAACTCGCTTGGAATTAAATGTGCACCATTTGTAGCACGCACAATCCAATTAAGAACCTGCTTACGTGCGCTTGATTGGGGAGTTCGGGCGGTTATGAGAATTAGAGACCAAGTCCAAGTGGGAACCAATTGCGCGTTGGTAATGGAACGTGCAATCGATTACGCGCACTGGTGAGGGCGCGTAATTGGGTCTTCAGGCGGTCTACGAAAGGTGGAGGGCTGGTCCAAGTTGGACCAATTACGCGTCAGTGGTGGGGCGTGAAATCTGATTACGTGCACTGAGCAGAGCGTGGAATCAGGTCTTATGGTAGCCCACGGGAAGAACATGTCTGGTCCAAGTGAGACCAATTGATTGCACGTATCCATGCGTGCAATTGAATTGCGCGCTTTTGTGAGGGCGAGGAATTCAGGATCTTCCTGGGTTGAGTTGAGTTCGAACTGCAGAGCTATTATTTCAGCCTGTGTTTCGGCCATATATTATTGTTTCAGTATATAGTCTCTGTGTTTAGGTTTTTTAAGGTCTTTGGAGAAGGTCAGTCTTTTTCCGGAGATCGTGGGCAAGATCTAAGGTTGATTGAACATGTTTGTATACTCCGAGAAGGAAAATTTGAGGTGTCTACATCGTGATAGCCATTGTTCCTTCTTCTTCTCTGCTGGCGGTTTTTGTGTGACGGACAATGCAACAAGGAGGATTATTTTCCTAGGCGAATGTTTCTTGGCCTCAAAGTGGCACCAACGATTGGGGTATCCTGCAAAGTCTATTTTAGGTTATTTAAAGTCCAATAATTTAGCTCATTTTAAGGATACGGTTAGTAATCTTCAATTCTGTGATCCTTGTCATGTCGCTAAAAGTACACGCGTTCCTTTTAATTTATTTGATTCTATTGCTGTAGCTCCTTTAGAGCTTATTCATACGGACGTTTGGACATCTCCTTGCCCATCTATTCAATGTTCTAAATATTATTTATTATTTGTTGATGACTTTTCTCGTTATTTATGATTATATCCCATGCAATATAAACATGAGGTTTTTAAATATTTTATTCAATTTAAATATCATGTTGAAAATTTTTTCTTTCACTATAAAATCTCTTCAAACAGATAGAAGGGGAGAGTACACTAGCTCCATTTTCAAAGAATATCTAAATTATCAAGGGATTGCCTATCGATTGACTTGTCCTCACACCCAAAACAAAATGGGGTAGCGGAACGGAAATATCTTCACATCGTTGATATGAGATTAACTCTTTTAGTCACTGTTGGCATGACTTCTTCTTATTGGGTCGAAACATTTAATACTGCAGTGTATTTAATTAATGGGCTTCCAGCTAATATAATACTCATTTATTTGCCTATATAATACTCACAAATTACAAATGCAATCTAAATGTTATGTATTGTTGGGGTATTCGCTAAACATTGTGACTATAGATGCTGAAAATGGACGCGTTTTTTTATCTCGTCATATTATTTTTAATGAAGAGCATTTTATGTTTAAAGATCGAATCTTTGCCTCTTCCACTCCTAATATCAATGCCTCTCCCATTGAAATTCACTCTCCCTTACCTCTAATAAAGCCCCATGACCAACCAACATGCACCATGTACACATCTTCATCATTCCCACTATCACCTCTGGCCAATCACCCGCACCATTATTATGTTAGTAGATCTTCTCCACTCAACAACCGGTCAATAAGAGTTTCAAAATCCCACAATTAGCTGAACAACTATCACCAAGAATCAAGGAATGTTGACCTCAGTCAGTTACTAGGAATTACTAATATTTATCTACTAATATTGTTTATTAATCTCACTTTCTTCCTACCGTAAACTTTTCATGGTATCAGAGCCTTCTCTCTAACGAATTTTTTTTTTTGGCTTTTCAAAATCTCATGGCTACTAGCTCAATGCCTTCTACAAACTTCACCACACTAGCCTCCATCAAGTTGGATAAAACCAACTATCGACTTTGGTTGGCACAATTTGTTCCCATTCTCAAGGGAAATGGACTCATGAGATACGTTGATAGAATAAATCTCTGTCCAACGCAATATTTACATGATGCCAATGGTAATTTGTTATCTGAGATCAATCCTCAATATCTCGCTTGACAACAACAAGATCAACTGATTTTAAGTTAGATTAACGCCACCTTAACTCCCAGTGTGCTGTCTATTGTGGCTCGGTGCACCTCTTCACGTGAGGTCTGATTGTCTCTTGAGAAACAATACGCGTAACTTGGCTCTCATAGGTAAACCCGTCGATGATGATGACTTTATTGCCTTAATCATGAATGGTGTAGGTCCCTTATATGATGTAACCATCAATTCTGTTCAAGCTCGTGAAACCACCATCACTATTGATCATATGGTGGGTCTCTTACTTAGTGCCGAGATGTGGCATTCCAATGAGATTTATCTTCCATCTGAAATTTTTCCACTACTCATCAAAATCAGGCTATGCACGCCACAAATGGAAGAACTTCTTTTACCCAAAACATGGGTCGTCTTCCCAATAGCCTTCATCATCGAGTCCTCGTGAAAACACCTTTGCTACTCCACCAAAAGATCTTCTTGTTGAAGCCACTTCTCGAAGCTCCAAAGGTCGTCCATTTTGCCAAATCTGCCGCCTTTTTGGACATGAGGCTCTTGATTGCTTTCACAGAATGGACTTCGCTGACCAAGGTCGTCATCCTCCTCAACAACTTGCAGCCATGGTGGCTCACACCAATGCAGCCTCCTCAAATCAGACATGGTATACGGACAGTGGTGCAACCAATCATATCACAAATGATCTTGCAAATATGTTTGTTCAAAATGATTACCATGGTGCGGATAATGTAGCTATTGGTAATGGTACAGGTTTACACATCACTCACACTGGATCCTTAGTTGTTTCTACTCCAAATTCTCAGTTTTCATGAAATAATATTCTTCGTTGCCCTTCTGCTTTTGTCAATTTACTTTTGGTTCATAAGTTTACTTATGATAATAACTATCATATTATATACACTCCTGACTGTTTTATTGTGAAGGACAACCACACAAGGAGGACTCTTCTTCAAGGCCTGACTGAATGTGGCTTATTTCCCATCCATCTCCAAAATAAAAGCTCTTGTGCATTCCTACCTGTTGCCTTTCATAGTGCACGAGTTCCTTCATCAACATGGCACCTTCGTCTTGGTCATCTCGCGACTCAAACTCTTCAACATTTAGTTGCAATAAAAGCTATCTCCCTTAAGGATTTAAATAATTCACCTGGGGTATGTGAACCATGTCAAATGGGCAAAAGCAAACAATTATCGTTTGCCAATTCTACTACCTCTTCTTCTTTCCCTTTACAAATAATTCACTTTGATGTTTGGATGTCTCTGATTTCGTCTATTAGTGGCTACCATTATTATGTGATTTTTATTGATGATTTTTCTCGATTTTCGTAGTTATTCTCGTTACATTCTAAATATGAAGTTACTGAGTGCTTTATCAAATTCAAATTAATGATTGAGAACCAGTTGTCATGTAAAATTAAATCATTTCAATTTGATGGGGGCAGTGAGTTTCTCAATGCACGACTCATTAATTTTTTATAAAATAATGGGATTGTGTATCGCATTTCCTGCCCCCACACACCTCAACAAAATGGTATCGTTGAGTGGAAACATAGGCACATTATGGAAACAAGCTTGCCTTTACTTGCTCATTCCAAGCTTTCACTTACTTATTGGGTTGAGGCTTTCAATACCGCCATTCATTTAATTAATATTCTTCCAAGCATAGTGCTTGACCGTACATCCCCATATGAAAAATTATTTCGGTCATCACTAGATTACTCTACGTTACGTGTTTTTAGATATGCGTGTTACCCTTTATTACGTCCCTATATTAAGCACAAAATGGAATTTCTCACACAAAAATGTATTTTCTTGGGATATAGTCAGAATCATCGGGGATATTGTTATCTTGAAAAAGATTCCGGCATGGTATTTATCTCCAGGCACGTTATTTTTTATGAATCAAATTTTCCTTTTCGGGATATAATTACAACCGCTAGTGCACCACGGGAAGAGGCCCAACTTGTTTGGCTTCCTACCACACCAATCCTAATCCTCACCATTCTGCTACTTCAACCTCGTCACTCTCCATACCAGATCCTTCACTCTTCCCATCAAACCAAATCCTGATCCCACTCACTATAATTACCATTTGGATTCAACTCATAATATATTGGCTCCCTCTCTTAGCCCACCCAACCCAACCACCCTAAGCAGCTCCGTTAATCAAATTGTAGCATTACCAAGAGCTACACATCCCATGGTGACTCGAGCCAATGATGGTTTGCGACAACAAAAGAAATTCCCTGATTTTCAAATATTTTACTCCATTAAGCACCCACTATGTGCTCTTTCTGCACATTCTCTTCCATGTGAACCAACATGCTATACTCAAGCCTCGAAAGCACATGAATGGTGAATGGCTACGACATCCGAATTTGATGCGCTCCAATATAATGGAACCTGGACCGTGACTCCAAGACCTACACATAAGCGGGTTCTTCGCAATAAATGGGTCTTCAGACTCAAACAAACATCTTATGAACGTATCGATAGACAGAAGGCACGCCTTGTTGCTAAAGGCTTTGAACAAGAAGACGGGGTCAATTACATGGAGGTTTTTAGTCCGGTCTCTAAGCCAACTACCATTCATATCATTTTGGAACTAGCTGTGCACTTTAATTGCCGATTCAACAACTCGATGTCTCTATTGTATTTTTGCATGGCTACATTGATGATGAAATCTACATGAAACAACTTCTAGGATTCATCGATTCACACTATCCTAATTATGTGTGTAAGCTTCACAAGGCAATCTATGGTTTAAAACAAGCACCAAGGGCATGGTTCACCAGATTGTCCTCCTTTTTTGCGGAAATTGGTTTCAAAAGTTCATATGCTAATTACACACTTTTCATGTTACACGAGGGCAGCACCATGGTCGTCATTTTCATTTATGTTGAAGACAGAATCATCATAGGCAATAAGTCCACAGCCATACCTGTTCTTATTAGTCGTCTCAAACAGGAATTTGCAATGCGAGATCATGGTCTGTTACACTATTTTTTGGAAATTGAAGTATATCGCGATTCTATTGGGCTTTATCTACTTCAATATAAATATATTAAAGATCTGCTTGATCGTTCAAGGATGATTGGTGCCAAACCTTATGCCTCTCCAACCATAGCCGGCAGTAAACTTTCAAAGTTTGACGGTGATTCACTTGATGATAGTACTGAATATCGTCGCATTGTGGGTGCTCTTCAATATTTGTCACTCACACGAACAAATATCGCATATCTAGTGAATTAAGCATGTCAATTTATGCATAGTCCCTCCACTACCCATTGGACTGCAATTAAGTAAATTCTTCGCTATTTAAAGGGGATAATTGACTATGGTCTTTTTTTTGCAAAAAGGGTCTCTTGAATTGCAAGCTTTTACCGATGCTGATTGGGCAGGTAGCCCAGGTGATCATCGATCGACTAGTGGCTTTGGATTTTTTCTTGGGCGATGTTAGTCTCATGGGGCGCTAAGAAGCAATCCACGGTATCCCGATCTAGCACTGAAGCAAAGTATCGGTCTATGGTCGTGACTTCCATCGAATTATTCTCTCTACGGATGCTTCTTCGCGATCTTCCAATTTTTCTAGCATCAAATCTAGTTCTTTGGTGTGATAATGTCAGTGTAATGGCTCTTGCATCTAATCTTGTCTCCATACATACACCAAACATATTGAAATCGATTATGATTTTGTTCGAGAACAAGTGGTTCGACGCGATCTAATGGTCAAGTTTGTTCCTTCTGTTGATCAAATTGTTGACATATTTACGAAGGGGCTTAGCTCTGCTCGCTTTCTCAAACTTCATGACAAGCTAATGGTTCACTCACTGCCCATTAGCTTGAGGGGGTGTGTTAGTTGATCTTCTGCTACAACTCAACAACCAATCAACAGGAGTTTCAAAACCGACAATTAGTTGAACAACTATCACCAAGAATTAGAGAATCTTGACCTCAGTCAGTTACTAGGAATTACTAATAGTTATCTACTAATATTATTTAGTTTTACCAATACTTATCTGTAACCAACTTGTTACTCTATATATTAGAGAGAGTTAAACCTCAATGAAAAAGGTGAAAAATTATTAATCTCACTTTCTTCCTATCGTAAACTTTTCATATTATTCCAAATATCCCTTCAACTGTATCTTCTACATCTCCTACTACACCCATATATGTGTCTCCAACTCCATGCCTTACTCCACCTACATATACATCCGATCAACCTCCTATTCATCCTTCCATGGCTTACTCCACCTACATCTACATCCGATCAACCTCCCATTCATCCAATGGTTACCCGTTTGCAAGTTGGAACGAGAAAACCCTATCCCAAATATGCCTTGTCAGCTTCTTTAATTTCTCTACCAACAGAGCCAACCTGTTTTTCTATGGTTGTTAAAGATTCTAAGTGGCGTTCTGCAATGTTAAAAAAGTTCAGTGCACTTGTGAAGAATGGTACCTGAACCCATGTACCTTTCAAACCGACCATGAATGTTCTCTCTAACAAGTGGGTCTACAAAATAAAGAAGCATTTTGATGGCTTGATCGAACGATTTAAGGCTTGTCATGTTGCCAATGGTTTTCATCAACAACAAGGGATATATGATATGGAGACGTTTAGTCTAGTGGTTAAACATACCATTATTCTTATTGTTCTCGCTCTTGCGATTCATCATCGATGGTCAATCCAGCAGCTAGATGTTCAAAATGCATTTCTTTATGGCTACTTAAAGGACGAAGTGTATATGCGGCAACCTCGGGGACCTGAAGACTCCCAATATCCAGATCATGTTTGTCGCCTACATGGTTTCAAATATCGGCCGATCCCGATCCGGGTCGGCCGATCCGGATAGGTTTTGGCCCAAACGATCCCAAATCCTTAGGTTGGATCGTTTGTACATGGGTATCGAACCTGGATTGGTCAGATCGCTTTGGATCGGTCGATACCAAATGATATTTAGGCCAGATCGCCGATCCACCAATCTCGAAAACTTATACACATAAAAAATATATTAAACTCTAGACCAAAAATAAATTACGAAATAAACAAAATAAGGCAATTATGCTTATCTTCGCCCAAAATAACCAAACTTTCTAAAGTCCCTATTCCCTAGCATCTATTGGTAGGTCTCTTTGCCTTCCTCTTGCGGCTCTATTTTCTTAATTTGGAAGGTCTTTTGGTGGTTCACGGCTGCAGGCAATGAGAAATTCAATCTTCAATGTGGGTGAGCAACTGAGCATAGCTTCTCTTATATGCCGGTGATTTTTTGCCTGTGATTTTTTGGTGAGGCTCTCTCTCTCTCTCTCTCTCTATATATATATATAATATTTATAAAAATCTTCTTTAATTATGTAAAAAAAAATTGAGTGCTTTGAATCAAGTGATGAAAATTATTTTTTTCCCAAATCTTCTACATAAGGGATCTTGAGATCATAGGCCTACCATCAAATTGTCATTTTCTATTCTAAGTGGCATATATTTTAAAAAGTAGCCCAAAATCCAGATTTTAGCATGATATGTGCCATGTGAGTTTAGGGCCATTCTTTTGGAATTTGTGTTGTGTGGAATTAAAAATGGACCACTAAATAGTACGCTCATGGTCTCAAGATCCCTTGAGTAAATAATTGGGGCGAAAAATGATCTCCAACATTTGAATCAAAGCAATTAATGGATATTGGCTTAGGTTTCCACCAAGATTACTTGAGTATTAATAAAACTATCGTTGTTTTTATTGAGCAACGACCTTAGCTTTACCGTCAACTTTATTGTTATATTTATGCAATTACAGTGTAGGTACTCGTAAACATTAATATTATGCCCCAAAAAAAAATCAAGATATCGGATGGAAACATTGTTCATAAGTAAATAGTAGTAAAAAGAAGGTTAAATGTAAATATTATCACAGAATTCTCCGGGGAGGTATTTCCCACTTAAAAAAATATTTGGCAGCAATTGCGGGTGATGTTACTAGTTGTGAAAGGGTTCCAGTAGAAATAAGACAAGAAATGAAAAATATTGTTAATGCTATGATGGGAAAAGGCAAATCATCTTCTAATCGTATTGAAAGGACAATTAAACAACGTGAACATGACTATGATATTTTCTTGGGTTCAAAGAGCGATGATGAATATGAACTAACTCAGTTAAAAAGAGCAATGCATGAAAGTCGGGAGTTGAGAAGAAGGAGAGAAAACCCTAACAAATATGGGGAGAGGAATCAAACAGTTAGTCCATTAGATGCACTAATGTTTAAAGATCCAAGTGAAAAACAAAAGTCACTAAAAGGTTCTTTTATCAAGGATGCTAATGAGAAGTTAGGTAGGGTAGTTGGAAAATTTTTTCATTATAACCACATTAGCGCACATGCGGCTAAATCCCCTTATTTTTATATCTATGATGGAGTTACAAGGGAAGTTGGGTCAGGGAATAAAGATCCTGACCCCATATGAAAATTTTGGGCCCTTATTAGATGCGAAAGTAAAGGAACTGAATATATACATTAGAGGCTTTAAGAGAGTATGGGAGGAAAAATGATGCATGCTCATGTGTGATGGGTGGAGTGGACCAACTAGAAAATCAATTATTAATTTTCTAGTCTACAGTTCAATGGGCACGATATTCCATAAGTCAGTAGACACATCTGATGAGATTCATTCCGCAGAATATATTTTTGGTCTTATGGATAGGATAGTAGAAGATATAGGGGAAATGAACATTGTACAAGTTGTTACTAACAACGGGGTAAATTATAAATCCGCTGGTCGATTACTATGCAAAAAAAGAAACACTTGTATTAGACCCCTTGTGCTGCCCATTGCATTGATCTGATGCTCAAAGATATTGGAAAAAAAAAAAGCAAATGATGAATGTTGTTATTAAAGCAAGAAAATTGAGTTCATTTATCTATAGTCATACACTCTTAATCGCCATGATGAGGAAATTCACTGACAAAAGGGAGCTCTTACGGCCTGACATCACAAGATTTGCTACTCATTATATTTCTTTGGAAAGCATGATCGACCTGAAACGTCAGTTAAGACACATTAATTTCAAAAGAATGGAATTCCTCTACTTTTGCAACAACATAAAAAGGGATAGAGGTAGCTGAACTTGTTTTTACTGAAAGCATGTGGAGTAGTGCCATAGAAGTTGTGTGTGCAATAGAACCTCTAGTAACTGCATTAAAGTTAGTCGATGGGGATGACAAGTTGGTGATGGCTGAAATATATGAAGCCATGAGAAAGGCAAAGAGGGGGATTGAAAAAGTAGCACCTAGAAGATACAAATCTTATGTGAAGATTATAGATCAGCGATGGGAGGCACAGTTTGGCCATGATTTATATAGAGCATGTGATGAATCTAAAACAAATACTAATATTTATAAAATTGTCCATTGCATTTCTACCCAAATTTATTTAATAAACTTTATTATTTTTTTAAGTTACTACTTGAAGCCCAAATACTTGTACAGTGAAGAGTTTGATAAGGATCCAACTATTTTAAAGAGTTTAAAGAACATTATTAGAAAACTAGAACCATATGTGAAAGCTCAAAACAAAGCCATAGATCAAGTAAGCTTTTCGACATTTAGTTGCATAACCTTGCATATCTTTATTTTAATATTATCTATAGAAGTTTAACTTTTGTTTTAAGTTTACTATTATGAAACTAAAATCATTTTCCATCGCTTATCAGATTAGCACCTTCAAGTGTCAACTAAAAGAATTTGGCTCCTCAAATACTAAAAAAGCAGTGTATGAGTATTCAGTAGGTATATATATTCATATTTTATTTTTATGTCATATTGACTTTCAGTTCATTAGGTAGTTTATTACTTTTAATTTTTATTAATGTTTCTTAATTATTATAATTTTTCAGATAGATGGTGGCCTAATTATCGAGAAGATACTCAAGACTTGCAAAAAATAACTATGCGAATCCTAAGTCAAACCTGTTCAACGTCAGGTTGTGAGAGAAACTGGAGCACCTTCTCTCTCATTCACACAAAAATTAGAAATCGATTATCATCAGAAAAACTAGATCACTTAGTTTTTGTGCACTATAATATGAGACTGAGGGTTCGTAATTTTAAAAGGGACAAAGAGAGTGATCACAAGCCAATAGATTTAGACTATTTGTTTGAAGACGACAATCCTCTAAATGCTTGGTTGTCTGA
Organism: Chloranthus sessilifolius; assembly: GCA_021018995.1. NCBI lineage: Eukaryota > Viridiplantae > Streptophyta > Magnoliopsida > Chloranthales > Chloranthaceae > Chloranthus > Chloranthus sessilifolius. The sequence goes on along the minus strand of CM037586.1, from coordinate 154,153,947 downwards.
GAAAGAGGCTCCAGTTTTGGATGGTCAACCAAACTCTTGGTTAGACGAAGAGTTAGGTGGTCGCTATGATGGAGAAAACTTATCAACATCAAGATTGAAAAGGTGATTTGTTAGTCAGTCAATGATAGTGAGTGATGATGACAATGATGGCCGCAACGAACCTGAAATTACTAGTGATGGTGATGGAATTGAAGAAGAAACTGATGATGACTACCTCACTATTAGTGGTGATAGAAGTGGATCAGATGAGGAGGATAGTCACACTACATACGATACTAGTAGGGTGCTTACTGATGGGTACAACAAGGATAATTGGAGTGATGATCTACATAATCGGGTAGATGGCAAAGGCAGATCCATAGGTCATTATGGTCCTAGTTTTATGCCTTATGGACAAACTTCTGGATGGGCTTATGGACCATTCACTGCTTAGCTTGGCGCAGTTGGGCATCAGACTTTTCATTCTCCTCCTTAATCACGACCTCCTGTCTCTGGCAATACAACTCCTATAATTCCTTCTCGAGATGATGTTCAAGCTTCTCAACGTAGTGATGCATTTCTTCGCCATATTGACACGGGTTCCCTTGACACGCCACCAAATGACAATGGAGAGTCATGAGGTTCTTACTTGGTAGATCATGGCAGTTGTGGACTTGAGGTCCTCTTTAATACGTGAACAATTTTTTTTGAATGGCAGTCTAGTACATTAACATTCTAGTTTAATGTTGTTTTATTCCCGTATTTATGTTTATTGAGTATATTTTGGAGTGATCTCTGCTTTTTTTCAAACTTACTTGCAAATATTTGTTTATAATAAATTAAATATCGTGATTATGAATTGACTATTTTATTGTGAATTTTTTTTAATACCATAAATCCACTTCAAGTGGGGGATAAAAAGAAAAAACAAAAAAAAAATATTTTTAACGTTTTCTAGTCATTTTGTAGACCCTGCTATTGAGAGCCAAACTTAGATGCTTAATGCACTCGAAAGGTATTGTACTTGTATTTTAAAGTATAAGTGGGCTATTTTTTTTTCTTAATGTGGGAGTTGTAAATGTAAAATTATGGTGTATCATGCATTGTACATAAAAACGGATCATTAGCGACTGATTTGATCAACTTATTTGGTAGCTTACAGTAAAAAATATTTAATTATTGCAATTTTGCCCTTAAACTTTTTGGTGTTGGGATCACCCGATCCGATCCGCCGATCATGATCCAGATCGGTTTTTGGCTGACCGATCCGATGAGCGATATTGATATTTGAAACCTTGGTCGCTTATGACACTCCCTCTATGGCTTGAAGCAGGCACCATGTGCTTGGTTTCAACAATTTACCAATTAAGTTGAAGACCTTGGATTTGTGTGCTCTAAAGCGGACTACTCTCTATTTACTTATTATGCCAATGGAGTAATCATTCTACTTCTTGTGCATGTCGATGACATTCTTGTCACTGACAACAATCTTGCTTATATAAATTGTCTCATTCAAGCATTAGGAAAGGTGTTTGCGATGAAAGATTTAGGCAATATTCATTATTTTCTCGGTGTTGAAGCCAATTCCTCAACCACTGGTTTGCATTTTACCTACACTTCCTATGCTCTCATCCTACTTCGGCGAGTTAACGTGGAGAATGTGAAGCCGATTACCTCTCTCGCCGCAAGTGACAAGAAGCTCAACCTTCCAGAAGGCACACCATTAGATGATCCTTCTGAATATTGTAGTATTGTGCGTGCTCTCCAATATTTAATTCTCACTCGATCGGATTTGAAAATTTCAGTGAATCTGGTCTGTCAAATTATGCACTGCCCCAGTACAGCCCAGTGGGCAAAAGTTAAACAAATTCTATGTTTCGTCAAAAGCACAATCGACTATGGCTTGTTTTTCCGTCCGAGATCATTGAAAATGGGACTTATTCAGATGTAGATTATGCTAAAATGTAACCCTATTCAGATGCAGATTATGCTGGATGTCCTGTTGATCGAAGATTGACTGGTGGTCATTATGTATTTCTTGGGTTTAACCCGATCTCATGGAGTACAAGAAACAATGCACATTATCTCGTTCGAGTACGGAATCTGAATATCGACAACTGGCACTCATGGCGGCTGAAATCTCATGGCTTTGATCCCTATTTCGTGATCTCGGACTTTCTTTGTTGCACACTCCTCTAATATGGTGCGATAATATCAGTTCCATACGTTAGCATCAAATCCCGTGTTTCATGCTCAAACAAAACATTTAGAAGTTGACTATCACTATATTTGTGAAGAGGTGGTTTGTCACGAATTAGATGTTTGATACATTCATACATTTGATCAGGTAGCTAGCATTTTCGCCAAAGGCATATCATTGTCTCATTTTCAATCTTTGCGCAACAAGCTCATGGTTACACAATTCCCCATGATCTTGAGGAGGGGAGTGTAATAGAGGACATACACCAGATCAAGTCTCATATTCAAATTCTGTTTTGATATTTTTGTAAACTCTCTTAGCCAAATCTCCTAGAATCAAGGGGTTGGTTATCTTGTATTGTACATATATACACTCATGAAAACATGAAGAGTACGGGGAACATTTTATAAAATCATTGTGCAAAAACTCTTTTAGATTTCACATATTCACTTATTCTCTGGATCAAAGTTGTTAGATATATCTCATCATTGAGGAGTATCCCATGCTTGTCCTACTAAATTTTTATTCGATATATATACTTATTTGTACAACTTTCTTCAATTTGTGTGTTTCATGTTGCATCTCTCCAGTTTATTAGCCCTAGGGCTCTTAACTAGCCCAGTTCAAGCTAAGCCAAGGTCAGCTTGAGATAGGCTTTGTTATATTCAAGCCGAGCTCTTTTATATTTGAACTTATAACAACTCAATTCTAGCTCGGTTCTATCGAACTCGAGCCGACCTCGAGCCTAACAATATACTATCATTGTTTTTTTTATTTGAATTTATTTCTTATTATCTTTCTTCTTCTTCTTCTTTTTTACATTTTAATTTACTTGGATCTAAATAATTAAAATTTCTAGTCTTTTAAGCAAAATTACCTAACCCAAGTATTTCATTTCATAACAAATTAGCATGACAAGAGTAATAGAGAAGAGATGAGATTGGCAATTAAGGTTTGAGCAAATAGATTTGGATATTTATAGGTAGATTAGGGACGTTTTTTGTTATTTTATTAAAATTCCCTAAACTATTAAAAGCTTCTAACTATTAGTGTTTAGGGTACTTTAATAATTTAACTTATATATAGTATTATATATATATATATATATATATATATATATATATATATATTAAAAAATAAACATTATATATCGAGCCAAACCAAGGGGAGCCGAGTTACAGTCTGGCTCGATTGCAAACAAGCTATAAAATCATAGCTCGGGTCGGCTCGCAAGCCAAGATCAGGATACTTGAGAGCTCATTTTTTTTCAAACCGAGCATCCTTCCGAGCTGACTCCGCTTGTTGAGAGTCCCAATTAGCTCTCACCCCAGGAAACTAGTTAATTTTAAAAAAAAATTATATAATGAAAAAATGATAGCATTGCATTATCATCTCCTTGGATGGATTAAAACTTAGTTACGTGTGTAACTCCCTTTCCTCTCCCTCTCTCTCACAGCAGCATATATGTTCACCTCGCTCTCTCCTTTTGAAGAAAATCCTGGCTACGCCCCTGCTCCCATGTAAGCCTCCGTGCATGTTTTATTAAAGGAGAACCCTCGTCTCATTCAATCGAGGGAATATGGACTATTATTTACACCCTATGAAATTTGGGATCACCCTATCTCTCCTCCAATCGGTTTTTGGCATGCATTGACTGCATTGGATTTGACGATATAGAGCATTTTTTACCTCAATCTTCCATACAAAGGGTCTTGAGATTTGTGTCACGTGGCACAAATCTCAAAGCGTAACTCTAAAATCACACAACATACATTATACTCAAATGTTAGTTTAGGGTCACTTTTTTTATGTGTCATGTGGAATAAAAAATTGATTGTTTGATGGTAAGTCCATGATCTCAAGATCCATTGTGTTGATGATTGGGACGAAAAATAGTCTTAATTGAGTGATTCAAAGTAGTCAACTAATTCAGGCTGTAGGTGATGGGTGAGTTTGAAGAGATGGGTTTGAGTTACAATTTTATGGAGAGTAAATAATAGTACAGAAGAGCAAATATATCTAAGATTTAAAGATGTAGTTCGTATTAATTAGGTGGATGGGGGGACCCACATGTGGGTGCAAATTAAGGTCATCAACTAAGGCTTGAAGTGCCAGTGTTTTGTCATTCGCATTGGGAAAACCTGAAATATTCGAATCAATTGAGCAGCGTACTTCTGTTCATTTAATGGTTCATTTCATTCATAACCTCACGAGGCTCTTGATCTGATGGTAGGAAAAGATGTGAGCTAGCTACGCGGATAACGGTAGATATCACCGTACAGAACCGATGATCAGTGCACTCAGTTCATCAAATGCTGTACGTGTGGCACACCTAGTTCATCACTAAGTGGTAGGCCAACGTGTGGAAGGGACTTCAGTTTAAAATACATGCTTCCTATAGGTTTATAATCATCTAATTAAAGCGCTTTTTGTTGATCAAAGTGCATTGTTGCCTATATCTTATTTACCCTTCTCAAATAATGCCTCTCCCACTTTTTTGGTGTTTTTTTTTGAAAAATCTATACTTTTGAGCTAGAAGGGGTGATTTCGAAATCAATGAACATTTCTCTTAAATCCAAATCCAATACTTCGAATCACACCACATATGATAGACTTGGCAGATATTAATTTGAGTTCGTTAAGTCCAAATTTACTATTTGTCCTGTATTATGAAGTATTGGATTTGGAGAATTTAGGAGAAGTGTTCATTGATTTTGATATCCTTCACTCTAGTGAAAAGGTAAATTTGAAAACGGTGCCATTATTTTCATCTTGTGAAACTATAATCTCACTCCGATAGAAAAGATAATCTCACTATTGATTGCTTTGAATTAGGAAATGAAGACTGTTTTTCGTCCAAATCTTCCATGTAATGGATCTTAAGATCATAAGCGTATAATTAGATTTTAACTTCATGTGACACACATCTAGTGAATTAATAGTCTAATGGTACACCCATGACCTCAAAATCCACTATGTGAAAAATTAGGATGGAAAATGACCTTCATTGTCTAATTCAAAGTAGTCAATGATAAGACTACCTAAGGTGAGATTACAGTTTTATAAGGTGCGAATAAACGTACACATTTGGATATTCACTCTTCAGTGGATTTAATGGTTGACATTATATCGCATTTGGCAATATAATTGGATTTAGGGAGACAATATATTGGATATTGGATTTAGCACTAATAGCTTGAGGGAGACATTAGTATATTGGATTTAGCACTTACTAGTGTACCTTCTTTTTTTTTTTTTTTTTTTTTTGTCTCTCTATACGTAAATTGGGTCATAGAAGCATATAATTATAATGAGAATTCTTGTGTTTGCCTATTATTCTTCTATTTTATAATACAGTTACGTGGATTTCAAATTTGCAGGGTAGGTGTTTCAAAGGGCCGGCCCAGCCCTAAAAGCCTTGCCCAAGTTAACCCTAAATGTTAGGGCTAAAGCTAAGTTTTGAGGGCCCTAGGATCAAAAGTCCTAAAATTTTAGGGGCAAGGTAGGAAGGGCTCGGGTCAGCCTTAGGCCCAGCTCAGTTCTAAGGGCAGCCCGGCCCTATATATATACATTGTTTTATATACATTTTTTATCAAATATATAGAAGGTTATTTGGATAATTTCATAAAGTTACCAATACAAACTCATTTGTTTTCCAATACATAGGAAACCCTAAAATCATCCTACAAAATAGTGAAACATAGAACGAGTTCTCTTCTCATCCGTTTTCGCATTCTCTAAAAAGTCAAAGTTGTCCTCAATTCTACATACCGCTAGACCATTTCTCTCATGATCACTTTTCTCTATTAGTTTCTTTTCTAGGTTTTTTTACTGTACTTGTTCTTTAATAAGGCTCTGAGACCCTACAACCTCAACAGATTTAATTATGTCAAAAGAAGATTTGAATCTTTAATTATGTTAGAAGTTTCTTAATAGGTTTTATAAGTTATACCAATTTGACTTACATCAATAGTATAAAGTTTTATACTTTTTCTTAGGAGCCATTACTTGCACATAAATTTCATGTGATTGGCACAATTTAGGGAACATATTAAGGGTACCTTTTTTTTTGTGCTCACGCACTCTTTGAAAGCACTCACGTCTCAGACCCCTTGAAAATCATTGATTGCTTCGGATCAGAAGATGGAGATCTTGTTTCACCCCGATCTTCCACACAATAGATCTCGAGATGAGATCCCCCAAAAAATGGCCTTAAATTCATATTTGAGCATAATGTGTGCCATATGATCAAATGACGATTTTATTAGGATCTGTGACACGTGGAATCACAAACTGATCATCTAATAGGTGTGCCATGATCTCAAGATCCATTGTGTGAAAGATTGAGGTGAAAAACGATCTCCATTTGATGTGAAGCAATTAACGATTTTCATGGGGTCTATAATGTGGCGCTTTCAGAGAATGCATGGTGCAAACAAAGGTACCCGATATTAAATTGTCTCTTTTTTTTTCAAATGCATAAGTTACCTTCATGGTTGCACATTGGGTATGAGAAATTATTCTTCTAGAACGTGGGCACCCATTATTTTTACTTCGTGAGCGCCCACTTATATGAGCCTTTTTTTTCATTTCTTTATTTATTTTCTTCCTTTTCTTCTTCGTTCTCTTCTTCTTCTCTGTCAACTCCGACAACAACATGTCGCCGGCTAGATCAAATCACCCTCTTTGTTTGTTTTTTATTTCTTCCTCAACTCCAACCTTCGCAACAACGAATTCGGTATCACCAGGAACCCCATTTTTCTACTTTTTCTTCCTCAACTCTGTTATCCTCTTCTCCTTCTTTTCCTTCTTCTTCCTCATCTACAACGAAAACCTAGAAAACCTACAAAACAACGAGAAAACCTAAAATTTTTAAAAAATGCGTTAAACTCGTGACAGTAGGCACCCATCGTCAGTTGTAATAATCTGACGATAGGTGCTCACTGCCAGCCTTTTACAACAGACTGTGGGTACCCACCACCACAAGTTCAACGGTAGTTTTCTTAGGGTTTATAACTTTTTAGGGTTTCTTAGGTTTAAATTTTTTGTTTTATAAGTTTTAATGTAGATTTTTTTTTGTTATTGTAGTTGGTAGTTTGGTGATGTTGCGAATTGTCGGAGAAGAAGAAGAAGAGTTGTTGGAGAAGAAGGTTATTGTCGGAGGAAGAAGAAAAAAGAATAAGAAGATGGTGATTTGGTGACGTTGATGAGCAATGGCCAAAGACGAGGGTGGTTGGAGAACAAGGGTTGCCGAAAAAGTTGAAGAAGAAGGTGGGTGCTCCCGAAGGAGAAATTAAGCAGGTGCACATTTTTTTGATCCCCCCAAAAAATTGCATTTCATTAAGTGGGCATCTTAGAGAAAAGAGCATTTTGTGCATGAGTGCACAAGAAAATAGGTGCTTTCGGAGAAGAGGTGGCTGCGAATAGAGCTACCCATCATATTATTGGCAGTCTTTTAAGAACATATAGGCCACTTTATAAATTTTAATGAAGAAAAGGAGCAACCAAGGCGAATTGGTTAAAAAAAAGAAATATTAAAAAAATATATCGGATACTGCCAAATGGACTGCTATTAAAGGACCTTTTTTTAAAAAAAGAAACATTAAAAAAAATCTATCAATAATTTAAAATATTTTAAAAAAATCCCAAAGGGAATTTTGGTATTATATGCAATTCATATCGGATGCTATCGGTCCATTTGAGCTGATATTCACTGAGTTTGACCTAACATTTGACCCCATATAATATCGGGGCATATATCATATCGGATGGGCTTGATACATATTGGCCGATATGTATTAGATATGGCTGATATTTAAAATCACGATAGAAAACAGTTCCATCACCAGTCACCATCTATTTCAGAGATGTAATAAGTTACCCAAACCAAAGCGTGCACAGATTGTGATCAGTTGACATTAGGTACTAACCTCATAGTTTTAAATATCAGCCACATTTGAACATATTGGGGTAGGCTCCATCCGATATGATATGTACCCTCAATGCGTGTGATCAAATATTAGGTCAAATAAGTCAAATATCAATCAAATCGGATCATATCGGCTCATTTGTATCTATATGAATAGGAGATAATACCAAAAAACGCCCTTTGAGCAATTTTTTAATATTTACAATTTTTTATACAATTTTATTAAGGTTTTTTGTAAATAGCCTTTTGTGTTATGCTGAAATCTCTTGTGTTATACTGAAATCCTTTGTGTTATGCTCATAACCCCCCCCCCCCCCCCCCAATTATGCCAATTATATTGTAACCCCTTACTTTTATGTTTCCTTTATATATACCCCGCTGCTGTTAAATGACAGTTAACTAGGCGTTATTTCTTTGATTGAATGACACCTGTTGTGATTTTAAATATATTTTAAACTCGCAAGCGCACGAATCGGATTATAGTTAGTGAGTGCAGAGTACGAGATCGTTCCCATGAGGATTAGCCAAAAAATTTAAAAGAGGAAACAACAATTAACTAAAAGAACTATCACAGATCTAGCACAATATTTGAATTAGTTTATGATTCTGAGAGTTTGATGGATAAAATAAAAATTAAACAATAAAATAAAATTTAAACAGATATCAAAAGACAAGATTAGAATACCAAATCCTCCCATCGTTAGTTTATTATTTACAGAATATAGATCTATTTGTTAAAATATAATATTATTACAAGATGCACAACACATGAATATCGACCCCAATCATACATAAATCTGAGACCATGGGGGTGCATGATTAGCACCTCATGAATGTATGATTAACATCCATACCTTAGATTCATGTAAATCCTACATTGCCAAACTAAGATTATGAAGATATATGATTAACACCAAATGAATGCATGATTAACATTCATACCTTCAATTCATGTAAATCCCACCTTGCCGAACTAAGATCGTGGAGATGTATGATTAACACTCCATGAATATATGATTAACATCCATACCTTAGATGACAACCAGAATTTGATCCCCGGGTGAATTCTACATTACAGATATGAGGTTTTAGAGATATATGATTAACACCCTATGAATGTATGATTAACATCCATATCTTAGTTGACAACTATAATTTACCCTGGGATGGGCAAGAGCAGTATAAAAGAAGATTAGAGTAAAATAATCATTGCAAGATTCAAGATCATGGAGCATGATTAGCATTCACATCGCAAATAGCAATCGAGTTTTACAACATCACAATAATATCAGGACAATTAAAAACAAGACACCCATGACAAACTAATATCTCAACTTTAGATCTATATTATAATAAATGAATACCTCGGATGTGGTTCATTAAATCCTCATTCTCAAAAAGATTTAGCTATGCATGATTAACTTAACTAAAAACATGGTTGAAATAAAAACAGAGAATAACATTAAAATATCGTAATAGGTGGTCTACAAAAATTCACAAAGCTGTAATCCAACGCGTACAATCCTTTTTTGAATGCAGGAAAATAAACTAATCTAAAAATTAAATCTAAAAATCAAAGGAATAATGCTTGGAAAAGAAAAGAAAAAAACTAAAAACTAAAAATGCTAAGGAAAATAAAAGGCTCCCCAAAGGGAGAGACCCCTGAACCTTAAACACTGTTTTGTTTAAATAGGACTCGGACATAAAATTTGTCAAATGTAGGTCAATTAATTGAATTACAAGATTCAATCGATTGAATTCAAATTTTGAAAATTTAAAAATGGCGGCTTCATTTGAATTCAAAAAGCAATCGATTGATTTTCAGATTTCAATCGATTGAGTTTAAATTCAAATCTTGAGCGGTAAACAGCTATCAAAGACTCAATTGATTGAATTATGGATCTTAATCGATTGATTTTAACATGTGACAATTATAGTTCTCTTTATCTTCGACTAAATCAATCGGTTCCTTCATGATTTTTAGTGCTTTCGTTGATTTCATGGTTCAATGCTCCCATGTAGCTTTTAATTATGCTCAATTATACTCATGCAAGATCCAATGGTCATGAACACTTGAAATCATAAAAACTGTACAATAGTTGTCAGATTACCTTCATCGGGTGGCTAGATGTAGATTTTAGGTGTGAAATATGATCATATTTCACACCTCATCAACGCCTTTGTCCTTAGTGAACATTATTTATAAAATTATAATTATATTTTTTCTAACTTTGACCGCCTTTTTAAGGATGGATAAACATCGAATCTTGCCCAACTTTTTTGGGTGGAACATGACTAATCTCCTCTAAATTACCACGCCACTTGATTTTCGGGTTGGGTGCCACATGACCTCACTTGGCTCGTGGGTAGCATTTCACCCGATTGGCTCGTAGATCGGGTCTCGACCAGGTAAGTGGACTTTAAAAGGAAAAAGACTTGTCATCCGATTTCAATTTTTTATAGATCACATGCGATGTGGCATGAGATCCCAAAGCATGATTTATTTTTTATCACATGCCATGTGACATGTGATCCGGGGCCCTTGCACAACGTTCAATATTGTGGCATTGATGGAAGGACTCCTTATATATATATATATATATATATATATATATATATATATATATATATATATATATATATGGCTGAGATCTTACCAGCGGGGTAGCATTTTAGCACTACTCACGAGCCAAGTGAGCGCCATGTGGCACTCAACCTGAAAATTGGGTGACACTTCTCATGAGCCAAGTGACCGCCACATAACACTCAACCCAAAAATTTGGTAACGCGACAACATATAGGAGATCAATTATGTTTCATCCAATAAATTTGGGTAAGATTCGATGCTTATCTACCGTTAAAAATGCGGTCAAAGTTATGAAAAATATAATGACAATCAAAGTTATGAAAAATATAATGACAATTTCGTAAATAACGTTCACTAAGGGCAAAAGTATCATTCAATAGAAGAAATGACACCTAATAAACTACCATCTAAAGGTAAGGGGGTATATGTAGGGAACATAAAAGTAAGGTGTATAATGTAAATAGGCATAATTGGGGGAGTTATACAATTTGGGCATAACACTGGAGTATATGCAAAAAACCTATTTTATTAATATCTTTTGAAACGAGGGGTTCTTTAATATCGGCCAGTTTGGCAAATATGTATCAGCTTAAAATGTATCTGGCTTTAAACCCCTGTCCCTCTTACCCATAGTCACAAAAATCGCGAATAATTTATGAATTTAAGGCCCCCAAATTAATCTTAAATTATTTGTGAAGTTTTCAAAAATTCGCCTGATCACAAAAATTCGTGAATAATTCGCAAATTATACTCGAATAATTCTCAAATTTTTTAAAGAATTGTGGCAAACTAATTTTTTAAAATATTTAAATTTTTTATTTTTTATTTTTGTTTTAAAATTTTTCTCACCGATTTTTCCTCTTAATGTATCTCTCAACTTTCCGGATTTGCTGGATTTTTCCCAATTTAAACCTCGCCAAACTATTGTCGGACCTCGATTTGGTGACCATGCTCTTGACACACATGATGACTTTTTGGGAGATGTGACCATCCGTAAAAAAAAAAATAATCTCCATCATGAGTAGTTGAATACCTTTCAGTGGCCATCAGACCTATTAGCGATGTCCTATACCTAATAATAGAAAGGGGAAGTGTGAACCCTAATTTATAGGGTCTCTTCGAGGGTGACGCAGCAGTGCTATAAATGGTTGCAGAGGCTACTATCTTAATGGGTTTTTTGCAAATACCCCCCTATGTTATGTTGAAATTGTATAAAAACTCCTGAGTTATGCCTATTGACACTTGCCCCTTACTTTTATGTTTCCTTTATAAATACCCCTTGCTGTTAAATGACAGTTAACTAGGCGTAATTTTTTCAATTAAATGACTTGTTTGCCCTTAACATTATATACAAAATGGCCATTGTATTTTTCTCAACTTTGACTGCATTTTAAACGGTAGTTAAGTATCGGATCTTGCCCAAAAATTTTGGGTGAAATATGCTTGATCTCCTATAAGTTGCCGTGTTACCTGATTTTTGATTTGCATGTCTATGATGCTTGCTTGACTCGTGGGTAGCACTAAAATGCAATCCCCGTTTGTACCATCCCGATCCTACCATCGTTACGAAAGAACTGAGTATCATAGACACCCAAATTGAAAATCAGATAACACGGTAACTTAGAGGAGATCAATCATGTTCCACCCAAAAAATTTGGACAAGATTTTATGCTTATCCACTGTTTAAAATGCGATCAAAGTTGAGAAAAACATAATGACTATTTTGTATATAATATTAAGTAAGGGCAAATGCGTCATTTAATTAAAAAAATGATGCTTAGTTAACTGTCATTTACCGGTAGGAGGTATTTGTAAAGGAAATATAAAAGTAGGGAGTACAGTGTAAATAGATATAATTCAAGAGATTTTATATAATTTCAGCATAATATAGGGGGTATTTGCAAAATAATCCTATCTTAATTGCATGACAAGGACGCACACGCCAGACCTAACCAAAACAGAGAACAAAGCAACAAAACAGTTTATTAATGACTCATCTCTGCAACCCATGTCAGTGCGAATATTTCAGAATTGGCATTAATGATAGAAATAATTTGCATCACCTATACCAACTACAAACATTGAGGGAACACAGTAACAAACTTGACCACAACTGGACGACATCAAAAATCATGAAGCACATGCTCATCAGTACAGGGTTTGTCAGCCAATGATTTCTGTTTTCGCAACTGATAGTTTCACCATTAACACCATTTATTGCCTTGAATCCAATGATGATCATCATTTTTCATCTTAATCTTTCACACAATAGATCTTGAAGTTATGGCCAACACGTCAAACTATCATATGTTCATTCCACATGAAACACATAACCAAAGTGACTATGACTTTTGGCATTTTATTATATCTGAAATCAATATTTAACCGTCAGATAGGTGGGCTATGATCTCAAGATATATCGTGTTAAAGATTGAGATAAAAAACAATCTTCATTGTTTGACTCAAAGCAGTCAACAGCGTTAACGATAGAACCATTAGTTGCAACGACCTAACCATCGGTTGCAAAAACGAGTACCCATATGCTCATCTAGCTAACTATGTGCTCATAATACCTTCCGATAGCTTTATTTACAACCGATGATTTGTTTCACAGGTAAATTGCCTTCATCCCAATCTTTCACACAATAGATCTTGAGATCGCGGCTCACCTCTTTGACAGTGAGGTGTTGATTCCACATGACACACATCCGTGATCACAATATACTATGGGGAGTCTTTGGTCATTTTTGGAGATGTGTTGCACGTAGAATCAATATTTGACCGTCTAATAAGTGAGACACAATCTCAAGATCTATTTTGTGAACAATTGGGATGGAAAAGATCTCCATCATCTGATTCAAGTCAATCAAAGGTATTTGTGGTAGAACCATTAGTTGTGCGAAAGAATCTTAACCCGCTATCCTCCCTCTCATTGTAATAAGTGGCACATATTTTCACAAATCCAAGTTATCCAAGTGGCACATCATAATGCTCATTAGGGGATTCAAACCATCTGACTAGAGAACTTTTATTCAATAATTAAATACGTACAATTATCTGGTGTTACTCTCACACCACTTTATATTACAACCACCTCATTGAAGTAAAGTAAGAATCTATTGACTGCTTTGAATCAGATGATGAAGATCATTTTTCGTCCTAATCTTTCATACAATAGATTATGAAACCATAGGCCTACTATCAAATGGTTAGATGCTGATTTTATGTGCCATGCTTTCCAAAAAGTGAGTATAAACTACTTTGATGGTTCACCATGATCACATTCACGTTCACTTTCTGAAATGATTAGATTGAGACGAAAAATGATTTCCAAAACCTGATTCAAAGCAATCAATCATTTTTACTTTGATCAAGTGAGGCGGCTGTGACATAAAGTGGTGTGATAGTAACACTCATCATAAGTATCCCATGCACGTTTGGTGGTGCCTCTGCTTAAACCTGGATGGGATGGCTCCTTGGGCCAACATTCTAGCCCAAGTTGTTATAAGGAAACTGATCTGTTCCAAATGGTGATCTCACTTTTTGAGATTTGTGCCATGTGGAGTCGCCATGTCTTCCTTTATGATATGCCCTGATTTGAAGATCTATGGTGCCAACTATCAAAGATTAGGAGAAATCATCACATCTCTATCATTTGATTCAATGCACTCAATGTCAAACAATTATATAATCTCTGAAAGAATGATTAACCTGATTTTACCTCATGGGCATATATACCAAGAAATCTTCAAATGAATGATTAAATTGATTTTAGAGATTACTGATGAGTAGTGAAATATGATGATATTTCACCCTTAAATACCTATATTTAGCTATCCGATGAAGGCTATCTGATAAGAATTATTAGATTTGAAGTGTTTCAGGTAAATACAAGCCAAGTATAGAAAACAACCCAAGAATTCTGAAAATAATGTCAAAACACTGCAACTTTGGGTCATCGAGAACTTGGTGCGACTTGCGGCTCAATTTGGACCTTCAAGACGGACAAATCATAAAATTCTCAAAACACAACAGTTGTAGATATTTCTGTTAGCTTTCCAACGACGTAAGAATCGCCTCAATCCAAGTTCGGAACATACAGTTATGGCCGAAATACTAAAGCAGTGTCTGATATAAAAAGTGGGCTGGAATTTACGGATTTCTGGGAGTCGATGCATCGACCCTTTTGGTCGATTAACCGAGGAGAAAATAGTGTCAGACACGGAACTGACACTTTAAAGCTGATTTTTAGGACTTTTTGTAGGGTCGATGCATCGACCCTATTGGGTCGATTAATCGACCCTAAATTGTCGAGTTGGAACACCTCTGCGGCTGGGAGACTTCCGCGACCGGGAATCTATTTAAAGCGATTCAAACACTTCGAAAAAGGAGGAATTAGAAATTAGAAATTAGAATTAAGGGATTAGAGTTTTAGTTTTTCTTTTTCATAGTTAGACATAGAAATAGAGAGTTTTTATTTATTCCTTTTTGAGAGCTTTGATTCTAAAATTTTCCAGTATTCATCCATTCAGTTTATTATTTTTGTTCAGTTGATTTCTGCATTAATTTCGTTTCTGAAGATTATCGTACTTTTGGATCAAAGTAATTTCTTTTAAAGTTTGAGGTAATTTTAATTTATTAAATTAATATTATTTTCTCTTATTTATTTATTTATGTCATTTAATTACAATATGTATGGCTAAATTCATAGGGATGGGGATCTAATGATTCCCATCCGAGGGATGTACTTTTAATAATATAAATTTAGAATTAAAATATGAGATCTTATTTTTATGGTCGTTGTGCTATCAAGAACGGATGAAATCCCCGCCACTAACTGGGATCGCGTGTGCCGAGCCATGCCCGAGATCTCAGATCTGTGACGGTAATTTTACTCAATCATTGTTATATGATCTTTTTGCTTTCATCGTGTGGATCTAATTGATGAGTACTAAAATATGATGATATTTCACCCCTAAATCCCAATATTTAGCTGTCCGATGAAGGCTATCTGATGAGAATTATTAGATTTGAAGTGTTTCAGGTAAATACAAGCCAAGTGTGGAAAACAGCCAAAGAATTCTGAAAATAATGTCAAAACACTGTAACTTTGGGTCATCGAGAACTTGGTGAGACTTGCGGCTAAATTTGTACCTTCAATCCGGCCGAATTATGAAATTGTCAAAACACAAACATTGTATATCTTTTCGTCAGCTTTCCAATGGCGCAAGAATCACCTTAATCCGAGTTCGAGACGGAAAGTTATGGCTGAAATACCGAAGTAGTGTCTGATACAAAAAGTGTGCTGAAATTCACGGATTTCTGGGGGTCGATGCATCGACCCTTTTGGTCGATTAATCGAGGAGAAGGAGAGTCTGACACGGAATACGGAATTGACTACTTTAAAGCTGATTTTGAGCCTCTTTTGTAGGGTCGATGCATCGATATTATTGGGTCGATTAATCGACCCTAAATTGGCGGCTCGGGAGACTTCTGCGATCGGGAATCTATTTAAAGCGACTCAAACACTTCGAAGGAGAATTAGAAATTAGGGAGATAGGAGATTAGAGTTTTAGTTTTTTTGCTTTTCTTTTTCATAGTTAGACATAGAAATAGGGAGTTTTTATTTATTCCTTTTTGAGAGTTTTGTTCCTTTAATTTTCAGTACTCATTCCTCCAGTTTATTATATTTTTGCTCAAATTTATTCTTGCATTATTCTTGTTTTTGAAGACCATCGTACTTTTGGATCAAAGTAATTTCTTTTGAAGTTGAGGTATTTTTAATTCATTAAATTAATGTTATTTTCTCTTCCTTATTTATTTATGTTATTTAATTACAATATGTGTGGCTAAATTCATAAGGATGGGGATCTAATGATTCCCATCCGAGTGATGTACTTTTAATAATATAAATTTAGGATTAAAATATGAGATCTTATTTTATGGTTGTTGTGCTATCAAGAACGGATGAAATTCCCGCCACTAACCGGGATCGCGTGTGCCGAGTCATGCCCGGGATCTCAAATCTGTGACGGTAATTTTACCCAATCATTCTTATATGGTCTTTTTGCTTTCATCGTGTGGATCTAATTACGATTATGATCCGGGATCGAGTGTGTCGAGCCATGCCCTGGATCTTGGATCTGTAATGGTAATTTTATCTTAATTACTCCCTAATCTGAAATCGAGTGTGCCGAGTCATGCCCTTGATTTCAAATCTATAGTGGTATTATTGTTGAAATTTTTACCCACTTTGGGGATGATTTTTATTTGAACCTGAGATCAAGTGTGCCGAGCCATGCCCTTGATCTCAGATCTATATATGAAAATCATCTAAGTCCTGATTGCAGGGATGCAACATGGAACCTATCGGGGTTTTTGACCATTTATCTTCCATAAAAGATATTTGTTCTCAATGGTATATCTCATAGTTTAATCTGTAGATTTGTATTATGGGAAGAACGGACCAAAGATGGGAGGATTTAGTATCTTCATCTTTATCTTTATTTTTGAATTATCAGTTAAGTTTTAGTTTGTAGTCAGTAATTATCATCTCATCAAACCACCTAAATCATAAGACTGGTAGAATACTGTTAGATCTTAGTAGATTTCTGGAATTGCTTGTCTTTTTAGATCTTTCAAAATTAGTCCTCGTGGGAACGATCTCGTACTCCGCACCCACTATATACAATCCGATTCGTGCACTTGCGAGTAAAATATCACAATTAAAATTCACATTACTAATTACAATTATTATATGGGATCAAATGTGCCGAGCCATGCCCTGGATCTTGGATCTTGATCCCAGATCTATATATGAAAATCATCTCTGAAGTTAAGTCCTGATTGCAGGGATGCAACGTAGAACCTATTAGGGTTTTGACCATTTATCTTTCATAAAAGATATTTGTTCTCAATGGCATATCTCATAGTTTAATCCTTAAATTTATATTACGGGAAGAACGGATCAAAGATGGGAGGATTTAGTATCTTCATCTTTATCTTTATTTTTGAATTATCAGTTAATTTTTAGTTTGTAGTCAGTAATTGTCATCTCACAAAATTAAATCATAAGACTGGTAGAATACTATTAGATCTTGATAGGTTTCTTGAATTACTGTCTTGTCCTTTTAGATCTTTCAAAAATAGTCCTCGTGGGAACGATCTCGTACTCTGCACCCACTATCTATAATTTGATTGGTGCGCTTGCGAGTAAAACATTACAATTAAAATTCACATCAAGTTTTTGGCGCTGTTGCCGGGGATTAAATTAAGAAAATCTGAATTTTTGGTAGACAGTAAATTTTAGAAATTTTCGGGGATTAAAATAGTATTTCTGCTATAAAAAAAAAAAAAAAAAGAAAAAAAAAAAATCTTTTGGGAGTCGATGCATCGACCCCCAGTGTCGATTCATCGACCCAACCAGGGTCGATGCATCAACCCTTCACCTCGATTAATCGACCCTTTTGGTCGATTAATCGACAGTCATGATGGAGTCTCCTTTTTCAAGGAGACTGCCTTTATGAGGTGTTGACTTTTTGATTAGTCGATTAATCGACTCCTTGAGTCGATTCATCGACTACTCCACTTTGAAAATTGTGCTGCTTTTCGAATCTGTCAGTTTTTGTCTTTATTTGGAGTCGATTAATCGACTTTCCTTTCGAAGCATGCGTTTTTGTTTTTTTTTCTGCCTCGTTTTAAGTCGATTAATTGAGGACCTGAGTTGATTAATCGACTTTTTCACTTTCGGACGTTGCGTCTTTTCACTTAAAGACGTTGCGTGTTTCCATGCGTCGGGACTTCTGACGCGCCCATTTTCAATGAGGTCGATTAATCGACCCTAAAGGGTCGATTAATCAATTATTTTGAGGTGTGTCCGTCCCGAGAGGAAGCCTTTGCGCCTATTTAAATGGAGCAGTCTCTCTCCGATTTTCATTCACTTTGTATCCTATTTTTTTTTTTCTGACTGCCTCCGACATTTCGACAGTGTGATCATGGCTTCGACCTCTGCCGCGCCGCAAAGGCTTTCCCAACGACCTGCAGGTCATCCACGTGATCAGCCAAGTGGTCGCTTCGCTACCCGAGACCTGTGTTCCGAATATGCTTTTGATCTCGCGACATTTCAAGCCCTGCTTGTCTGCGCCGTTTCCCTCGCCTATGCAATGCCTCTCAACGTCCATTTTCTCCTCACTCCGCCTGTGATCAAAGTGTCCGAACGTGTCGTTCGGTTATTCTATCAGAACATGGCATGGGTGATTGCCTCCGTCGAGAATCAAGTCGCCGCCCACTTCACTGTTTCGATCGATGGGTGGTCGCGCCCAATTTATCCGCACACCATTGCGGAGGTTTTTAACATTTTCTGCGAGCGCCCTCACAATCACACTTTGGGTGAAGAGCTCGACGATTCTCAGGAGGATATAATCAACGATATGTGTCGTGGCGTATTTTCTTCTGGGATCGCCACTAGGCGATCGGCGTTACCGCGCCCGCTTTTGTTCTGGGATAGTATGGTTTATAGCAATCTTTGCCCCCGTGGCCACGTTTCTGAGCGCACCGGTGATCGGGTTCAGGCGCTTTATGGTGCCCACTGAAATTTATGGATCAACGTGCCCAAGATTCTTCATGATGGCATGTGGCGATGCCATGACGATCTCACCAACCCTGCCACTGGTGAAGCCCCGTTGATCTACTTCCCCCATTATGTTATGAAATTGCTTAATTTCCTTCGTTTCCCGTTCTACCAGGATGATGATATCGGGGACCTCGCATTCTACCGTTATGGTGCAACCCAGTGGAACCGCAGTATGTGTCTTTTGGGAAATGTCCCTGATGCCCGACCGCCGCCCAACTCCACCACGCCTGCCGCCACAGACAGACGACCAACCTTCGCCTGAACAGGGACCCGAGGAGGGTGTGTCTCTTGGTTCGCTCCACGCACAGATTAACTCTTTACAAGAGGAGCAGTAGCGGCAACATGGTGCACTCTTGTGCTGAAGCTACTATGATCGTTCCTTCCTCCATCAAATCGGGCAGCGCATGTGGCCTGATAGTTATGATGAGATGTGCGCCAGGGCTCGCCAGGCCAAAGAGGATGGGGATGATTAGTTTGTTTAGTCTAGGATTAGAATTTTTCGTTTTGTGTTATTTTTCTTTCGTTCGTTTAGGCTGTTTATTTTAGGTGTCAAATCAGAAGTGTCCTTGTAATCATCGTGTTTATCAATGAAATAGTGTGTTTTCTAATCTGTTTGGGATTACTAATATTTTTGCTAATTACCGGTTGCATTTAGTGGAGTCGAAGAGCAAAATTAAAATGCCACCTTTTCGATTTTTTCAACTCTCTGTCAACTTGGAGTCGATTAATCGAGGGTTATACTCGATTAATTGACCCACTGTTTTAAAAAAAAAAATTAAAAAAATTTTGGGTGTCGATGCATCGGCCCCATTGTCGATTAATCGACCCCCCCCCCCCCCCCCGGGGTCGATGCATCGACCTCCAGGCTCGATTAATCGACCTAAATTTTTTTTTGTTTTTTTGGGACGGACTCCTATTAGGACCCTAGTTTCCACTTTTCTTCCGTCTTTGGGATCCCTCAAGTGTAAGCCACACTTTTCATTGTTTCCTTTTTGCAGGGCACTTCTTTCCACTCCTCCAACTCTATAATTTTTCCCTTTATATTCACCCTTAGGTTCACTTTTCATTAAATCTTGTACACCTTTCTCATGGCCCGACAATTCTATCTCACCAGAGCACGGTTATCAAAGATGGAGGAGACTGCTAAAAAGCGGGAGCGCTGCTCTCATTGGACGGTCCCTTTTGCACCTAACACTGTTGAAATCATCGACCTCGATCCGATGATCATTCCTTCCTGGGGAAAACCATCTAGAAAGAAGGTAAATCGTTTCAAATCTCCTATACCGTGCATCAATACTGATATCGAAATAATTGATGTGATTCCGTCACCATCTCCCCCATCTCCCTCTCCTACTTTCACCTCACCGCCTCCATTCATACCATCGGCGGTGTCTCATCAATTTCCCCTTGATCTGTGGGAGAAATTGTTCCCTGTGCCTAAGAACATCATTTTAAGTGAACCGAGGTGGATGGGTCCGCTTACCAATGATTAACGGAGTTGGATTCATGTTTAGTTTAGGATTTAGGTTTTATTTTGTTTTTTATTTTTTTTCTTATGTTTATTTCTAGCGTATTAGTTTTTTTTAGTTTAGGTTGTTTTTAATTCCCTAAAATAGTGTAACCATATTCCCTTCAATAAATTTTTGGTCATGTTCCAATTTGATGCATATATTCTCTGCACCTGATCTTTGTGTTGAGGTACTTTTCAACAGGTTTGGAGATTAGCTACTTATTTCAATCAATGAGGACATTGTAATCTTTAGGTTTGGGGGTATGATTATCTATTTTGCGTCATTTATTTTCCCTTACCTTAAAAAAAAAAGAAATTTTTTTTTAATTTTTATTTTGAAGTCATCATGTATATTATTTTATGATTGTTTTCAAACTTTAGTTGATGATGCATGTAAATTTAATTTTGAGAATACTTATGTCATATTTTGATTATTTGTATCTAAGATGATGAAGCTTAATGTGATATTTTATGGATAATTTTGATATTCATGCTTAGAATTTTTACACTTATACTAAGCTAAGACTTAGAAATCAATGAACTGTTTTGAACGTTGAATCTTAGGTTCTTAGTGGAGATTAAACCCGGTGAGCTTTAGAGCTAATTTCCTGTCATTGATGAGTGAATACATAAACTCGGAGTTTTCTTTGAATACGAATTATGTTGCATGATTTCATACACTTTACTTTGGCTTGTGACTTTGCATGGAATCAAATTCATATCATTATGTTAGAACGTACTGTATATCTACTCAAGACAAATAGGTAAGGTTACCATCTTTTAAGGATATGATTGAAGGCCATCTTTGGCTCGTTTGTGCTTAAAATAACCCACCTTATATAAATTTATCCTTTTAGTACCCCTTTGAGCCTATTGAAAAATTTACCTTTTTACATTCTTTGATAAGTCACGCTAACCTTTAACCCTTCACAATTTCTGAAAATTCAGCTTTACCCTTCTTATTTATGAGAAATTAGGAACGAGGGATGAGAATGAACGAAAAGAGAGTAAGTGGAGAGATACTGAGTTGTGGTATTTACTGAGAGTGTATGGCAAAAATATAAAAGAAAAAGGGGGGAAAAAGAAGAAGAAGATTGTAAAAAAAAAAAATAATAATAATAATGAAAAATATGAGGTGCTTCAAGAAAATGAAATTCAAAAGAAAAAGAAAGTTGAGAAAAATAGTGAGAAATTAGAAAAGAAAAAAGAAGAGAAATAGAAAAATCAAAAAGGTGTTTCCTTTCCGATTTCTCAGAAATTTTGAATCCCAACTTCCCTTTCTTTCTTACCCTTTCCTGAGCCCCATTACAACCCTACAAAAAGACCTTCATGATCTGATCTTGCATTGGTAACTGCCTTGTGGAGAGTGAATATGTGATACTTATGACACTTGATATGACATGCTTAGGATATACAAGTATCTTCTTATGAGATTTATTTTTGTTCATTGATTGCATCGTGTTTCATTTATCATGTAAGACCTTTTTATTTGCTTTGTATTGATCTCTCACATGTGTGCGAAAACTCACCTATCATTGGAGTGATTTTATTTCAAGAGCATACCTAAAGTGAGGATTGAGTCAAAACAACAGATCCGACGGTTTCCCATTTGAACTAGTTCTGAGATGAATAAATTTTGGTTTGGGTATGCACACACTTCACAGTTAAGCATGAATGGATGAGTTATCTAACGAGTTGAGCATTGGCCTAATTTGAATGGATATTAGTATGATTAGTATAACATTTTTATTTAAAATTGAGAATTCGCATGTTGAATTGATAAATGATTTTGAGTTTTGAATGGTATATATGTTATCAAAATCATATTTTGAAAACTCAATTTTATCGATGGCTTCAAAAATGTATTGAAGTTTGTGGGTAACTTCACTGTAAACCCTCAGGAGACACAACTCCTCCACTAGGGATCACCTAGGGGTTTAAAGGCTTGTTGCACATGCTAAGTGCAATCGTGCTTCCTACGAAAGTGGCATTTATTTTTCTTTAGTTTGCTTTGCTCGAGGACTAGCAAAGTGTAGGTTTGGGGGTGTGATGAGTAGTGAAATATGATGATATTTCACTCCTAAATATATATATTTAGCTATCCGATGAAGGCTATCTGATAAGAATTATTAGATTTGAAGTGTTTCAGGTAAATACAAGCCAAGTATAGAAAACAGCCCAAGAATTCTGAAAATAATGTCAAAACACTGCAACTTTGGGTCATTGAGAACTTGGTGAGACTTGCGGCTCAATTTGGACCTTCAAGACGGCCGAATCATAAAATTCTCAAAACACAAAAGTTGTAGATCTTTCTGTTAGATTTCCAACGACGTAGGAATCACCTCAATCCGAGTTCGGAACATACAGTTATGGCCGAAATACTGAAGCAGTGTCTGATATAAAAAGTGGGCTGGAATTTACGGATTTCTGGGAGTCGATGCATCGACCCTTTTGGTCGATTAACCGAGGAAAAAATAGTGTCAGACACGGAACTGACACTTTAAAAGCTGATTTTTAGGACTTTTTGTAGGGTCGATGCATCGACCCTATTGGGTCGATTAATCGACCCTAAATTGTCGAGTTGGAACACCTCTGCGGCTGGGAGACTTCCGCGATCGGGAATCTATTTAAAGCGACTCAAACACTTCGAAAAAGGAGGAATTAGAAATTAGAAATTAGAATTAAGGGATTAGAGATTTAGTTTTTCTTTTTCATAGTTAGACATAGAAATAGAGAGTTTTTATTTATTCCTTTTTGAGAGCTTTGCTCCTAAAATTTTCCACTATTCATCCCTTCAGTCTAATGATTCCCATCCGAGGGATGTACTTTTAATAATATAAATTTAGGATTAAAATATGAGATCTTATTTTTATGATCGTTGTGCTATCAAGAACGGATGAAATCCCCGCCACTAACTGGGATCGCGTGTGCCGAGCCATGCCCGAGATCTCAGATCTGTGACGGTAATTTTACCCAATCATTGGTATATGGTCTTTTTGCTTTCATCGTGTGGATCTAATTACGATTATGATCCGGGATCAAGTGTGCCGAGCCATGCCCTGGATCTTAGATCTGTATGGTAAGTTTATCTTAATTACTCTTTAATCTGAAATCAAGTGTGCCGAGCCATGCCCTTGATTTCAGATCTATGGTGGTATTCTTATTGGAATTTTCACTCACTTTGGGGATGATTTTTATTTAAACCTGAGATCATGTGAGCCGAGCCATGCCCTTGATCCCAGATCTATATATGAAAATCATCTCTGAAGTTAAGTCTTGATTGCAGGGATGCAACGTGGACCCTATTAGGATTTTGACCATTTATCTTTCATAAAAGATATTTGTTCTCAATGGCATATCTCATAGTTTAATCCTTAGATTTATATTACGGGAAGAACAGACCAAAGATGGGAGGATTTTGTATCTTCATCTTTATCTTTATTTTTGAATTATCAGTTAAGTTTTAGTTTGTAGTCAGTAATTGTCATCTCACAAAATTAAATCATAAGACTGGTAGAATACTGTTAGATCTTGATAGGTTTCTTGAATTACTGTCTTGTCCTTTTAGATCTTTCAAAAATAGTCCTCGTGGGAACGATCTCTTGCTCTGCACCCACTATCTATAATCTGATTCGTGCGCTTGCGAGTAAAACATTACAATTAAAATTCACATCAATTACATAAACCGAGGAATAATAGACATGGAGCCATCGTGTCTATTATTCCTCGATTTATCATTTTCCCCATGTGGAGTCACCAAATCTCTCTCTCTAATTTTTTATTTGGTGTATTGTGTACACCAAGATGGTGCCCCCTTTCTCTTTCTCTCTCCTAATCTCTCTATTTCTCTCTCCTTCAAAATATAAACTTAGATTTATTGGGTGTGTGAGATGTATGCCATCGATGGTGCTCAATTTATATTTTCTAGGTGTAATTTCTCAATCCAAACACCGGAAGACAATGAATTCCTATGAATTCCCAAAGAGATGGAATCCATTGGATCTACAAATCTATTTTCTATGTTTTCGAAAAATTATCAAACAGACCCTAAGTGAAAAGTGCAATTCACCCAATAATTTTCACATAAAAATTATTTTTTAGAAAAGAGTTGCTAAACCGAGCCTAAGGCCTTGTTCGAAAGCCAAGAAAGTCTCAAAAACTGAGACTTTTTGCGGAAAATAGCGTTTCCTGGCATTTTTTGGGAGTTCGCATTCGTGAGTTTTTCTTGGGCTGTGAGTTTTCCTTGCACTTTCCTGAAAAAGTGACATACTGTTTTCGGAGGTTTTTGCTCATAAAAGCTTAGTTTTTGAGCTTGTGATACTATAATACACATAAGGTGAATCACTGAATCGATTCTTCATATAAAATTAGCACCAACCAACGTCCTTGTTACCGGTAAACTTTCATTTAAATGTAGAAGGCTTTAGCATTTAAAGGAGGAGTAGTTTGACTATAAGAGAAGTGGTACACACCATTAACACCTGATTTGATATTTTAGAATGAGTTGTTTGACATTTAAGATAGAGAAAGAAGTGTCATGGGCAATACACCATTGTAGCCACCTTGAAGCCGGTCATCAAGTTTTATGCAACCATCTTGGGGACTTTTTCCAACAATGCAAGTTGAAGAGAGTCTTCATTGGCACCTCCTTGTTGTTGCAACTGGCAATTGACCTGCATTGTGTAGACACCTGTGGAGCTCACAAGAGTCTTAGTTGCCATGGTGTCTTCCCCCAAGTGTACTACAACTTTCACCCACTCGTCTGATGGTGACGACGACGACAGTGCCTCTTCTCCTCTAGAAATAACTTATTTTTTATGATGGTTTATATTATGTCATAATTTTGTATATAATGGCATAATTGAATGTGCTACTCTAATATGCTATCTTGTAATATTAGTAGCCTTCTATCCACACTAATTTTTGTTATATTTCTAACATACACATAACATCCTAACAATCGCATAAAAAAATCCCTCGTTGAAAGTGATTTTTTGAGAATCTCGACAAAAGTCTTCAACACATTATTGATTGAAAGTATATAAATTTTGATGATCTTTCGATCATTATAACCGCTTAGATGAACAAGATATATATATGAGGATGTAGCGTGCAGAAGAAGAAAATGTAGTTTTTGACATTTTCTTGAGAAACTAAAGAATACAAGAAAAGGTAAAAACCATTAGGAAAATGAATTTCTGGGTAACTCAAGATCGTTCACAAGGAAAATGATTTTCCTCGAATTTTAAGTTTCTTTGCAGAAGTAGAGGTGCTCATTTTCTAAGTTTTCTCGGGAATGCACAGAAACTGCGAAACAAGGCCTAAGAAAATATCAAAATATTATCCAAGAATTACTCTGGTCAATCTCCTTGCAAAATATGACCCTTGGGAGGTGCAAACTATTTATGAGCACAAAAATCAATGCAAAAACTATTCTTTTGACTTAGAATCTATACACATCTAGGCATGTATCGTCCTATTTATGTCATGGATCATGCCTTTCTTTTGATAAAAAATCCTAATTTTGACCTTTTCATTAATTTGATCCTAAAAAAATACTCTCTGCAAAATTTTAAGGTTGGCAACACCGATGCCAACACTTCGAATGTATTATCACTAACTCTCTCCGTCCCATGAAGAAAGGGTAATGTTTCCTGTTAAAAGTGTACTCAATGCGACTCCAGTTATCAGGTGGAACCTTATGCCGAATGAATGATTTATTTTTTATTTTTACGCGATTATAATTGATCGGGCCTTCAGAGGGTATCCGAGGACATGCTGAAGCCCTCAATGTCCTTGCATACGCCTTTGTGTTTCCATTACAAATTTTGTGTCCCTTCTCATTTAATGAATGAGAGGTCCCTCCAACCTTGAGTGAGGTCCCTTCCAACCTCGAGCTTACTTATATAACGACAAAAATGACGGTAAGCTGGTAAGTATCCTATCTCCAAACTTTGATTAGATATGCACAAGCATTTTATAAACATGCAAAATAAATGAAAAGTAGATTTTTCACATTCACTAATAGAAACTCATTTATAATGCCTTTATCTTTTGTGATAAAAATGTAATTTTTGAAGGGAGCTATTACATGCATAGTGACAAATTTCGTCTAAATTGGACGGAATTTCGCGAAAATAACCGAATTAGGGTTCAAACGAAAATTTCAAAGAAATTTCTGCAATTTCGGCATTTTTTTCATTTTTTTTTTGTTTTTTGGTTTTTTTTGAATAAAATAATAATTTAGCTAAAGAGGAGCTCATTGGTTACAATGGTATTCACTTGGGCATGGAACCTCTTTTATAGGTGGGTAGAGTGTGAAGGTATTTTTGGTACTTTTGGTTGAACGATGTGGGACTAAAGGACTTGTAAAAAAGCTACAATGGACCATATACTCCATCCCTTAGTTGCTTTCCCACCCCACCTTCTTCAACAGGTAATCATTGACTGACCTTGAATCTGATGGTGGAGGTTATTTTTCGTCCCCATTTTTTTTACAATAGATCTATAGATTATGAGGATATCATCAGACGGTCGATTTTTTACTATACACGACACACATCTCATAAAATCATAAGACCCCATCACGTTCACGCATGATTTTAACGTCACTTTTTGAGATGTGTATCACGTGTAATAAAAAAATGACCGTATGATGGTACGCTCCCGATCCATATATCCACTGTGCAAAAGATGGGGACGAGAAATGACCTCCACCATTTGATCAAAGGCGGTCAATGCATGCCTAGTAGAGGAGGTGGGGTGAAAAAGCGGTCTTTGGGTGAGTATAATTGTACCCTTTGTCAGTTTGTCTTCTATAATTCTATGCTTAAGTTTAGTGTCAGTGCTTGGCCACTTGGATCAATTGCTATTTTTTTTAAAAATATTAAAAATATTTTTTATATTTTTTTAATCCTTGAAACTTTTTCAAAATTTTTTCGAAATGTATCGAAATTAATCCGAAATGTACCGAAAGGACCCCCCACCGAAAAATTACCGAAAACGAAATTTATCACTATGATTACATGCACATATCTTTGCACAATTTTTTTTTATTTTTAAAAGACCTTAAGTTTATATATTTATTGATTTATTTGTAAAGAGTAATTTTAGTAAGAAAATAAAATTACAACGAGAGCTGAAGCGACTAACACCAACCAGAGAGAAGCCAAGAACGAAACAAAAGACACGTGTTCTGTGTGCAAGTAATGAGTCGCTTTTTTTTAAGTAAAATGTGGCTGAATTTCAAGCCACAAAATTTGTGATTGAACATGTATTAGACATGTTGGGTACAAACATGATTACGTCTAATTATAAGTGTACTTTGTGGGATTGACTAAGTCACCTACCCCTATAACTTTAGGATATTTGCTAAATGGTAGCTCTATTAGCACCTATTTTATATTTTAAAATTATTAAAGGTAATTATTTTTTTTTTAATAAAATATACACCCACTCAACTTATTTAAAATATCAAACTTTTTCTTCCAAAAAATTGAAATTCTAAATCAGAAAGCCTCTTAAAGCTCATATGAAATCAACTCATAATCCATCGGCAAGTTGTAGCATTGACAACAACTTCTTTCTTAGCTTTGGCAAGTCGCGTTGACGACAATGGCTTATTCCTTACCTCTATCAAATCAATGACGACAATGGCGACCATCTTCAGGAGAGTCTTGGTTTTAAGAGAGTTTCAAGAGATTTTGGATGAGTTCGAAGAGGGTTTTGAGTGGATTCCAGGTGAGTTTAAAGAGGGGATTTCTAGCGGGTCTAAAGAGGGGATTTCCAGCGGGTTTCAGAGGGTTTCGGGTGGATTTTAAGAGGATGTTTCAAGTGGGTTTAATGGGTTCGTATGACTTATCGGAGCTGAAGAAGAAGAAGAAGCGGGCGGCCTCATGTAAATTATTGGGGTTGCCCCCTTTTTACGGAGTTAAGTGAAAAATAGGGGACTTTTTCTTGCACATGGCAGCGTAGGTGCTTTCAGTAATTCAATAGGTGGTAATAGAGATACCCTTTGGTAAATAACAAACATTTTTGGCCAGTTTACTTCGTCCTAGCAGTTAGACATCATGTGAACATCACTTAGCTCAAAAAAATACCCATGAGGTAACTACCATCCAATCCAACCACTTTAATATGGACACTACGATACGAAATGATAGTGTTATACTAAAGAATCGTATGGTTAGAATTTGATCTGGCCAACACCCATATTAAGCTACATCATTTCACTTGACAGTTTGTCACTTGGACAACCTGAATTGGTCAAGAGGTGTGCCATTGGGCAAACCAAGCAAACTTGCTAGTATTTTTTATCTATTGATGTAGGTGAGGCTCCATTAATCCAATGTACATTATTAAAAGATAACTATGTAAATTTGTTGATTGCCACGATCTATGTTAACCTAGTGTATAATTTGATGGGAAATGGTAGTATGGTGCATTAAATTAGGTATAATTTTGGATTCTCAAGTGTAGCACCAATCCTTTAATTGATTTTCTCGACCACTAATATGCTGACAAATGCTGTGCACACTTCAGTAAAAAATTTCGGAGTCCATAAATTTTACCCCTGTCAAATAATTTTCGATTCCCGACTTGTTGACTGGTCATTTATAGGGAGCCGGGATTACATTTTGCAGATTGGAGGAGCTAGTGAAGCAGAAGTTAGTGAGAAAAAGGCCAGGGTAACTGATGCACTAAATGCAAAATTGGCACCTAAAATTAGCAGCATATAACTGCTAGGGATTTTAAGTGCCAATTTTGATGTTTGCGATCATCAGATCACCACAAATTTTCATTTGTGATCAGTTCGAGGTTGCTGATTTTTCAGATGATTTGAATGGATGGGAATGAGCGTTACTAGACAGAATTATCACCTCGCATAGGAATGATGCGTAAACACTTAGGGATTTCAGCAGCATATATTGGCAAGCTCCCAAGTCAGTACGTTTCAATTAGATGTGTATCGGCGAAGCCTGCCGATTATTTATAATTACCAAAATCTCTGCTTTTCTGAAAATAACATGTTTAAAATGCCTTTTTTTTTACATGAACCGTCCGAAACATGTTTAAAATGCATTTTCTAAAAAATATACGTATTTTTCGAAAGATCACAATTTTTACGTTTTAAACACGTATTTTATAAAAAAAATTCAAAATTTTCTTTATTTTGTAAAAAAAAACATTTATTTATTTCCGGTAGTTTTTCCAAATGCTTCGCGTTTTAAATGTCTTTTTTTAAAAAACACTTATTTTTTGATAGATCACAATTTTTACGTTTTAAACACGTATTTTACAAAAAGATTTTAAAATTTTCTTTATTTTGTAAAAAAAAAAACATTTATTTATTTTCGGTAGTTTTTTTTAAACATTTATTTATTTTCCCTTACGACATGCTCGCTTGCACCACTGTTTCATACTTGGCCTGCTCAAGCTTCTCCAAAATTTACTACTTTTTTCACGTTTTTTTCATTTTTTTTCCCTTACCGATTTTTTGCGTATTCTGATTTGGTAACTATGGGTGAGCAATGATCAATGGATGTTAATGCTTATTTTACCATTGATTTGTGGATTTGTACACCATAGTTTTGTGGACTTGTACGCCATAGATATGAGGGCTTATACACAAAAGAGGTCTGTATAAGAAATATACCTTATACAAATTCAAGAGTTAAATGGGGCTTCCATCCCCACACTCTTCTAGGTGGCTCCCTCTGGCTGTAGCTCAACCAACTGGAAGGTTCATGTATTACAACCTTGAGTTGTAGGATGAATCTCAGCTTACCTAACTTGATTTAATCTGGCCCTGTGACGACCCGACTTTTCCAATCCCTCAGGTATAGGAAAGGCCGGTTCGCCAACCTATCGAATAAACGATAAGTCGGACAAACAGGGCACATATCAGAGTAAAACACAATAAATATCCATAACTAAAATAAATGCGGAAGCAATTAAAAGTAAAGAACCACCGATGATGGCCGACCATCATCGAAACATGGCTCATAACAGAAATCAACGTCAAGTATAAAACTATGATATCCAACTAAAATGGGCCTACAAATTCAAGTCTAACTCTCACCACAAATAAGAAAATCAGTAAGTTCTATATTGAGAAAAACTCCTCAGGAGGAACCTCAAACTCTTCCTCAGGCACGTAGTCGTGATCACCTCACATTACGAATAGCCACGTTAGTCTTGAACTCGTGACGATAGTGAGTGAGCTAACCAACAAAGCTCGAGAGAAGAAAGACATCTACGATTTTACTTTAACTAACATGGTTTCAAACCAATAATTTAATATAGCTTGTCAAACATATAAGCAGATAATAAACTGAATTTAGGTGCGAAAATCATATGTAAGATTTATTTCTAAATGTGTGAAAATAGTTTCAAGAACAGATGCAGTGTTTCAGTGTCTTAGTTTCTCTAACTTCTATATGCAAAGTTCAGTAATTCATGACTTAATCCTCAACTTAAAATACCTCCCGAGTAAACTATATCTCGAGAGCAGGGATATAGCCGATGGGAACCCCTACCTACCATCATCGTTCATGAACCCTTTTTCAGAATGCAACAAGCCCCTACGTAATGAGGGAAACTTGTGTCAGGAAGTTGTTCAGAAATTTTGAGGGGTCGTTCAGATGAATCGTAAAACAGATGCAGATAAATATCATTCGGATGCAAGTTTCTTATACATAATTCTGATTTCTGATTTCGGAGTTCAGGCAGATTCTGATCTTCAGAGCTTATATAAGGTTTTTGGTTTACAGATGTATTTTCAAATGACAGATGCAGGTTCAAAATCTAATACAAATTATCCATGCGAATTAAAATAAAATACTGTAGAGATGAGATTCTCTTACCAAAACTTGGAGTTATGCGAAGTCAAGCAAGGTCCTATTGATGGCCTCTCGCCCTCAATCTACATCACAATATACGTCCATGCATTAAGATTAACTCTAATTACTAATAATATAAACTTATTTAAGTGTTTCCTCAAAAACAAGTCAAAACAGGCAAGTTGCGCTAATCCTAGAATTTGACGTAACATTCTCATATATTTTTGACCATCAAGACGATTGATTCACAAATTGGTTAAAACATAAAAGTTGTAGATGTTTTCGTTAACTTTCCAACGCAAAAAGAATCGTTTCAATCAAAGGTCGGGATAAAAAGTTATGACTAAAATACTAAGGTAATATCGGAGTTCGACGATACCTCGCTCGAGCGATGATAATAGCTCGCTCGAGCGAGATCCTTCAGAACTTTCTCGCTCGAGCGATGACAAAAGCTCGCTCGAGCGAGGGCAGGGAACGCCTTTTCGAGTATTTTAGTGTATCCTCGCTCGAGCGATGATAATAGCTCGCTCGAGCGAGCTACAGCGACGCGATTTCGTTTGTTTTCACTCGAATCGAAACCCATACATCCCAAAGCAAAACCCATGGCTAATCTAATGATTTTAATCAAAAAGTTTAATTAAAACGTACCTTTAATCTAAGGATTCCTAGATTAGAAATGAGTCACGCGAATGGAGCTTCGAAATGAAACCGACGGGTTTCCTCGACGATTCGCGCCGCGATCGATCCCACGAGTTCACAGAGACAACTCCAACACGTCCCCAATGATCTCAACCTCTCCCAATAGCCAACTACGAATTCAAGGTTGATTCAAGTTCTTTCTAAAGTTTAAGGGTTTTCAACAAAGAGGGTTATAGAGAAGGAGGTTTTCTAAACCGATCTCCTACGATGATTGAAGAAGAGAGAAGACGGAGTTTCACACGGTTGGATAACTATCAAACGACTACGGTTCCTCACGGCACTCACGTCTCTTCCTCTCTTAACAAAACTTAGTATAATACGGGAATGCAATTCCTTCTTATAATAGGATTGCTCACAAAGTTAAGCACATACATACCTTTTATGTATTATACACTTCTAATTTTAAAACTCAAGCCCGGTGTTGCGCGGCCATACTGAGGTCGGTGCACAACTTTCGCACGAGGGTCTAAATGGGCTCTAAATTAAAATCTGTCCGCACAATCACATCTAGATAAAAATCCAAAACAAATGATGACATCGGTTGTCGAGCCGAATAGACACAAAGGATCAGTCTAACTCGGATTCAAAATACGGGTCTTTACAGGCCCCCTCAGAAATGGTTCTTGGAGGTGACTTGGCATTAGTATTGTTGACCGAGTAATCTGCTTAAGTATGGAAACTGAAACTGCTAAATAGCTTACAATATTTTGGGTGGTTCAAACATATGTGCTTTTGCTTTGTTTGTTAATAATTGGGTTTTTGGAACTAAAAAGTAGGTCACTTAGCTGTTTGAGTCGTTTGCTTCTGACCTTTTCCCTTTTAATGAAAGTTTGTTGCTGGCTTGATAAAGTTGCATTTATTGTTGATTGAAAAAACGGAGACAAAGCTTGCACTGGTTTTTGAATTTTCAATTTGGAAACTCTGGTCCTTGATAATGAAGATGTAAGGTGCCTTTCTTTTATTTTAAAATTTGAGCAATTTTAATCACTTGGGGACCGCTTGAGGTGGACGGGGGATTCAGGTACTGTTATTGGATTTCTTGAAAAGACGGACGACGCTGGTGCCTACTTCCTCTTCTTAACGGCACTTTTGACTACGAGGGCTGTGATAGCGCATCAACAGCTTAATATTTCATCTTAGTCAGGCAATTCGTTAGTTTACAATAAATATTTTTAAGATGTTAGATCTAATCAAACATATCATGACTTGATATTTTATTTTATTCATGTGTCTTAATTATATAATTAGTGAATCATTATAAAACATTAAAGTACACATGAATATAATTATTGAGTGTAAACATTAACATTTAATCAAACTTTTGTAAAACGTACTGAAAATGATATTTGACTGCCCATGATCAATCGATATCTCTTCTCGATCAATCGATTTCAATTCTTGAGTTTACAACTCAATTATCATTCGGACTCGATCGATCGATTCCAACTAAAGAACAAATTATAAAATATTGATCAGAAATCGATCGATCAATTTTCAAACTCAATCGATTG